>VZRQ01007510.1:5851-22652 GCA_013397975.1 Machaerirhynchus nigripectus | reverse complement strand
TGGGAAAGGGTGGAAAGCTGCAGATGGAAGCAGCAAGTCCCAGAGGGCTGGGACTGGGTGGGCAGGGAGGTTTGGGAAGAGAAATCTCAGAGCTGGACAGACTTGTTGGATCCATCCCAGGCCACATCTCTGTGCTGGTGGGGAACTGTCCTGCTGGGAAGTCACGAGACTTCCATCCCAACCTATAACCAGCCTGAAATGTGGAACTCTGGGTCAAACTGGGACATGGGAATCCTGGATTTCAGCTTTGGCCAGAGGCAGCACCGGGTTAGGGAAGATCTTTCCTGCGGGCGAGGCCACCCCAGCCAAGAGCCAGCGATTTGTGCGTGTTTGACATGAGAACTTTACCAGCACTTCCACTAACGGTTTGTTGTCCCAGTTTAATTGAGCACGAGCACTTAACATTTACTTTTCCCGGGCAATTGAGCAGGGAAAACTCAGTCCTGTGTCCACACAAACTCGGCAGATCCAAGTACAGCCAGGGCTTAACGGGAACAGCTACAAACGTGGCGCTGCCATCCCATCCTCTGGGAAGCACAAGGGGTTCCTTGCTCAGAAGCACAAGAGAGGACACAGGACAGCCCCCACAGCAGGTGATACAGAAATCTGGGAGTGTTGGGAAGGAATCCTTCCCTGGCGGAAGAGGAGGTTGCCCAGAGCAGCTGTGGCTGCCGCTGGATCCCTGGAAATGTCCAAGGCCAGGCTGGACAGGGCTTGGAGCAGCCTGGGACAGTGGAAGGCACAGCAGCTCCCATTCAGGACAAACTTTGGGAGAAACGCAGCCAGAGGAATGGATCTGAGAGCTTGGGATCCTTTCTGTGGCCTCAGGCACAGCCCTTGCTCTTAACATGATGGGTCTGATCACACCCAGCTCTCATTTTACACCCAGCTCTCACTTTAAAGGCTACCAGTGCCAAATTCTTTAACTCCCAGAGCCAAGCTCTTTGGATGATCCATGAATAACAAGGATAACCAAGTTTTTTGACTCACAGAGCCAATCTGGAGCAGAGAAAAATTACGGCAGCTAGAAAAGAGCACGTGGCTACACAGGGATCTGTTTTTCCAGACTGCCCTTCACCACTCAGAGCTTAACGCAGCACTTTCCAAGCCCTGGTGGCTGTTCAGGCACACTCGGATTTGCCACGGCTCCCCTGGCGCTTCCAGAGTCACTCATCCCCCAGCTAATCCTACCCCAGCATGCTGCAGGGCTGGACAGGGCTTGGAGAGTGTGTGGGGGGGTGAAAATCAAAGCCTAATTCGTGCAGTTTGAGGGGGCTTCTGGTTAAAAGCTGCTCTGAAGGGAAGGATCCCAACAGGCTTCGCACTTCCCTATTCAGGGAACTCCAGGGAATAAGGAAGTTTAGGCTGCAGATCGATCCCTGCAGTGGTTCTCCTGTCTGGGAGCATTCACAAACAGGGGCTGCTGGGACAGGAAAGCATAGAAATGTGAGGGAGATTCGGGCCCTGAGGAGGGGGAAAAGGGCCAGGGACAGAGTATGGATTCGGGTTTGGGTTTGAACCCTGCCCAGTGCCAGCACTAAACCACTGGCACAGAGCCATGGCTGTGTTTGAGCCCCTTCTTTCCCTGTACCTTCCCCTGTTGCCCACACAATGACAGCCCCTCGTTTTTTCAAGGGAATCACCTGATCACTGAGGCTGGAAAAGACCTCCAAGAACATCAAGTTCTGGACTGAACACCACCACATCAAATAAACCCCAGCACAAGGTGCCCAGCCAGAGGAACAGGTGTGAGGAGCTGCAGGTGTACTGAGCTGCACAGGTTTTCCTCCGGGTTGTTTTCTTTTTCCCAGTTTTATGGATGTGTAATTCCTCCCACTCAGTCACAAGGATGGGAACTGTGTGTCTGAAACAGGCCTGAACCTCTGTGACAGCACCGAGCGAGAAAGGATGAGAATGGGATTTGCAAAATAGCTGCTCCGACAAAATCAGACACAGAAAACATCACCACGAGGAATATTTTAGGTGACTGAGCCTGAAAGGCAGGAGTTATCCTAGAAGGAGAGCCCATGGAAGCATGAGGAGCAATAGGAGACACAAGTTTCACACAGAGCAATCCCCAAACCCTGTGAGCTTTGCCCATTCCAGCTGATGACAAATCACCATTTAAAGAGAAAAGCAGGGAGTTCCATTTCTAGGGAATACTAATTCAGTGCAATTGCTCTCCCTGACAGGAAAAAAAAAGCAGTACAAACCCAGGCTGTGGCCGTGAAATGATGCAATCACTTGGCAGCCAAATGGCACATTAACAGCCACAATTACCCGTTCATCCTTCCCGTGTGTGAGGATTCACAACAGTGAGAGCTGGAGCTGCACAATCCTCCCGGAGAGGCAAATGAGCAAATCCTGCGTGGGCAGCTCTCCCTGGGGGGGTCGGTTTTGCACAGTTATTGATGAAACACAAATTCCTGAGCCCTCACATTTTGGTATTTTACTGTTGTCCCATTGCCAGAACTCCTGCTGGGTTTGCCAGAGGGAAGCACAGGAGATGCTGACGTGAGCAAGCGCTGCCTTGGCAGCGATGAGGAGCCAGGGGCAGCAACCTCCAACACTTCCAGGTTTCGCTGATGCTGTAGCGCTCCACAGACAGCTCCAGATCTTTTGGGACAAGTCCCACGATGCCTTTCAGTGCAGCAAACCAGGTCAGAGAGCAAGGAGGGTTATAAGGGGATCACAGAATCATGGAATGGTTTGGCTTGGAAGGGACTTCAAAGCCCATCCAGTGACAACTTCCACTGTCCCAGGCTGCTCCAAGCCCCAGTGTCCATCCTGGCCTTGGACACTGCCAGGGATCCAGGGGCAGCCACAGCTTCTCTGGGAAACCTTCCTTAATTTGAAGCAGTGCCGAAAGCTGAGGGAATACTTTGCCTTGTTCCTCAAACAGCAGCACGAGTTTTACAGAACGAGCACTTCGCTGGCAGGAAGCAGCAACCTTCGGGTTGCCACCAGAGTGATGTCCAAAAGATAGGCTGGAAATAAATCCCCACGCACCGGTGTGTATAGAGCAGGTATTTGTTTATTGCAGCGCTGGTGGTGAGGGGGATCGCTCCTCCTAACTCACCCACCCTTGTCAAGTGCTGTGGTACATTTATACAGTAAATTATGCTTAATGTTGCACATGTCATCACAACACCATCACATACACGCCAGAACTGATTTACACAGCGCGATCTCACGGTTGTTGGATAAATTTTTTCACTGCGCTTGCGCCTCCCCAATTCGGGGGTCTTTGATGAAGGCTTCTAAAGTCTTCTTTGCNTGATGAAGGCTTCTAAAGTCTCCTTTGCACTTGTACTTTTCAACTTTGTCTTCAACACTGCGTAGTTATGGTGCTCCTTGGTCCATCTGGTCTTAACCGGCCTAAATTCTTTGTTTTGTGGCTAATTGGCTTGCTGTTGCCCACTTCTCATTAATACTACACTTACCTATCTCTGAAACTATACACCTGGTGAGGTTTTTCCCTCTCTTTTTGTCTAGTCTGCATTTAAGCAGCTAGTTAACCATATACTGCCCATTACATTGTGTAAAAGGTTATTCATATCGGGTTGTATAGGTATCAAAAGTTATGATTCAGGTTATATATAAGTACCAGGTTATATAGGTATAGAAGGTATGATTCAGGTTATATAAGTACCAGGTTATATAGGTGTCAAAAGTTATGGTTCAGGTTACATAAGTCTCGGGTTATATAGGTATGGTTCAGGCTCAGTAAAAGCTGTGGTTCAGGCTATGTAAGTATAGAAAGCTGTGCTTCAGGTGACACTGATACCAGGTTACACAGATATCTTACAACCCAAGCTACCTTGTAGCTCTGACCAAAGTTACACAGACATCCAGAGCCTTTGGTTCCCCTGGCAAACCCTCCCTCTGTTTGCCAGCCCAGTGTGTTTTAGCCCACTCGACAGCCAGGAGATGAGTTTCTCTCTCCTTGCTTTCCCGCTCGCAGAATTTTGCGAAGCCCCGCTCGGAGCCGCTGCCAGCTCGGTAAATATTGTGTGTGCAGAGCATGTGCTGGGACAGACAGCGGGGTTTGCATCCCAGGGGGGCTCACGTCAACGGCTGCTTTGTTGTTCTGCTGCCTCAGGTGCACTTTCACCTACTGCAAAAGCCAACATTTCTTCCCCCGTCCCCAGCTGTGAAAGGCTTTGCCACCTTAGAGCACCAAAGACCACTGCAGAGCAGCCCGGAGTGTTTCCCAGCTAAGCTATTTGATCTAAATTTCTTTCAAATGATGATTAAAAGAGAGGAGTTTTGATTTTAAAAATAGTATTTCTGCTTTGTTTTGTAAACTACACATTCATATTAGCTCACAAATCCCAACTCCCCAGTTAAGACCCTACAGGCCAAGGCTGACTGTCCTCTGTAACTCATGGAAACAACAGGAATTCTTTCAATTGTGCATTAAATACAGAGGAAACAGAACACAGCAGAAGACCCAAACCTCGGCCAAGCCTCCCAGAACCTTTCCGTGGCTTCCAATCCCATTAGAGCTGAAAAATCATGGACTCGTGGATTATTTTGGGTTGGAAGGGACTTTAGAGCTCACCCCATCCCAGCCCTACCATGGGCCTGGACCTTCCCCTATCCCAGGGTGCTCCCAGCCGCGTCCAGCCTGGCCTGGCAGAGAATTGTTGTTTTTCAGCCTCCAAACCAGCGCTCTGGGCACAAGCAGGAATTCAAGAACACATCTTTCATCTTCCTGAAGGGTTTTGTGAGCACTGCAACTGCCTCAGGCTGGCTGAGACGTTCGCTGCACCACACAGGGATCCTCTCACCTCCCTCCCCTTCCTCCCACTTTTCCGAGGTAATAAAACCGCTGGGAATTCAGGCAAAAGAGGCGCCCACTAATCAAATCCTGCCACTCCTTCCTTTGGCTGGTGACAAACAGCCCCACGAGGAAAAGGAGAAGAGCAGTGTCTGCAATAAAACCCAGCCAGCTTTATGTTCCCTAAGGCTGTTTCTCACTTGTCAGGACATCTGGGAATGCACTGGTGAGCTCAAGGAATTTGAGCAACATTGCCAGTTTCGGAGCCAAGCACATCCCAATGCAGCACCTGGAGATGCAAACCTGGGAAGTATTTTATTTCCCCCCTTAAACAGAACCAAGAGTTTTCCTTGGATCCCAGAATCCCAGACTGGTTTGGGTTGGAAGGGACCTCAAAGCCCATACAGTGCCACCCCTGCCATGGGCAGGGACACCTTCCACTGTCCCAGGCTGCTCCGAGCCCCAATGTCCAGCCTGGCCTTGGGCACTGCCAGGGATCCAGGGGCAGCCACAGCTTCTCTGGGCAAGCCCACAAAAAGCCTGGGAATTGTGTAAAAGGTCAGTGTTTCCCGTTCCTAATTCCCAGTTTTGCAGGGCTGGGACATGGGCGGGGTAAACTAGCAGGGAAGGTGACAGGATCACGAGTGGCAGGAGCTTTTTGGGTTAAAACAGGTTTTTCTCCCAACCAGAGCTGTCTCTGCCACACCAGGCTCCCTCCAAGCTGCCTCCGTGCTGTCCCATACTCAGTTTTCCCAGTTTTTCCCTGGATTTAAAGTGGTGAAGGATGCTGTGGAAGCACGTGGGAAGCAAAGGTGGGCACCTGCATGGCTGCCCTTGCAGGGGAAAAATAAGGAAGTATTTTTTAACAGACAGGAGCCGTCCCCTGAAATGTGATGGATGAAGGTACTGCCAGAGACTGATGAGATGTGTGAGGAGAGGAGACTCGGTGTGGGAGGCAGGGGCCATAAATAAAGGGAGAGAGGAAAATTTCCTGGGAGGGTCCGACGGCACAGAAATCCAGGTGCGCAGCCGCACAGCCCCTGACTCCTCAGGGAATCGCTCCCTGGGCTCTGCAAACCACAGGGGCTCCTGTGGAGCCCCCAGCTCTGCCTCTGCTGGGCACGGGCACGCCACGAGCACCCGGAATTCCTGCCAGGGAACTCCCATTCCCTGCTGCCCCTGGCAGGGGAGCATGGACAGAGCCCAGCCTGGGGAGCCTGGAGGCTCCAGCCCTGCCCCACCTTCAGGAGCTCCATCCCAGCTCCAGCCACAGCAATTTGCTCAGCATTTGGGCAACACCCCGAAAATGAGAGCAGTGACGAAGCTGGCGGGAAGGAACCCATGGAATTCCTCTCCTTTCCTTGTGCTTTGAAGAGTGGAACATAAAAATGCTGAAATCCCAAGTGGATTCCTGGTGCCTGATGCACTGAGGCGTCACTCAAACAGGGCAAGGAATTGCAATATTTGCTTTCCTACAATAAATAAATAATAAATCAATAACGAATGTCTTTACTGCAATAAATGCTGATTTAACTCAGCTCATCAGCACCATTTACTGGATTTATTTTCTTCATCTCCAGCAAACAAAAGATTTAAATTATTCCTCTTTTAGGTGCCATGCTTAAACCCAACACACGGCCTTAGAAAGCAACAGGCAGACACAGAAAGGCAAAAAACAATCCCTTTTTTTGGTCCTGATTAATCAGCCCAGCTAATTACAGCTAATTACAGCCAGCTGAGGAACTCCTGGGTGTTCCAGGGGACAGTGGCTGCTGGCACTTCACAGAGACCCTGTGTCAGTGGTACCCAGAGCTCTGGGCAGCAATGGGTTCTCCGACCTCAGAACACATCAAAAAGGGGAAAGAAAATTAAAGCAGCCCTCAAATTACCTGGAAATTACTCATTTTCTGTCTTCTTTTATTACTGCAGAGCACCCAGCAACTCTTTCCAACATTCCCATGACCCAGGTCCTTAAAACCACAAGCCTTAAACCCAACAGACTCAGCCAAAGCCAAGACCAGCAACATCTTTCAGCTTTTCTTCCCCATACAGCTGTGACAAATCAAACATTTTAACCTGACTGCATCAAGCAAAGCGCTTGAAGTGATGTTCAGTGTGTCTCAAGGACCTTTGGATTTCAAGCTGGCCACGGTAGAAGCACCAAAACACAGATGGGCTTCAGCCAGGAGCAGGGTCTCGGGCTGGAGAGAGGGCAGGCTCCAGAGGGAAAAATAAACTGAAGATTCCTGTCCTCGAGCTTAGGGAAATGCAGCAGGGAAATAAAACCTTCAGTTCCAAACTGCATTTTACTGTCACTGCCGCAGTGAAAATTCCAGCACAGACCAGTGCCACACACAGATCCAGCCCGGGGGAATCCCACAGCCTTTTCCAGCCACACCTCCCAGCTGACACAAAGCTGACTGAATCCCAGGATCCCAGCGTGGTTTGGATTGGAAGGGACCTCAAGGCCCATCCAGTGCCCCCCCTGCCATGGGCAGGGACACCTCCCACTGTCCCAGGCTGCTCCAAGCCCCAGTGTCCAGCCTGGCCTTGGGCACTGCCAGGGATGGACACAGCTGCAGGATTTGCCCATCCAAGCTTCCCCCAAGCCCATGCCAGAAAATCTCTTGCCATTTTGGCACGGACTCTCCAGTCCCCACATCAAAAGGCCATTTGTAACTCATTACAACACTGCCGTTCCCTGTCATCTCTACTCCAGGTCTTACAGCTTAGGTAAAAAAGGTTCCCGGGAAGTGGGTGCCATTCCTTTAGGATGTAAGAAATGAGCTGTCACAGCACAGGCAGGGATCCTGCACGCACAGGGCTCGCAGTGTGCGCAACTCCCACTCACTGCTTTGAACTCCAGCTGGGCTGGAACCAGCCTCCCTCGTCAGAAACCTTTCATTTCTGCGGGGCTCACGAGGAAAACATTCCAATTCCAACCCAAATCCCTCAGGATAAGTTGCCTCTCTGATTTCTGAGTGGATGCAAGAACAAGATTAGAGGTTTGCCAGTCCCAGATCTGCCTGCCTTGTCAGCTCCTCGACTTCAGAACAGCCCCACAAAGGAAAAAGCACCACACACGAGATCCTCAAGGCAGCACTGACTGAGGCTGCTGCGGGCACAAACCCCGCCCTGCTCAGCCCATTCCTTTGGAGGGATGCTACAGGGAAAGAGAAAACCCAAAACCCATTGGGATAATGGGACAAAACTGAGGAGATCAGATCAGAGGAGATGTGAGGAGGGAATCCTTCCCTGGGAGGGTGGGCAGGCCCTGGCACAGGGTGCCCAGAGAAGCTGTGGCTGCCCCTGGATCCCTGGCAGTGCCCAAGGCCAGGCTGGACATTGGGGCTTGGAGCAGCCTGGGACAGTGGGAGGGGTCCCTGCCCATGGCAGGGGGGGCTCTGGATGGTGTTTAAAAGGTCCCTTCCATCCCAAACCATTCCAGAATTCTGTGATCAGACCTACATGCTTCCACCCAGCTCCTGTCCCGACCCCTGGTGATCCCTGGTGATCCCTGGTGATCCCTGGTGATCCCTGGCCCAGCAGCACCCAGAGCCTGTTCCAGCATCCGTGCCTCACCTCTCCAGAGCATAATGGAGCTGCTGCTCCAGAGGTATCCTGCAGCAGGTAATGCCAGCAGGTAATGCTAGCAGTGACAAATTCCCTGCCCTTCCAAACCCACCACTTCACACTCCCAAATCAGGAGGGAACCAAACCTCCCAGAGCTGCTTGGAGCTGGAAGGGCTCTCCAGGAGAGCCCTGGGAGCTGGCACGTGGGAACAGGACCCTCTTTGGCTCAAAGTCGGGGGTTAAAAGGCTGAGATGTACCCCAAAGTCTATTTGGGGACGTGGCCAAACCCCTCTCCCCTGGCTGTATGACAGCAGCCACTGCAGAGCAGGGAACGGGGAAGGCACTGCTTTGGAAAGCAATTTAAAAATCTTCCCGATGTCCAGTTGTCCCGCCCTGTGCCAGAGCTCTCCCATACCCCACTGGCAGGTTAACTGCCTGCCAAGTGGCCACTGGGAGGACTTGGGGAGCAGAAATCATTTCCCTAGGAACTGATGTTGGGTCCTCCGCTGGCACTGGGGTCCTGAGCATTTGTAAAAAGCCTTTTTAAAGCACAGCAGCTGCCCTTCAGCTCCGGGGACACGGCCCTGCCAATCCTGGCTGTTGCAGCAAGCCAGGCTTTCAGGGATGTGAGCCAGCCAAGATCCCACACTGCGAGGGATCCAAAGGCTTTGCGGGGACACTGGCTGCAGCTTTCCAAAGGAAAACCCGTCCCAGCACCTGGAAGACAGCACAGGGGAGGCTGGCAGGAGCCAGCCAGGGATGTGTGAGGGAAATGCCAGTGAATCCTTAAAGCAAAACTGGAACTGGAAGGGTTGAACTAAGCGAACAAAATGCTGGCGCCTGTGCTCCCACCTTGCTTCACTTTTGGTTCCAGAGTCCTTCCACTCATTCCCAAATCTCTTCCCCAAATCACTCACCTGCTACTTCAACTTCTCCCAAGGCTAGTTCCCCACTGGATGAGGTTGAAGGAAATGGGAAATCTCTGCAGGAGAGAGTGGCCAGGGACCTTCGCATTTCCAAAAAGCCACCGTGTCTGACAGGGCTGGGACTGATCCTCCCCCTGTCCTGGCCTCTGCCAGAGGGACAAACACAGCCCTGCCTCCCACCACCAGCTCCTCCTGCCTTTGGGAAACCCACAGGGGTGGGTGGGCACACCTGGAGAGAAAGGGCTCAGCCCCAGCGCAGCATCACTGCCAAAACTCAGCCCTGCCCTCTCCCACCCGCATCTTCCTCCGCACACAAAGTGTTCTCCCACGCTGGAAATGGGGGAAACCAGCTCTGGTGCCTCTCAGTCCCATTCATCCCTGTCCTCCTCAGAGCTCTAGTGCCTCTCAATCCCATTCATCCCTGTCCTCCTCAGGGCCAGACAGCCCTTCCCAGGCAGGAATCGCCACCCTCCACCTTCCCAGCCACTCCTGCCTACGGAGCTGCAGCCCCAGAACTTTATGGCCTTCTTAAGCGCCCTCACAGGAAATCTGGGGAAAATTAATGGGAAGGGAATATACATTCAGTAACACAGGAGAACAGGCTGATAAATATCAGAGATGCCAATAAAAGCCAGAGATCATCTCATCTCAGAGTCTCCAGCCAGACCTGGAAGTGTCCAAGGCCAGGCTGGACAGGGCTTGGAGCAGCCTGGGATGGTGGAAGGTGTCCCTGCCCATGGCAGGGGTGGAAACAAGATGAGCTTTAAGCTTCTTTCAACCCAAACCACTCTGGGATTCTAAGCTACCACAGGTATCAAATACCACCAACGATCAAATCTTAGAAAACACAAATATTTTCTCTTTAAGGCAAAAAACCACACAGGAAACTCTCAAAAAGAGGAGCTATGAGCAAAGGTTTTCCAAACCCACTTGTTGCTCTTCTTTTTAATAGCAGAAAATTATCTGGCTGAGAAAAAAAATAATGAAGGTGCTGTCAGGAAGGCTGCTTAAGTTGATCAATCGTGTGTTTAAAGGCAATCCACCCCCTGCTGCCAAGCACAAGCTCAGGCACACAAAAAGCAGCAGTTCCAGTGCCCAAAGTCTCGCTGATGGCCTTCAGTAGTAGTGCTCTGGGGAACCACGACCTGCAGCAGATCCTACCAGAGCTCTACGGGAGGATTAGGCAGATAAAAACCTCTCCTGGAGTAAGTGCTCGCATGATCCACTTCTTCTGGGGTCTCTTCTGGAGCATTTCTCCTCCGTGCTGGATCTCAGCGAGGCTCTTCCCCAGGGAAATGGGAAAGCTGGCAGGGAGAAAAGCCAGTGCTCCCAAGAAGTTCCCCAGAGAGGTTTTAGACTCCTTATCCCTGGAAGTGTCCAAGGCCAGGAAGGACAGGGCTTCGAGCTACCTGGGATGGCTTTAATGGCTCAAGGAGGGCAGGTTTAGGTGAGATACACGGAAGAAATTCTCCCTGGGAGGGTGGGCAGGCCCTGGCACAGGGTACCCACAGAAGCTGTGGCATCTGGATCCCTGGATCCCTGGCAGTGCCCAAGGCCAGGCTGGACGTTGGGGCTTGGAGCAGCCTGGGACAGTGGAAGGTGTCCCTGCCCATGGCAGGGGTGGCACTGGGTGGGCTTTAAGGTCCCTTCCCACCCAAACTGAGATTCTGTGATTCCAAGCTGGATGTTTCCAGGTGTCCCTGTTGGCAGCCTCTCCTGCAGTGTCACAGCAGCAGGACAGACGCTGTCCCCACTGTCCCCTCGCTGTCACGCCGCAGGCCTGGCACTCACGGCTTCCCCGTGCTGCCACCAATCCAACCCGCAGGACATTTCCTGCTGTGGCCACACTGTCCCCCTTCCTTTTCACTTCATTAGCTCCGTGTGGCCTCACGCTGCCAGCGGGAGCAGGGGGCACGCAGGTCTCCAGCTGTCAGAATCCAGGGATAAATGAGTGTTCCATTCCCTGCGGAGGGCTCGGAGCGCAGGCACCAACAGCCCTGGGATGCTGCTGGGACTGCAGTGATTCATCACCTGCCCGGGCAGGGCGTCAGGACCAGACCTTGCCCTGTGACAAAGATAAATTGCCCAGGAGATGAGGCTTAATTTACTCCTAGAGGAAATGTTACCCTTAAACCAAGGGAGTAATTTCCCACATCCGATCTACCACGGGAATACAATTCCACAGTGAGCGCGGCCAGCAGAGGCTTAAGTACCCTCACAGGAAATCTGGGGAAAATTAATAGCTGAGGAAGGGCCTGGAGCATCTCGGTGCCCAGGAAAGGCTGAGGGAGCTGGGGCTGTGCAGCCTCGAGAGGAGCCCCAGCTGAGAGGGGCCCTCAGGCCTGGGTGTCCCTGGCTGCAGGGAGGGCTCCGAGCAGGGCCCGGGCTCTGCTCCGGGGGCCCAGCAATGGCACCAGAGCCACGGGCAGGGCCCGATGCCAGCAATTCCCCCTGCACAGGAGGCACAGCTTCTGCCCTGGGCAGTGCCCAGCCCTGAACAGATTGTCCCCAGAGCCTGTGGGGTCTCCTCCCTGGGGCTGTTCCAGAGCTGTGTGCACACAGTGCTGTGCCCTGTGCTCTGGGATGGCCCTGCTGGAGCACGGAGGTGCCACCAGGTGCCCACTGTGCTCCCTGCAGCCTGAGCCAGTCTGGGATCCTGTGAGGAAGACAAGAGCTGGCTTTTCCTGCCCATATGGGTCAGAGCTGGGGTAACACCCTGAGGGACTCAACAAGAGATGCCACTGCTGGGCCCGCTCCTGGCACCCCAAACTCATGCAGCCAGCAGGACGATGAGTGCCAGAGGAAGGAGGCCATGGAGAAATGTCCCATTCCACGCTGTGGGAACAGCAGCCACCCTCCCACCTGCCCACGCCCTGAGCAGAAGCTGCTGACAAAGGCCTGCATTGGCCATTTTAGAAGTGCCAGGAAACACCACGCGAAAAAGCAGCCACTGCCATCTGTTCTACCTCCAACTGCTTGAGACGGTTCTCTTTACCTTAAATATAACCCAGTGTATAAAAATACCACACACAGGCTATGAAAACAACTCAGCAGAAGGTCTCGTGCCCGCGAGGACAGGCCTGGTGGCCTGGGGCTCACAGGGGTGACACCCCAGCCCCCGTGCTCCCAGCACAGGGACATCACTGCTGCTCCTCCTCCCGCTGGCTGGGTCGGAGCAGCCCGGCTGACAATAAACTATTCCCGCCACGCCACTTCTCTCACGGCCCACGGGCTCTATGCCAGCATTTTCAGCCTCTCCAGGAGGGGCAGGGTGCAGGTACGTTGCTGTTTGGTGCTGGAACCGTGTGCTGGTTGCCTGGGAAACGGCCGGAGCAGGGAATTACATTGGATCCATGGGCCAGAGTTTGCAGCGGATCTAAAACTCCCTCTCCTCACTCTGCTCAATGTGCCAGGATGTGGAGAGACTGCTGTGTGCCCACACACGTGTGGGGTGATGGGCACCATAGCCTGTGGTGCTTCCAAGAGTTGGGAGGACTCCCTGCCTTGCGCCGTCCTTCTCCTGACAGAGCAGGCCAGGCCAGCACTAAAATCTGCAGCCTTCACACTTCATTCAGTGGCCAAAGTGACAAAAAAGTCCTGCATTCCCTCTCCCAGTCCCATATTCCCCTCCCACCAGCTGCTCCCTCGGTGCAGGCTCTCCCACCACCCCCCCTGCACAGCACAGCTCCCGTGTTGGTTTTGACCCCACAGCTGTGATTGATGACAACGAAATCCCCCTGGCGAGTGCCTTTCCCCCTCCTTTCAGAGGACTCGTCGCTCGGACGGCGACAGATGGCAGATCCTGGACCTCGGGGTGAGGAACCTGCTGCAGCAGCAGGGAAATTCCTGGGGCTCACTGGTGAGGGCCATGATGCTCCAGAGAGAACACGAGTTCAGATGTTTCCTTACCACTGAGGAACCCTCGTTTCTCCTGGAAAAAAACAGGTGGGGAAGTGCTCCAAGCAGGCTGTTTCCCTGAAAATAGCCCTTCCCCTGAGCCATTTTGCTCTGCTAAAGCAACAAAACCATTCCTCACCGGTGCTCAGGGATCTTTTTTCCCCCCAAGGGATTTAAAAGCTTTGGAACCCAAAGTACTCCTCTCCTCATCTGCCTTCCCCAGTTCCTTACAGGGCTGTGATTCAATCCAGCCCAAAACTGGATTATAGTAATTTACTGCAGGACAGTGGAGAGAAAGGGGAAAATGAGAAAAGGAGAAGTGCATCAGTCACCTCTGTGCAGACAGCAGAAGACGCTAAAACCTGGCAGGTGCTTCCTTGTCTTATTTATCACACGCCGATGGTAACAAACTGCTTTTAAAAGAAAAGCCAGCGGTGGAAATGGGAAGAAAAAAATCCCATCCCAGCAGATCGTGGCAGAAATTCCTTGGCTGCTAAAAGCTGAGCAGTCAAAACCCCCGCTGGATGTTAATGGAGGAAAAACAACAGGAAACATCAAAATTCCAACGTAAAGCATCCCAAACCCATGGCTGAACTTCCTGGAGGAGCCCAACTCTACCAGCCAAGGAGCAGTTTAGCAGCAAAATTTAATGCAGAGGAGATGTTTCTCTTTAGAGGACATTCATAATGGCTTAAAATGTAATTAACTTGTGTCACTGGGCTGCCATTAATTTCAACATGCACTAAACAGTAAATCCAAACAGGACCTGTCATCCACAGCACACAAAACCCTCACAGAAAAGCTTTCAGCAGCGAAGTGAAAGGAGAAAGCATCATGAAGTGTGTGCAGAAACCAGCTCTGGTGATTGTTTTCACTCTGGTTTTGTATTAAATGCTGGCACGGAAGCTCAGCACCACCCAGGCACCCCTGGCATATCTCTGCAGGCATCTCCCCTTTCATCTCCTCGTCAGGCAGAGCTGTCCCTGCTCTCCCCACGGACACACAGAGCCTTCCCCAGCCTCTTCCAGGGCTCAGAACAAACATTTCTCTCTTCCCTTGAACTTTGTGCAGTAAACTCTGCAACACTCCAAGTATTTTGCCCAGTGCTTGTCCCAGGAGCTGCTGAAGAAACCTTCAGCTTCCCCCCTTCTCTGTGAGGTGGGGTCAGGCAATTCACCTTGGGTCTCGGAGATATTTTAAGGGGAAAACATTCCCGAAAGTCACCAGGCATTGTTCCTGGAGTGCTCCTCCTCCTTCCAGGAATATCAGGGCGTGGGGTTTGAGTCAATGAAGAATCAAACAGGTTCGTGCAAACCCTCATCCGTGGATTTAAAGGCTTGAGATGTTTTCAGAATCAGTCCTGTGAGAACAACACAATTTTACGAAAATTACAGAAATCTGCTTTGAAATAATCGTAATTTGCTGGGTTTCTTCCAGAATTTCCATATCGCTGCTGGAAGCAATTGGAAATACAAAGGATTTGGATTTGAAGCCCGTGTGCGCAGGAGCAGGTGAATCAAAGGTGATGGATCATGTTTTACTCTGTTTATCAAGGGGGATTTACTGTTTTCAATCATTATTTTATTACAGTGCCAGCTAGAGGAAGCAAACACTCCAGCCTTCATCCAAAGGCTTTACATAATTCCACTTTAATTCTGGCTGAACAAGAAATTAATTACCATTAAGGGGCAAAACCTGCCTACAACCCTGCTGGGTTTGGTGATCGAGAGTCAGTTCCAGTCCCCATCCTGGGAGGAGATATTTTAGCAAAGAACCAGCAAGATCAACTCCCAGAAACCACACAAACAGCAAAAAAAACCACAGTGAAAAAGAGTGGGAATGTAAAAGATGAGTCGTGTTATCAAATCATGGATTCCCTCCAGGCCACTTTGATCCCGTGGCAGGTGCCAAGTGCACCGAAATCTGCCCTTGGTCTGTGCCAGAGCCTCCTCAGCTGCACAAGCCAGAGGGAAAATCTCTCGTCTGTTCTGTCCAACAAAAAGGGATTATTATGGAGGCAAAGTGACAGGAAAGGAGAGGGGAATGATGGCACCCCAACACATCCTCATGGGAGCAGGTCTGCATTTCTGCAGCCTCCAGCAGGGCCCGGTGGTGCCTCTCCAGCCCCGCTGTGGGAGGGCAGGACAAGCAGGAGTGGAAAATGCAATTTAATGGCACTCGTGCTCTGGGAGAGTCTCTCCCTTGTGCTCTTCCATCACATAAAAACCCTGCTGCCTGCGGGAAGAAGTGCGGGAACAAGCCTGAGGATCACACCCAGCCCTGCCTGGAGGGGTGGGAAAAGGAGCAGAAAATGGGAATTGGACGTTGCTGCAAAGCTGGGTGAGAATTAAAGGCACATCTCAAACCCGGCAGGTTCAAGAAGCACCTCTGAAACGCCTGGGAACACAACAAACCACCCAGCCAGCCCAACATCCAGCTGTTTGCTCTTTGCCACTGATTTATTTATTGATTGGTTTATGATCCACGCCAGCCTCTGCAAAGCAAAGGTTCCACAGACACAAATCCTTCAGAGGTGGTGCCTTCTGAAGCTCTCTGGTTTCGCAGGGGAGGGCATTTGTAACCCAGCAAATTGGGTCTGTGCCTTTGAAGCTGCTGGGAAGCAGCAGCAGCGCTGGGAAGAGCTGCGTGCAGGACCAGAGCAGAGCCTGGTGGCTCATTAGGGGTCCTTTGGTGGTTTTTGAAATACAGGTGGTGTTAACCCTCATCTCTTGGCCGATCCAGAACTGGGAAGTGCTAGAGCTGTTCAGCACTTCCCACCCCACTGCTGCCGCTGGCGCTCGGAGCTGCTCCCAGATCTCCCCGTGGGAATGTCCCGCACGGCAGCCCCGGGAGCTGGGGAAGGCTTGGGATAGAAATTAAAGCTCCCTCCGGAGCAGAAGGATCTGCTGGGAGGTGTTTGCAGACCACACCTCGTGAATTAGTCCGAACTGCTCACGTTTCACCCGGGATCCTGAGGGCAGGAGATCCCGTGCCCGGTGCTCTGAAGGCGCTGGGAGCGTTCCCGCTGTGTCCCTCAGGGACGGTGCTGTCCCTGCTCCCGGCAGCTGCGCACGTGGGTCACGCACGGCTCTCGGAAAGCAACGAAAGGAAGTAATGAACATTTCTAAAATCTCTTCTCCTCCTAAACCATTACAATATTTGAAATCCTGGACTCTTCCTGTCCCAAAAATCATTCAAACAAGTATATAATGCCAAATATCTTCTCCCAGAGAGAACTGCACTGATTGCTCGGAATTATTTATTAAAGCCAGGGCTGGTGGTCTTGAAACAAATGCAGCAATGACTCAAAAAGATAGGAAAACTCAAACAATAGGACAACTCAAATAGATAATAGGAAAACTTCCCACCCGTGTCTAATAAGGCCTACAGGGAAAAAAAAAAATGGGGATTTTTACAGTCTCCAAATGTGTCCCAAGAAGGCAACTCCACCTCACCTCGCCTGGGGCTCGGTGACATCAGGAAAAGGAGAGGAAGAGCGAAGCTCTCCAAGGGCAGGCGCTTGGAGCGTGGCCAGAAATCAAAGTGCCGAACCCCCCCAGCGCAACAGGAAGGGAAATTTGGGAAGTTCACACTCAGTAACCTCTGTGAGAGCTTGGAAAA
>VZRQ01007506.1:111840-139414 GCA_013397975.1 Machaerirhynchus nigripectus | reverse complement strand
AAAAAATCTGATGGTCCAGATACTAAGAAGTTCACTAAATATGTGAGCAGGTAATGTAGGGAATAGCGATATTGTTAACAGAAAACATCTAATTAACAATGATTTAATTTGATTCGGAGGATGAAAAAACCTTTTAAAATCAGTCCAGATTTACTGGCCTAAATGCAGCCAGTTTTTGAATATGGAGATTGTACTGAGTCTTCCTTCCTTCAAGATGTCATCTGAGGGGTAATAGTGAAGGTGAAGTAATGTAGCTATACTGTGGAAACTTTTGTAGTCCCTTTACTGGGAATTTAATTCGGTGCTTCTTCATTTTATTAGGAACAGACTGACTCCATCAACGGCGATCTCCATGTTTAGAGGCATGACTGCTTGAAGAAATTAAGTTCCCCAATTTGCATATTTCTCTCGACCCCAGCAGCATCACTGGATCCTTACGTTTTCAATCTTTTTTAAGTAGGGGAAAGTCAGAATAAAACATAACTCCCAAGCGTGCAGGGTGGCGAAACCGACATGGAAGCGGGCTATCAAAATTACCTCTTGCCCTTAGGATGGGAGGAGTGAAAAAAATAAAATAAAGAAGCGTGCCTCCTGAGAGCACCCCGGCGGCCGTGTTTCGGCAGTTTAGCCATTTCACGAGTTTCCCGCTGATTTCCAGCGTGTTGCCGAACTCCTGATCGTCCCCCACCGCCTTCGGGGGGGTCACCTTGCGGGATGGATGATGCTCTCGGTTCTGTGCCTCTTTCGAAACATGGGTCACGTCCACACGGGGAGAGAAAATCCGCCAGCGAGGGTGCGGAAGCCGGACCCCGCAGGCACCGCCGCCACGCCACGTGTGGTTTTGTTTTTGTTTTCGTTTTTTTGAGGCGGCCCCCGCGACCGGCAGCGGGTGTCGCTCCCGGCAAGCCCCCTCTCTCGGAGGGGTGGGGGAAAATGTACCTTCGGATACCACCATGCGATTTTTAAGCACCAGTCGATGGTATCAAATCCGTATCCTTCGCTTCGCTTGGGTTCCCCTAAAAGGGTAAAGGGGTGCGAGGATGGAGGGGGAGAGTGGGTTTAGTTCTGCCCATCCTCTCTACCCTCACAACCAGTGATAACCGACGATGCGGATAGTGGGCTATTCCTTGCCCTCAACCTCCCCTCCGACCCTGCCCCACGTGCAGCCCATGGAGCTGAAAATGTGGGTCAGGATCAATGTGCCTGGTGCCTGAGGGACCCGATCCCGCAAAACCTGGCGGAACTCCAGAGACCCTCCCCTTCAAAGTCAGTTTCTCAGCCACTTGCCCATCATGGTAAAAAGAACGCTTTCCACACCCCCTCCTGGAAGTCCGTGGAGGGGATAAGGGGAGCTGGTGCTCAGCATGTAGTGCCATCCGCCCAGAGCTTTGCAGCAGCATGAAGAAAAATCTCTGTAAAACTAAACAGGCAATCAACTGAAATCTATCTTCTTTAAATAAACTGATTCCTTAGTATTTTCCCAGTATTGTTGTAAGTTGTTGTCTGTGGTGTCCCTCAGGGCTCTTTCTTCTGCTCTCTGATTTGGTGTATAAAAGCATCTCTGAGTGATGGATTACTGTGTCATTGCAGCCTGCGAAGGATTAATTTGTTTCATTGATTTCTCTTTAGGCAGATTGCCAGAAATCTCTGCTTCCCACCTTTCTCCAGGACTTCCAGCAGTAATAGACAGTAACAGCCTAAGACAAATCAGCCCATTCTTGTAAAAATAGAAACACAAAATCCTGAAGTCCCTGGGAAGCTGTAAAGAAGTTTTTTCCTTATGCTGTAGACCCACTAATTCTTAAAGTGAGTCCATCTTCTCTTTCACCACTTCCCTTTTATAAAAAAGGTTACTGTTTCCTGGTGGGAGTTGCTTAGTCTCAAGAGCAATTTCAACAAGCAGTTGGATGTGAGCAGTGGGCATTTGACGGTCACAGAGAAATGTTTTGTTCATGCTAAACAGCAGGGGTAGGAACTACAGGAGGATTGCATAAATTTCAGGGTTCATTCTTTCTTAAAATCACCAGACCACCTACAGATAATCAATTATCTATCCATCTACCTATCTGGGATATTGAGATAAAATGCAGTTTATGTCAGGTCCTGGAGCTGCTGTTTGGATGTGTGCAGGGGTGGATGGGACTGGAATCTTCCTGATCAATTCATCTGCATGCTTTCAGGATAGTCGAGTAACAAAATCAGGCCTTGAAGTGTTGCACTCTGGTGAAAAAATGGAGCTGGGCACCCCTTTTGGTGCAGACTGTGGAACCGTGAGGGGAGAGAACAAGATCTGCTGCTGCTACTCTGACTACAACACTGCTCTTTTCAGACCTGCTTTATCAGCAGCAGAGACAGGTCAGCTGTGTTCTTCTGTTTGTTTCCACAAAGCAGCACTAAATAGTGTATTGATTTAGTCTTCACAAGTTAAACTTTAGGTGTACTTAGTGCTATAGTAAAAAATAATGTTGTCATAGACCAGTCTTTACAGCTTGGGCTTGTGGAAAGCTGTGCCATGCCATGCAAAACTAGCACTTTTAGATACCACAGAGAGTAGAGAAATGTTTCTTTTACCTCTGTATCCGCCTTGTGATGAATGTAGCTCAATAGCTACTTTTAAAGGGACAGTAAATTTATTGTACTAGATCCACTGCATGGCAAATCTAGAAAATTTTGAAGTTACAGCCCTATTATTTTTTTCCCCCTGCTCTCTTGGAGGATGTTAGCCTGCTACTTTCTTTTTTAATTTTCTGTAATTTCAGGTGTAATCCAAATACCAGTACTTGGGTCACAGCATGATTTCCTTGTTATCTCACAAGAAAATATGCCTTGCCCTGCCTGAGTAATGTTCTTGTGTTTTCTTGCATGAGATCCCTCTGTGGTCTGCCTAACTTTCCCTTCTCTACCTAATAGGTTTTGAAGGAACTTTAAAACCCCTTTAGTCATAAGGGGTTCACACCTGTTTTCACTCCTGGGAATCCCTTGAAATCCCTTTTCCTTCTGGGGAAACCCTGCAGTGTGGGTTAGCCTGAAGAATGACAAGAGTGGCTGCTTCCAGGCATGGCAGCTTGGAAAACGCTGTTATCCTGGGGAATGCTGCAAATTTCCCTCCAAAGGCTTCTGTGGTGTAACAGGGAACACCCCCCCCCTCCCTTCCTGGCATAACACAGGCCCTCTCTGCCTGGCATTCCAACTCCTGATAGTTTTTCACTGTCAAGTACCTTTGAAAATAAAGGCACAAAATGCAACAGTTCACATTTTTCCTGCTTGGATGGCCAAGCCCCAGGGAAGCTTGGCTCTGAGGGCAGAGTTTGTCTTGCTTGGAAGCAAATGCTCTCATCCCCTCTGCCCCTTCCTCCTTGCCAGTCCTTTTCAGTTTACACAGGGGACTCCTTCTCCTCTTTTGCTAGGCACTCAGGAAAGTTATGTTCTTGATTAATAATGATAACAATATTCTTGGCTTGGAAAGTCTGAGTCAGGAGCAGAGACAGATTTGTACCTCTATTCCTCCAGTTTGCAATAAAACAGGCAGAATCCATCACAGACCAAATTTAAAATGCTAAAGTGAAGCTCACATCCTTTCATCCCTTCAGGACTGGAAAGAAACAGAGTCTGTTAGATTAGCAAACATTAACCTCTCGCATAGTTCTGAATGTAGGATTAATGCCTACTGAAGGGACAGCTGTATGACCCTCACACACACTAACTATACATTAGGGCTGTCACTCTATTGATCGGGAGAAGTTTGTGTGAAGAAGCGCTCCCCACCAGGGAGGAAAACAGACTAGACTTGGAAAAAGCCATTTGTACTCTGCTAAGATGCACTTTTAAAAAACTCAGTTCCCATTTCTGGCATCCACAGTGCAGATGAGCTGAAATCTGCATGCTTCACCCTGCAGATCTACAGTATACAGACCACACACAATTTTCAGCTGTGACCCTGGGACTGGCTCATCTTTGGACAAAACAGACCTATGCCAATGCTGGATTTGCACATAAGTAGACTATTGCTTGCACTCTGCCCACATGGGGTTTTGTGTCCTTGTGGGATTCTGACTGGCTGTACTTTAGCATATCTATTCCCATTTAGCTAATTTGGAAGAGACTGGTCTCCAAGATTTTTCTCCCTTACCCTGTAAAGTAAGAAAAAGAAGAAGTAGTGATGAATAATATGTTTGTCAAACTTTCTTTCCATTAAAGTATGAAGTCTTCATGCTATGAAAGCACAAGTTGACTGTTTCCTAGGGTTTGCTGGGTTAGATACAAACACTGGGTTTCACTCCAGTCACATCCTATTTTTGTGTTAGTCTAACTCTTCTTATAACAGTGAATTCTACAGGAGTAACAACAATTGGAGTGCATTTCTGAAAACAGACTTATTTTAAGGGCCCATCAAAACACTTTGTTAAGCAATCCTGAAGTCTCATCTGTCACTTAAAGTTTGTATTAATAAGGGAAACAAGACAAAGGTGAGAGCAGCTGTTTTAGAATTGAATCTTTCAGTCAGGGTAGTTTTTGTTTGCATTAAGAGTGCTGGCTGACAAGTTATAAGGGTACTGGACTTGCTCTTAGCAGTGCTGAAACCCTGCAGTTCTGGAAGATGCAACTATTGGCTTTGGTCAGCCGGAATTGTCAGGTATAAGGGAAAACAAACCTGCATGGAAGAGAAACAAAACAGTCTACTCTGGTGGACACATTGGGGATTTGTGCCTTGCTAAGACAGATCCATATATTTTGTAGAAGACAGCTGCTAGACCCTGGGCCCAACTTCTGGAAAACATAAAAGGAAAGATCCTGACTGAAAAGGTAAACATTTAGTCAGAGCTCTGATACAGTTTTCCCCCTGTATTTAGCAGCAGGGAGTAACCTTTTTCCCCCTGCATTATTGGAGGCCATGCATTTGTAGTTGCATGTTTAGGTAGGCAGGGAATTGCTGGCTACATGAAAGCTGGAAGTTAGGTGTTAGAGGGCATCAGTCTTGCTCCTCTCAGCTTACCTCTAAGTCATTTAGCTAAAACAGCCAAATGAGGGATTAGAAAAAAATACCATTGTATAGCAAGGTACCTGAAAACTGGATACCATTATTTCTCTGGAAACATGTTCTCCCAGCAAGTAATTTGATTTTTTCCTCCATCAGATTTGTTTGTTTTTAATCCATCTAGAAATTTGAAGTTGCTTAATGTAAGAAATGGCATTCAAGTGGTTAACACTCATGCACTTCTGAACAGTATTTGGAAAGGAAATAGATCTCTTGCCTACCCACTAACATCTGCTACTATGGGGCTTTAAACCAGGAACAGTAAAATTCACCTCCCTGCATTAGGTGTTGCTATACTGTAGATCAAAGTTTTGTAGTTTGCAGAACCATGGAAAGAATACCATAATTTAATCTGTTTTGTTATAACTCAGCATTCAATGAATAACATTGAATTTAGCTCACAAAAAGGGTGAACTAAAACTCCAAATGAATGAGCCGGAATTTCTTGCCTCCTATTTTACATCTTGCCACGTATTTTACAGCCATTGCTGTACTGATAGTTCATTTTTTCCAAGTGAGTAAAAAGTATGTGGTTTACCACACTACTGTCTCATTACTAAGATCACAGACAACGTATTGAAAATGGTGGGATGCTCGATAGTTCCGGTGCTTTATGTAGCTATTAAAATTAGCTGCACCAGAAGTTCTTTCAATTTACACTATGTTAAAGGAAATTAAGGAAATGCAGTTCTGAGTCTAATCAGCTTTTCAGCTTTACTGTATTCCAATATGTCAAGAAGACCATCACTGGTAAACCATATTTGTGTATTGGTAGAGATCACGGCTCTGGAAGGGAAGTATGGTTGTCTCATTCCAAAATCCACTGATTTTTAACATGAAAACCATTACATACGTTCATGAGCTTATTACTAGAAAATGACCCCTGTCAGATGGTCTTTTTAAAGAGCTCAACATGAACTTTCTTGGCTAGCTGCTGTGGGACTCCTTCAGCTAGAAACACTGACAGTGACTTTAGTTGAAAAAAATGCATAGGTTTAGTCCACACTGCACACTGCAGTAACAATACATTTTGACCTTGTGCACTCCATCTTCTATGCATTTTAAATAGTTTTGGAAATGATTTTAGCAGTCAGAAAGGGCATTAAAATTAACTATGATACTTCTCTATCAAAACTGTGTTTTATCTTCTGAGTAATGTTTTCAGGTTCTCCCTAATATTTGAACAGCAAAGACAAAAATGCTGCAGATTTTATGATGCTTTTTGTCATTTTTCTCAGCTTTTCTAACTGAGGCAAAATTATCTTGTCAATGTTGCCATTTTGGTTTTCAAATTTCTTTCTTCATCCACTGTCTGGTCTGCGACCACTTCAATGGACTTTGGTTCAGAATGTTATATTTTTCCTGGAAATAAAAAATGTCCCAAAACATGAGGTTTTTTGTGGTTACACTTCTGTTGTAGTTTACATTTGATTTGATATTGTCCCTTCGAAATGACAACAGCTTTAGAGAAGGTTTAAAATGTATGCAGTGATCCCCTGCGATCATTCTAAAGTAGCATGGGAATGCCTGCAACAGTAGCTGTATACCCTGGCTGTATTCCAGTTTGGCTAATTACATCCTGTTTTTTAAAATTCAATTTAAAATTTCAAATTCAATTATTTGTAAGCTTGATCCAAAGCTTCCAGAAATAAGTGTTTTCCCATTAGCAATTTTTGGACTTGGACTGGTTGCATTCCACTTCTAGGTGAAGCCATCTCCATGTTCTGTGTGTTAGTTTTATTTTTGTTTGTTTGTTTTAATAATAAAAAACCTCTGTGTTTACAGGGAAAGTGTAAGCTTCTCATCTGGATAATCAATGAATGGCCACCAAAATCCTTAAAACCCTTCTGGCTAAAATAACACCAAAATATCAAATAAATTCAATTTTATCAGTTCTTTCTTTGTCATACAGACCCTCACCATGAAAAAAAAATACACCAGTACAAATATAAATGACAACAGGAGGCAATTGTCTGCTTTGTAGGTAGGGGGAGATGCCAAGAATAAAGCATCTCTCAGCATGGGTGCACCAATCACTTAAAAATTACCTGATTCAGGTGGCGGGATATTGAAAACACATATTTAGAAATGAATGAGATAGCAATGAATAGTAGAGCAAACAATGAGTTAAAATTTCCATATAAGAGAAACTGCAATTAAGGGACTTCCTGCATAACACTAGCTGCATGGCTCAGAAATTTTGCAGCAAAAGCCTGGAAAAAGAACTAAACATTAAAAATCTGCACTTCTGAATACGATTAACACGTATTAAACTACAGCTTCAGCACTATTTCATATTTAAGGTGGTTGTTTCTTGTTTTAATCTCTGTCTACAACTATCTATATGATTCTACCAGACTACTGGTAAAAATACCTATTTGGATGTCATACCTTATTAAATAATCATACAATGTAAAGATGCTTCTCAGCTACAGAAAGAGGGTAAAGCAGTTGCTCTTTAACAAATGCCACACTGTATGAATTATGTAATTTCCATGGTTATAAAACAACTTGAGAAATTGTACTGTAACAATATGATATATGCTAGGATTGATTACTCCAAAAATCCTTTCAAGAGGAAAAATTGTGGGGGGATGGGGAAGGGAAAGGCTTTTTTTTCCTACTCAAGCTTCATTTCCTAAAGATTTAGTTTCTGTGGAGAAAAATCTTACATTCAGTTGTTACATTGAGTGGTCACTCAATTTGTGTATTCATTATATGCATTAAATAGTCAAATATATTCTTTTCAGTACATATGAATAGTTTAATTTATTCTGCTGAAAGAGAGATAACTATCAGAAATAGCAATAGAAGTCACATAATGAGATAAGAATACTGGAAAATCTGAGGATTTTAGTACAGTCCATTATTCATTCAGTTCCTGGCAGCCCTTATGATTACAAATCACTTGATTGACTAACTAGACATTCTCAAAGTGAATTATGAATCAGGTTCATTTTTCCTGGTTGAGAGTTGGTACATGTTGTAACTCTTCCACTTTGTGATATATCAAGTTCTTGTAACAGTAATAAGAGATATAATCAACTCTTTATTTCAGGACAAATAAATTGGCTTTTCAAAAATGAAATGTGGTTGCTAACATTTTAACAGTGTGCAATGTAATTCCATCCTGCTATTCTCAGAGAGCAATCTGCTGTGATGACACAGCTTTGAATATTTGACTTTGCTGAAATTATTTCAAGAGCCTCACACACTCAGTCCAGCCATACTGATCGCAGTGGAAATTTGGTGTTGGGTGAGCAGTGAGTGGTCCCTTTACTTGTTGAAAACAAGCCTCAGACACTGAAAACCTGGGCCACAACTTTTGGCACTTTTGTGCCTGGCTCTGATCTCAGCTTGGGAATACTGAACAGTTTTAAAGCTGTTTAAGTTTACTTTGAAACACAAAAAAGGAAAAAAAAGAAGAATCTCTTCTAAAGTGTGTTTGACCCTCAAGTCCTCTTGCATGAAAAAGTCCCTCAGGCTTTTGTGGAAATTATGCAAGGGGAATGGCTGCCAGGCTAGGGTAGGACTCATTTGTAGAACAAATGCACAATCAGATCACAAATTCCCCTGGAACACGTTTAGTGAGAGGTGCATTTCACCTTCAAATGACTACAGGGAAGGCAAAACAGAAAAAAAAAGACTGCTCAAAATTTGTGCAAGTGAATGTCCAAGGAGAAAACCACTATGAAGAGCATTTGTGCCTTGCATCTGCATGGCAGATGTAGCCAATAGTGCTGTTTTGTGTTTCTGGGCTGTGGTGAATCCACAGGTGCCCCTGGATGCTTATGTCCCTGTTAGCAGAGCCAGCTCCCTTGTGTGGTGATACGGGCTGGGGTGCATGATTTATTGTTGTACTGAGGGACAGGGTACACCAATTTGTGTATTCATTATATGCATTATATGCAAATACACAATTATTGTTGGGTCCTCTGGTATGTGTGCTGAAACAATGCATCTTCCCACAGGGGGTTCTGTGCAACAGCACAACCACCACAGTTCTGCAGGGAGGGTTTTCTGCTGGTTAGGGAGGTTATCCTCGTGTTTGTGTGCTGCTTTTAGTTCCAGTAAAGGGACAGGCTGATATTCAGTAGGGTGACGTTATTTATAGAATAATCTCAGAGATTTCAAACCCCTCCCTTTCCCTTCTGAAACACATAAACACATCTCTAAAGCAGGATCTTTTGGGAGAGAAGATGTATTACCACTTCAGTTTTGGAAGGCCTTAATGTGGTCATTCATTTTAGAAACAATGGTTACAGACTTCAGATTTCTTCTTTATTCATCTTTCTATCTAATTTGTAGTCTTCTAATAACCTTAATTAAATGCTGAGCAGTTAAGAATATTATTAAATAGCTTTCATAGGATTTTTAAAATTTCTGATTACATCATGAGTACAGATTATTAAATATTCCATTCATTTTAAAATTATGATTAAGAGGATAATACCAAAAAAGATGTTTGTAACAATTTTAACTAAGCTGTGTTAATTGAGTTAGGGGATAAGAAATGAGATTTAAAGGGTGAGAAATGGCTGAAATCAAAGCCCACATAGTTTTAAAATCAAGTGGATTAAGAGAATGGTCAGAATGGAGGGGGGGAGTCAAAAACGGAATGAATGGTTTGAATAGAAAATTCACTTACTTTTAGGCCACATGTCTTGTCTTTTGCAGAAATGGCTTGCTATGGCACCTGCTGTCACGTGGTTGAACATGAAAGGTAAAAAGTGCTAGCTATCAACAGGCTACACGTTGCTCATTGTCAGGCAAAGGTATGCAACAAGAATGGACACAGAAAAGTCTGCTCAAAAGTTGCCACACCTGACAGGTCTGTATCCACTGATGTGCACAGCAGATCAGCCTCCAGCATGCCTGGGTCACACTCATTGGGATCACTGTCCAAAGAGGTGCAAGGAGCGGCAATGGTTTTGTTGCATTTTGTTTAATATGTCAGTTGTGGGCCACCACTCTCCTGATCTGACATTTGTTTGTAACCACTATTTGTCAGCATACCATGAATTTTTGCTAGGTTATTTTGCCTGTTCCTCTGAAATACTGTCTGGGAGTTGAATGCCACTTTTCTGGTTACCATTTTCTTCTTGGTGTCCATCTCCTAGACTCTCACCATTCACAGGGCTTTACATGGCATGCTCCCACCTCACCATTTGTAGCAGGAGCATAGCTCTAACATACCTGGAAAACAGCTAACATTTTTTTACTCGTGCTCCTTAAACATTAACCAGAGAGTAAATGAGTAACCAGAGACACTCACATGCTGGAGGAATTTCTGAAATCATCTGTACTTATGAAAATTATGGCACCCTTTGCAGTTTCCTTCTGGGCATGTGAGAGGAAACCAACACTTGTGAAATAGACTACGGAGAAGAATGACAGGAAAATAAATGCAAAGCAGGGTGCAGAACTTAAGCTGCCACAAAGGGATGATGGAGGCAGTGTGTCTTTTTTCAAAAGACTGACACAGGCAGCCTGCTAAGGACAGGCTAACTCACACGACAAACATCAGGTTGACTATCACATGTATACTGCTTGCACATGGATTCCTTACATTTGGTACGTGCTGCCTGTTTCTTTGGAATGTTTGCTGGTTTCAGAAGTTTTGTACTGATTCAGGGCATAGAGAGAAATCTAAAACATCGTACATCCCAATGAAGCTGGGGAAAGGCTGCCTACAAAAAACCAGCTCTCGAACCCCAAAGAGAAAAGCATAAAATGAATCTGAATTTAACCAAGAATAATGAAATACTGTAATGACTGATGGAGGCATTAGTATTGCAGGCTTAGTTATGTAGGTTGGGATTTAACATGTACCTCTTTCTTTCAACCTTAACAGCTTTAATTATTTTTACAAACAAACAAACAGACAAACAAACAAAATCAATACATCCTTAAATGCTACTAATAAAAAAATTAAGTTATCACTGATATTTGAAAACAGAAATCAAAAAGAACATATTGCATTCACACCAACTACATACCAAGCAGAATGTTAATAACATTAACCTTTACTCTATCAGATATTTTCAAGAAATACCACTATATTTTTTGCAATGGTTCATATCTGTCATTTAACTGACATGTGAACTTTTCTAAGTTTGCCAAATCACTGAGGCCTGAATACCATTCAGCAATGTTAATTTTGTTTTCCTATTCCAGCTTTTACACAATTATTCTCATGGCAATCATTCTAGCCTTGAGTATAAATAATACTTCAAGTGGTTTGTTGATATCCAAAAAATGATGTGTATCTACATTAAGAGATTCTGGAATCTAATGGGAAAACCATGCATATTATTAAGCTGAAATGCCTATTTCTTTCCTCCCAGATGGGAAGTAGTACAGGGTAGTGCCATGGCATATGCATTAATTTTATTCCTTCCGCAAATTTTAGCACATATTATTTTTGCAGATTTTGAGTCTTTGCCTCCTACCCAGTATCCAGGAGAGTTAAAAAGGAATTTGCTGCAGAAAAGATCTCAGTCTTAACAAGGACCTTGGATAACTCTTAGGTGAGCTGAGGAAGAAGAGCATGGGAACAGATCTGCTCTGGAGAAGAGTAAGAGAAAAAATGAGAGTTTGGAGGGAGGAAATCCTGAGGAGGATTAACAGGGGCAAAAAGAGAGACAGAGAGTATACTATTTTCCTCTCTCCCATATTTCAGTCCTACAGACTGGGTATGCTGGCTCTGAAGGTTCTAGCAATAAATAAAGAGCACATTTAAAATGAGGAGGATTACAACCAAAGAATAATGAGAAACATAAATCCTAGTATCTGTTCATCAGTCTTGTTATGCCATTAAAACTTAGTCTGTAACAGATTTCTTCCTGAGTCTATGGATTTCTTGCACATTATTTTCCACAATTTTATTTCATATTACTTGCTTTTTCAAATTCCAGGCCCTTTCTTAATTTTTATTTCTTTCAGTCCAGTGGGGCTTTCCATTTCCTCAGGATCTGAGAAAGTAGAAGGAGCACACTGTATTGCAAGCTGAATGTTTGTGTGGGAATGAGCTGTGTGGGAGCATTTTAACCAGTACTTTATAAATACTCAAAAGACTGAGTTTAAAATTGTGATTGTTAATGTTTGCAGATGTGTAAGCATAGCGGGGTCTCATCTTGAAAGACTAATGGTCTGAAGAGACACAAGACAGTACAAAATGTGGGTTGGCTTATTTGATCAGTTTTTCTCTCTCTACTGCTTTACTCTCTGGGTTCCTGTAAGCTGGTCTGTGTACACGTTTGGGCATCACAACCTGTGCCTATCACTTACAAGTTGTAAGTTAACATCAGTTAATGGCTGCAGAATCTAGAGTGGGTGCTGAGTCTTGAGGATGGGTAAACTGGCTCAGAGGAGTGGTGCGGGTTGAAAATGGGATTGTCCTTTCACCCTGGCTCAACCAAAGGCTGCAATAATGCATCTGCTGTATTTAGATGAAGGTGAAGTTACTCCTCCAGCTGCAAAGAGGAAAATGCATATCCACAGGTGAGCATGTGGATGGAGAAAAGGCATGTGTTGTGCTCCACAGCCCACTGGCCAATGCAGCTCCTGGGAGAAGCCCAACCTGTCACACACGCACAAAGCAAGCTGGCTGCCTGTGCCTGTGCAGAACTGCAGTGAGGGCCGTGGTCCTCGCTGCTGTATAAAGGCTTTCTGAATTGATGAACACATCTGTCTCCTGAACAAAAAGACAGACACACAATGTTTGATTTGAGCATCACAGTGCCCAGCCAGGTCAGTGCCAGCTACACAACGAATTCTAAAAACACAGATCTGGTGGCCAAACACAACAGTGAATACCTAGCTGCAAATCTACATAAAAATTGATGTTTTTAGTATTTGCTTAATCCATCTTAGTTTTAGTTTGGCACACCTGCTGTTATGAAATATCTCAGGGTCCTCTCTCTCTCTCTCTATTGAGCAGCTATGGTCAAAATATCTCTAGTTCGGACATCTCATTAAATGATACCACTAGATGGGATGAAGCCAGCCTTTATTTCTGTAGTCTTTTTTTTGTCCTTTTTTTTCTCTTCTGATCAGCATAGATGCAGTTTTCATTAGGATAACTTCTGTTGTGTTTGAATTCCTCTTTGTGTGGTTCCTCGCATTTCAGACGGTACAGCACTGCAACATCACACCCCTCTCTGGAATGCTATTCCCTCAAGACTCCCATGGCAAAGAGAGACGGGTAATGTTTTCTGAGCTTCTTCCTCTATTTTTATTCTTCCTCTAGTCCTCATTTTCTATAGAGGATCAAAATGGATTATTTTCATCTTGACATGCAAATGCCTAGGCTGTGCCCTTGGCTGAGATCTCAGCATTGACTACATAAGTGAAAGATATGGGAGTAGTAGTGTTTTAATATCACATGTGGAAGCGACAGTCTTATTTCTTAAGAAGAAAAAAAATAGAAAAAGTTACTGTAGCTCTTTGTGCCTCAAAAAAAAAAAAAAAGCCTAATGAAAACATTTCCTCCTGCACTACTGAATACTATATGTACATGCAGACATTGGTCTGCACAGAGGCAAACGAACATTGTGTGCAGCTCGGTATCTTATTGTTGTACTCTGATCTGCCCATTTGCCATGCCAAAAGTATCAATGGGAGTAAAAGACACATGAATAATTTTACCAAGTCAGATTATGCCTCCAAATATGAACATTTAATAAGTGATGGAATTAGAACAGAAATAGGAAGGATTTCTAAGGCTGCTTGAGAAATGCTTATAGATATAAAAAGGTCAAATTCTTCACCAATTTTCACTCTGTACAACAGCAGTTAAGTAAATGAAATAATATGACCTGCAAATCGGTGCAGGATACAACTCTCAGAATATGTCAATACATCATAAAAGTCATCATGTGGTTTCATGTTAACATGAAAGAAATGGTATCTGACCACGAAAGCATGCACACCAGCTCACTGTTTCTAATTATTGTAATATTATTTTTCTGAAACAACAGCAGCAGCAAAACACTATCAAGAAATTGCCTCCTGGCTAACATTCTCAGCAAGCCCTCATGGCTATTTACTCAAATGAGCAGCCCAACAAGTAAGTTGTTAGCCTAAATGAAAATTATAGCAGATAAAAACTGTCAGCCTGGGAACTGAAGTAATAAGGAAAAGAATTGCATGAAGCTGATGGCTCAGTTTTGAACATTGGGAAGAATTAGGGAAAGCACAGCTACTGAAATTAACTCATGAGACTTAGGTAAACAGGAAAGATCCCTATCCATTGCTACGTCTCACACAGCTGATTAGTGCAAGACTCAACAGTGATGGCTTAACCATACTTTTACACATTAAAACTCAAGACAGTGTTTGTGGTAGGCAGTGAATTAAGTGTGGACTGAAAATATAGCAGCGTGGTGCTGCTGCTAACTCTCCTTGCTTTTCACTTGTGTGCAGGAAAAATGACAAGATGGGGTTAGGCAACCTGGATGCATTCTTTAAAGCATTCCAGAGGAGTAAACAAGGTATTTGTAAGAGGCTGGGGAAGCACTCTGGCACAAGGTCCTGAGCTGGCTGAGTGGTATGAAGGGTTGGAGGGGAAAGGTGGTAAGTCACACTGGGCTTGTTCTGCAGAATCCCTGACTGCTGCTCAGGCTAAGGTCTTGGACACAGTCCACTGACAGGCCTTCTGCCAGATTTGTTACTACAAGAGTTTTGCTTAGGCAGGATTTTATTATAAACATTGTCTCAATCCTCCTTTTATAAAAATCTATCTCACCTTTCTCTTCTACCCCAGGAGGAGGAATATTTTGTAAATATATCTGGGTGAAACACACAAACAAATTCATTTCCCATGGATAATATATTCAGAGTGATTTGCTTTTCAGAGTCAGAAGCTCAAAATCATGAATTTATTATGCAAAGTAATAATTGCAAATTATATTGGCAAACTCCATTCCAGAAAAAAAAAAGGAGAATTAATATAACTAAAAGGATTAAAAAATACTGGCTGTTAACTTGGGGCTACTACAGATATTTTAGGAGGTTATATATCTCTGTTCCACCTAAACCACCAGAGGCAGTAGCTTTCATTTTAAAGGTCTAGTGTGATACTGCAATTAATGGGCCCACCTAACAGCATATGTCGTGCTTGTATTGAGTAGTAAGACATGGAAAGAAAATGAAAGAAATGCTTAGTGCCATAAAAATTTGCATCTCTTTCTAGTTCATTTTTTAGTGCAAAGAAATGAAATATATCAGGGTCAGAACATGAAAGGATTTGACTCCAGTTTTTGGGTCAAGCTAGGCTATGCCTTTAGTGGGATAACTGGATAGCATATTTTGACTTTGTGGGTCTTGCAGAATCTGAAATGCCTCATTAACAATCCCTTGGAGATATATAACACTTCCTGAGGATGACTGGAGCAGCCCAGCTGCTCCATGTGAAACTAGGGGCAGGTGGCTATCCCTCCTTTAAGATGCCCACAGGTTGCCAGCCTGGCTTGGTCGTTTGTGGTCATCAGCAGAAAGGGGCACTGACAGCTGCCAGAGTCAGGATCTTTAATGTGGTGCTTGTCAGCTACATGAGATTTATTTGTTGTGCTGGACCTATATCTTTTATCAGGGGTACTCACAGGATCAATTTGCAATCATGGTCTTCTTCACAAAAAACCCACAGCTCTCTGCTGCCGCAGGAGTATTTTCCTGTGTTCCATTAGAAAGCATTCTGTAGTAGATGATGCTGTCCAGGCTAGTTGAGATTTGTGGGGTAACTATGATAAAAATAAAGATAATGTGCTTGTAAACTTTGCAAGTAGTAATTGCAGTACTTATGGTGCAATTCACAGAGATGGCACCATTAGAAAGTAACGAAGCTTGCCAAGTTAAAACTTTAGTGGCATTTTTAGCATTTCATGAAAGCATTATGACCTGAGTGCAAGGATGGGATTCAAGTGCTCTACAAGTTATGTTTCTGTCTCTGTCACACATGCTGGCTGTACTCTTGAGAGTGCTTCTCTTCCCATAAGGGAGATGCCTGAGAATCACTTGCTGCTATCAGACCAGGAGGAACTTACCCAGACTGTGGTGTGAGAGCCTCAGTGTAGCTAGGCTTCCGGGCCTTACATGAGGCATTTAAAACTTTGTCTGATTGTAGTTAAAGCCTGAAGGGATGTGCCTTTCTGAGGTGGGGAGAAGAGTGAGTTATTTAGCATTTGCAAGAGACTTTGAAGACTTAGGAGCAGTGGGAGTTTACAACCCACTGCAAGCAGAGAATCAACTGTCTAACCCTTATTACCTCATACCTTTTCTCATAATGTGCCTTATCAATAGTGATTACTGTGAAAGGGGTTCCACCTTGTTGAAAAAGGTCATTAACAAAAAAAGAGGCAGTTGAGATGTTTAGTGTGTAGACATTGAATTTGTTAAAATTCTCCTTCACTGAACAAAAAACTCTATTTTGTTTTTCAAGCAGAACAACAGAGATCATGATTCACAGATTGTTTACGCAGATCCCAAGACCAGCATGCCTTAGGACTGAAAAAGGGGAGCAGTCTGAAGCCTCTAGCCTTGTCCACCTGTGTTATCAATAGCACATGCAAAGGTAAACCTGCTCCTCAGGTGCCACAATACAATTCCTCCAAATGGAATCACACTGTAGTATGGTCTTGGTCTTCCCCAGCAGGTGAGGACATAGACCAATTAACTCTTTTAAACATGCAGTAAGTCCACCTAAAAGCACAGTTAAAATCAGAAAAGGGAATCGGGGTTCAGAAACTCAACAAAGCTGAACAACTACTCAACTAAATAAAATTATTTTCTTATTTGTAGAGTTATTCTTTTGAGGAAGCTGTTTTGGGAACTACTTTGGGTCATGCAAATCATTCTTGATGTGGGAGTGTTTTGATATGGTTTGGGAAGTTCCTGTCACTTTTACATATTCTCAGTGAAACTACTATCATGACTGATGACCTCAGCAACAAAGAATGAGGTATTCTGTATCTCTCCATCCACTGATCCAAAGAAACTTTGCCATAAAGTTTAGCAGTAAGTCTTGGCATACTGCAAATAGTTACAACTGGACTCTACACGCCCAACAAATGAACAAGTATGCCTTATATCTTGCTAAAGTGCAATACTATTAGGCAAAGCTAGCGCCAGAAATTCTAGTATGAGCTGAAGGTGCTCAGGTTAAAAACCATGTTGGTGGCTCCCAAATTGCACCAAAAAATAATGTAAAAATGGAAAGTCAGGTCTGTATTTCCTTGCTAGGGTCTCAAATCTGATTTTGAAGCTTCAGTTGGCCCTACTGCCTTGAAAACTGCAGAATGGTTGGATTTCACACTATTTTAACCTTCAAAATATTTGGCAGTCTAGACTCCTTTTTCTGCTGGTGTAAGAGAGGCAGGCTCTGGGTCGCTGACTTCTGAAGACACCAAGGTGATCCCGGACTGAAGTGCCTCCAAAGCTGATATCATGCAGGTGACTTCAGCATGCAATCCACAATATTGAATGAGTAGTTTATGTTTCCTACCCCGCACCTCAAAATATATTCAAAACAGCAGACAGAAGCATCTATTCGCTCAGTAGACAAACAATAGACCTCATGAGTGTAGGTCTTATAGGATCATATTTTGTTTGTTTCTCATCAAACTGAGAAGGGAAAGACTGTTTTCTATTAAAATACTTTGGGAAGAGGACATAGAAAGTGATAGTGCCTGCCCTCTTCTTGTAGTGCAATAGCTCTATTGTCAGAGCTGTCACAGAGGAAGAGGGACACGTGGGTCCCATTTCCACTTCTGCCTCAGGCTGCTCAGACCCATGTTTCCTGCCCTTTAGAGAAAAGGCTCCAGTCAACGGGAGGATTCAGTATTCACCGAAGAGCCAGTGAGTGAGGATGAAAGGGAGCTCATGGCTTCAGGGGTCAGGGAATCCTTTCAGTTGCACTCTCTGCTCCCAGGATCATTTCTGTTTATTTAAAGACTCCTTCATGTAAGCATATACAGTCTTGTGATGACAGAGTGACATGGTTTCACCGCCTTCTGCTGACCCACACAACATAGACTGTACCTTGCAAAAAAAGTATAGAACATACATGTTTATGTTGAATAGAAATTGAAGAGCTTGGGACTATTCAATTGAAAAAAATCAGTAAGAAGGAATATAAAATAACATTATTTGAGATAATGAATTGTACTAAGAAGGTAAAACAGGTTCTTTGTTTATCCAATCAAGAAAATAATGAAGAAGAAAGGAGGAAAAAGATGTAATCAAAGAAGCTTTTCTTTTCTTTTTCTCTCTCTTTTTTTTTAAACAAAAGCTGCAATTAACCTGTTGAACTAATTACTATTAGGTATAACTTAGGCCAAGAGATTAGTAGGATCCAAAAAGGATTAGACTTGTATAGGCATGATGAAAATATCCATAAGCTACAATAGGTAGAATATTATCTCAAACCCTTTTATAGAATAGCTTACCTCTTAATACCAAATGAAGTCTGTGTACCTCTGTCTAGTCAAGGACCTTGTGAAGCACAGGTCTTTTTATCCAGGGTCTATACTTACCTTCCTTACTGAAAAAAAAGGCAATAAAAGAAGCCAGCTACAATATAATATACATCTCAGCATTATTTCTGGGGAGCAGCTGTTTTATTGCTTAGATGGAACAGTGATTTTAGAAAGTTAGGTGATACTTTTACTTCCTATATTAGCATTTTTACCCTATAATTAAAATTCAGTCCTGGTAAATAGAGGGAGAAGCATAATCTGACCACCTAGCTAGGAATGAAATATGGGAGCCATTTCCATAAGAGGAAATCCACAACAGTGAGGATGTGATTTTCCATTATAAGTATACTCTTACTTGCAACACGAGTGAGCTGACAGCAAAGGTCTTTGCAGAGTAGCTTTGCAGTATACCAATAATACAGTGGGAGAGATGGACAGCTATCAAATTCTCTGTGTCTTTTCATGTAGGCTGGGGATAAACCTTTTTCCTGCACTCTGTTGTTAGGTGCACAATAGTGCTTGGAAAATTAGAGAACATTTCAGGATTGGGCTCCTCTTCTTCCTCTTCCTGGACTTAGTTATTTAGAAATTAATAAGTACAGGCAGATCTTAAAATAACTGCAAAAGTTTTATAATTAGTTTTAGTGTCTGGGAGGCCACAGAAGTTGAAAGAAGACTAACTTTCACATTATATTTAGTCAATAGTTATTTACTGTCTGTAGTAAATGTCAAATCAGAATTTCATTTGAATTTATATAGTCTTTTTCTCTCTGATCTCTTTTTTGCTGGTCTCTTGGGCCATCTAAATTTTCTCATTCCTGAGGAAGGCTGCCCTTCTAGCCCCTTAATGTGACCCTAGGGGTGAGAAGACCAACTGGTTTTCTGTTTGCTGCTGAATATATTGTTTTACTGTTATGAAAACATAGAAAGGTCTTGCCTTGCTACCAGACCCACTATCTCACATTCTCAAATTCAAAGAAACAGTCTCACTGTTGTTATATCCACCACAAAGAGTTGAGCATTGAACACTGGATTCCTGAGTGTCCTTGTCCTCAGGTACTTCTAAAGTTTTTGCAGTCCAAAGGTGTTCGTTGACTTAAGTGTCCAGTACTAAAGAAAGCTCTTTCTACCAAGATAAATTTATCAGCTAAATTCAGTTGTGAATGATATTTAATAATTCCAGAGTCCCTTTTCTCTTCGTTTATAATTTGTCACATTACTTTATTACTGTTTGCAAAGTAACAAAGGATACTGCAAGAGGGATTCATTTGGGCAAATTAAACCTGCAGTGGTATTTCAAATGCAGGCATTTGTTCTCTGGGATTAGACATCAGCAGCCTGTGGAATTATTTCTGACATTTCATCCATCATACACTCAGAATAACTAAACAAGCTGGTGCTGCTCTCTTCCTGCTCAAAGAACAACTTTCACAGATCCTTCCCAACCTATTAGTGTCAGGAAATTGTGCTTGGAAAGTTCAGAGAAAAAAGAGAAATCTTCCAGAAGTGAAAGGCAGAGATCTTATCGTGTGTCAATAACATGCATGGGGAAGACTGTTCATAAACAGATATTTAGCTGGTGTAAATTGGAATGACTTAACTGGTGTATGTATATTGATTTACTTCAGTCCTGGAATTTTTACCACAAGAGTGAATAGATCTACAACGGTGAGAATCTGGACCTGGTCTTCTAAAAGTAAAACATGAAATTGGTATTAGGTGGAATGTAAGGTGGACTGCTTCTTTTCCTCTTCTTTGTTTGAAAAAGTAAACTCTAAAGCACGTAAGTTTTCAGCATAACCTCCTGCACTCTGCAATTTTCAGTCTTTTCCTGAACCTCTGAGCACATACTTCTGCGGCCAAAGGTGTTATTTCAACCATCTCCTTCCAGGCCAAACATGGTCAAACTAGATTAACTGTATTGTGCAAATACCATAGCATCAGTGAAAAAAACCCTATGGGCTACCTCATTATTAAAGGATAATAACCTTTTAAACAATATTAAAATTTTTTTTTTCTAATACACCTCAAACAGGTTTCCCATTCTGGACAGACCTTCAAGGATTTTTTCAATTACAGGTTTCCCTCCCCACCCTACCTCCTCCTCTCCCCTGCTTTAAAAATGAATATAATGTGCTTTGATGTAGCACGGTCTCACACTAAAATCTACAATCATACACCTAAACTAACAGAAAAGGTAAAATCACCAGAAGGGAGATTTTAGAAACAGAATGCATAATCAGATAAATGAGAAGAAAGTTTTGAAAAGGATTGTAGAGGAGTAATATAAGATATTGCTGGTGTGCGTCTTACTTTATTATTGTTTTCCTTCAGTAAAAGTTCTATCAGCTGGGGAGAGTTACTCACATGTTTGAAGCTGGGTCTAGTTTCTCTGAAATCAGACTCCTTATTCCCAGGACTCCACTCCACAGTGCCAGCTCAAACATACATCAGCAGTTGCACAGCACTTTAAAATGCTAGCAAGGACCTATCAAGCAATTATGCCATTTCATATCTCTGTCCTTTATTTTCACTGAGCAAATCTGAAGTTGGGAGAATCAAAGTCAGAGAAAGCAAATAAGCATTTTGGAAGTCTGAGTATCTCATCTGAGTGAAACTCACCTACTGCTTAACCTTGTAGGTAAGAACTGGTGATGTGAAGAATGATCACTTTCCCACAAATAAAGCTTTAAAAAATACTCGGATTTTCACTCTGATGAATACAACGAGTGCTGGTGTACTGAGCTGGTGTCAGCCTTACTTCTGTAAAGGGCAAGGGTAGTTCTGGTTGCTTCTGCACTTGGGAAACGCTGTGCAAGCTGATTTTGCCCCTGGTGGAGTAGGGGGCTGTGCTGTGGATGAGTTGAGTAGAATGAAGTGAATGAAGAAACTAGGTTTGAAATTCTTGGATTGCTTCCAAAATTAACTTTTTGTTGTAGTTGTTGTTACTGAGCCTAGATTTGTGCTGTTTTCTAGTGTGCACATATGTGCCTCTGTGTGTGTGTGTGAAATACAAGCTATTGTAGACAGACACTGACTTTTTCTACAAAACAGGTGCACACTTATCCTGTGGCCTGAACTTGACAAATAAAAGCATTAACAAGCTTCTCATAAAATAAGCAGTAGTGTAACATGAACTGCCTTTCCTTTAAAGGTGTCGTTGTGGCTGAGGTTAGTTAATAATATGTATGGTCTCCCTTGTTTGATGCCAGCAAAGACAAAAGCCATCACAAAAATAAGGCAGCAAATCTCAAGCAGATCTCTGCAAACGTATGAGAAAAGACAGGCTTTGCTGTTTACCCACAAGCTGTCTTTTGGCTTGTATGGTATTAGTTAATGCCAATAGAAGTGTTACACTGAATAATCCGAGAAAAAAGGAAAAAAACCACATGCAGATACAACTTACCATAGTGAGGAAGTCAGAAAGTTTCAGGACAACATCCTCATGTTTTACAGTTTTCTAATATTTTAGCTACTTAAACTCCATCCTTTCTTGCATTTTTCCATGTGGACATTAAAAAAATTGACCGAAATGAACAAGACAGCTTCTCATATGCACAGTTAGACAGATATGTCTATTCCTGTGGACACAAGAGTTTTTAAATTTTGATAAGACACTTTTGACAGTTCCCCACAGTTGTCATCTAAAGCAAAGCTGTGGGACTGCGGATAAAGAACCTTTTCCCTTTGCTTCCTTCCCTTCGCCCCTGAAGCAGTGAGATTTACCCTAGGTGAGCACCCAGGGTGAACCTCCCTACTTGTATCCTGCTGGCAGAGGTGGCCAGTGTTACTGTGAGATAGATCACTCAAATTCTGTCACTGATTTACAGCCTGGTTCTTCATCTATCCTCCTTCATTAATGTATGTGTAAGTGTATACAGTTGATTAGATGTCTCCAGTACTAAAATTCCAGCAAATTGTGCCACAGTAGGAACAAATACTTTCCCACCAGTGCAATTGTTAATTTTGTTGTGGGTGTACGACTTGTGAGCAGGTTCATGAACAGTTCTGGGACCTAAGCTTATAATCATCTTTATATGTGTCTTTTCCATCTTTGTCCTGGACCTGTTTAGTTTCTCTGACAGCACATTTTTTTGAGCTGGGACAGAAAGTAGGAGAAAAACAAAGCTGGGTGGGATATACTGCCAGGCTTTGCATAAACGGTAGTTCAGACATTCATCCAAAACATCAGAGGATCAGTCCTAATCCCTGAGTCAGCTATAAAACTGCATCAGTGCAAAAGACAACCCTGAACACTTTTGGAGAGATGGGGTTGGATGTCAGCTTGAAGGAGACACGTATAGATCTGGATTGCTGCAGAACAGAGACAGGCATCATCTCAGGGCTAAGGATTTCCCAAGATGCTTTAAAACTAGGTTACTTTATTTATTTTTTATCCCTCTAGACTTTTTTTGAAAATCTGGTTCTGCTTCTAAAACATTCACAAGCAAAGAATTATGGAAGATATCTTTAAGTGAGTACTTTGTAGCAGACAGCTTTTTAAATGAATGACTTACTTAATATTTCTTTTCTGTCTAGAAAAAGTGAAATTATTTTTTCAATGATACTGGAGGCAGAGAGTCTAATCTGTAGCCCCTATGTGGCGGCAACAACTTTTTTGATTTACGCAAGCAGACACAAATAATTGGGAATAAGCAAATCTTGAAAAACAGATGAAATTTGGTCACTTTGATTTCCAAAGTGTTTCTGAAGATAGCGAGAGAATATGGCAACAAAATAGTAGTCCACTCTCCTGTACTGATCACATAATTAGGGTGTGGACCTGTATGCCAGACTTAGTATTACTTTCTCACACAAGGTTGGAAGCTCAAAAAGCATCTGTGCTTTATGGTGACCCTTGAAGCCCCATCTCCTACATGAAGTAAAAAACAGCATAGAAGTTAGGCCATCCCTTGCCTCATATTCCTCAAACTGCTCTCTAGTTCTAAGCTGTTTACAACCACAAACTTTGAAAAAGGTTAAGAGTTAAAAAAAAAGAGAGAAGGCAAGACACCTACAACACATAGCAATAGTCCCGTCCAGCACGAGAAATCTCTTTCAAACAAAGAGGAGTTGGTTGGATACCCAGCCTGAAGTGAAGATACCAACTCTGCTGTACTGTTCTTTATTTCTTGACCTTTAATATCCATGGAGGCAAATAAATACTTCTACATGAGAGGAACTACATTTTAAACAGTTAAAGTTGGGTCAGTTGAATCCCGAACATCTTTTACAGCTAGATATTTCAATGAGCAGTATAAAACCAAAGTCCCTGTCAAATAAAGATAAGTTTTACAACGTTTCATGGTAGTACCTATTTCCCAAAAGACATGAAAAGTTTCAAAAGGCTGTGATATCATTGCATGTATGACAGTAGCTGAGAGAAACAGCACAAGTCCTAGGCCGCAGATAGCAGCTTTGTCCCGTTTTCCTAAATAGCCTTAAATATTCACTGCCAAAGAACTAGACTAGGTGTACTAAGAACTCTAAGAAGAGGTACAAGGCTGGACGTGGTATACTAAGATTTGTCTCAAGAGAGATACTATACTCACTAGGTTCCTTTCTAGCTTCTTTCTTGTTTCTGGCTTGTGGTCAAAGGTTAATAAATGTATGCTCAAATTATCTTTTGCCACATGCAGATGCGTTATGGAGTGAAAACCTGACTATTTCTTCACATCAAGTTATACAACACTGCAAGGGTCAATTATGGCAAAACGAGGCGAAATTGTGGCCCTGTTAGTGACAAGTGGAAATTTGATTCGATGCAAGCTGGGGAAGATTTCCAAGTAAAATTTGTAAATTTCTTCATTGGACATCATGTCCTTTTGTCTCAAGCATCTAAAGTCATAAATGCCTCAAATCAACATGGCACGAAAAGGCATATGGAACAGTTAGTGCTCAAGCACTGTTGCTAAAGCTATGGTTTTCTTACAAGAAAAGCTAGCCCAGACCTGAAAGTTTATTGTGTGATGCAATCATAAGATCATAATCAAAAGACCAATTGATCACTCCAACAACCAGCACCATACATGGAATTTAGAGTAAACTGCTCATCTTTAACCTGCCCTGAGGCTCACCTGGCGGTTTGCAGCAACTCTACACATCTGTTAACACCAACAAGGCTGACAGAAAAGTATGTCAGTGATTGCAACTTCTGCTTTGATTAATTGACTCTATAACTTGTCTCTTTGAAGGGGGAAAAAAAGAGACTTTATCATTAACATCTTTTGAAAGAACTGTACCTTAATAAAGTATAATTATTTTTCTAGATTAAACCATTAAACCTCTTCCTATACTAGCAAATATTGTCTTAGCTCAAGTGTGCTATCAGTAAAAAGGTATTAATATGTTGACCTAAAATAAGTTGTGCTAGGGCTTGTTTGTGTGTGGTGCATTCTGGAAAATACTGTGACTCCTCCATCAGAATAGCCTACAACAAAGGCTGCACATCACTGAGTACTGAGTTCCTGCGTACCCTAGATTTCCAAGACAATTAAATTTCTAAGACAGATAAATTACCACTAGTAAGTCACTGAATATTTAGAAAGAGTAGCAAGCAACTCACAAATGTCCAACAATATTGCTTTTTAAATTTAACTTTTGAAAAAACTGAACAGACAAAAAGACAACAAAAAACTTTAAGATGGTAAATTAAGCTACATGAAGAATCAAATTATATTTAAATACCTCCTAAGAGCAGTGGTCTTGTTCTATCCTTATCTTTGTATCATTTTACCCAACCAGAACGTTGATGTTCCTTTCTTATTATGGGTATAAGACCATGCTATTCACACTGGTTTTTATGTATAATGGATTCCAGCTCTATCTGATACCATTGTGACTAGTCATTTCCTACTGATGATCACCCCCTCATCCCATAGCTAAAAAGAGAAACACAGAGAAGGATCACAAGACTCTGCAATAATAATGTACACTTTACATACACTCATATTCCAACATTGAAGCAAAACCATTGTATTCCGCTTCCTTACTTTGCCATTTGATTGGTGAAAACCTTAAAAATTAATTGGAGATCAGCATTATTTCTTGATCTAGTTTCCACTTTTTTAAAATCTGTCTTGCCAAGATAATTTGTGCAGACCCTCCAATGCCAAATATCAGGTACATAAAACATATAGAGATATTTGTGGACAACATGTTGGCAAAGTATTTAAAGTGATATTCTTTAAAAACTGTGAGTACTTTCCTCGTCATGCACAATTTGGCTTGTACTAATGCAGTTGCTGGTGCATGTATTTCATATTCAGGCTCTTACGACATTTTCAGTTTTTAAGATATAGCTCTGCCATACATTTATGTCTACTGCTTTTTCACTACTGTGTAAAAGATCTTGTCTCTAGCCCTGGTTGCAATGCAACAGTTTAATTAGAAATTTGCAGATGTTTTCCATAGGCTACATAGAGTGGAATTTATGTTTCATCAATAGATGTACATTGGCTCTCACTTGAGTATATATACATGTACACCTCAAATACATGGGCAATGAATAGATCCTCAAAAACCAAACCCCAAACACTCAAGGACATACTTTCTATAGCACTGAGAAACAAGATATTGACATTAGGGTTATCACTTTTGGGGTATATGCAGAGACAGGGAGGAACCTATAACATAAACACAGAGAAAATTCCTGGTTGTCATTCCAGTTTAATGATCTTTCACTCACACACTGAAAATGGGGATGCATCCTCTCTCCACCAGAAACTAGCTACTTGAAAGATTGGCAGCTGCCTGCAGAACAGGCACACCTTGCACTTAGTACCAGGTGGGCAATGTTTTAGTCATGGCTGTAGTGATGAAAAGGCTTGGATGGTTTACATTTCATGCTCTGATCTAGACGAACACACCAGCAGACATCTTTGCTGCAACCCAAGCAAGTTCCCTGATTCAACTATTCCTACACACAGAATCACAGAATCACAATACTTTGGAAGGGACCACAGTGAGGCATCTGGTCCAACCTTCCTGCTCAAGGAGGGTCATCCTGTAGCAAATGGCCCAGGATTGTTTCCAGANCATCTGCATAGTAAAGAAGTTCTTCCTCATGTTTAGGTAGAACTTGGTGTGCATCAGATTCTGTCTATTGCCTCTTGTTTTATTGGTTTCCACCACTGAGAAGAGCCCGGATCCATCCTTTTGATACCCTTCCTTTAGATATCTATACACATCTATAAAGTCCCCTCTCAGTCACCTCTTCTCAAGGCTGAACAGGCCCAACTCCATCAGTCTTTTGTCATAAGCAGGATTGTCCAGATCCTTGNTAAGAAAGATGCTTCACTACCCCAGTCATCCTCACAGCCCTCCCCTGGACCTGCTCCAGGAGCTGCTTGTCTCTCTTGTACTGAGAAGCCCAGAACTGCTCACAGTGCTCCAAATGTGGCCTCACCAAGGACAAATAGAGGGGCAAGATCACCTCCCTCGACTTGCTGGCAATGCTCCTCCAAATACGTCCCAGAATTCCTTTGGCCTTCTTGGCCACAAGGGCACACTGCTGGCTCCTGGACAGCTAGTTGTCCACCAAGATGCCCAGGTTCTTCTCCTCAGGGCTGCTTCCCAGCAGGTCAGCCTCCAGCCGGTACTAGTGCCTGGGGTTATCCCTCCCTGGGTGCAGGACCCTGAATTTATCCTTTTTTGAATTTCAGAAGGTTATTGTCTGCCCACCTGTCCAGCCTATGAAGGTCTTTCTGAAGGGCTGCACAACTCTCTGAGGCATCAGCTGCTCCTCCCAGCTTTGTGTCATCAACAAACTTGCTGAGGAGGCCTCTGCCCCTTCATCCAAGTCATTCATGAACAAGTTAAACATCACTCAACCCAGTACAGATCCCTGGGACACATTCCTAGCGACAGGTTTCCAACTTGACTCTGTACCACTGATCACAACCTTCTGGAATCTGTTACTCAGCCAGTTCTCAATCCATCCTAGTGTCCATTCATCCACCTTACACTTCCTGAGTGTAGTGGGTTGGTTCGCATTTCTTACCTTTTGTGAGACAAGAATTAGGAGGAATGCAAAGCAGGCTCCAAACTTAAAGAATATAAAGAA
>VZRQ01007506.1:96756-111141 GCA_013397975.1 Machaerirhynchus nigripectus | reverse complement strand
TCTGGTGGTCACATGATCTCTGCTGGGCTTCGGCCAGGAGCTGGTTCTCAGGCCGAAGCTGTAAAACTCCATCTCTGGCTGCTCCGGAGAAGGGAGGGAGAGACATCACAGTCCTCACGGAGCCGCGGGCCTGGCCCCAGCCCCTGCTGGGGCCAAGTGGTCAGCCCAGTCAGGCCCGGCCAGGCCCGACCAGGCCCAGCCAGGCCCAGCCTGGCCAGCTGGGCCAAGTGGCCACAGCCCAAGTTGCCAGTCTGAAAGCTGGAAGGAAGAGAAATTTCCCAGGCTTCTCCTCGACTTAAATGTGTAGATTTCAAGAAGTGTTATTGGTCTAAACAACTGTCCATCAACCCAGCTTCAAACCATCACACTGAGTTTGCTAATGAGGATGTTATGAGAGACAGTTCCAAAAGCCCTGCTAAAATCAAGGGTAGATGATATCCACTGCTCTCCCCTCATCCATCCATGTAATTTTTTCACTGTAGAAGACAATCAGGTTGGTCAAGCATGATTTACCTGTAGTGAATCCATGCTGATTATTCCTGATCACCTGTATGTCTTCCACACTGGTAGACATGGCATCCAGAATAAGACACTCTATTGTCTTTCCAGGGGTCGAGGTGAGGTTGACTGGATGGTAGTTCCCTTTGTCCCCTTTCTTGCTTTTTTTGAAGACTGGAGTGACCTTTGTTTACTTCCAGTCCTCAGGCACCTCTCCTGATCTCCCCGACCTCTCAAAGATGATTGTGAGAGGCCTATCTATGATGTCTGCCAGCTCTCTCAGCATTCATGGATGCATCTCATTGTGGCCTGTGGACTTGTGGATGTGAAATTTATTTAGGTGCTCTCTGACCCAATCCTCCTTCATTAAAGGAAGGTCTTCCTCCTGACATTCATACACCCTGGTCTCCTGGCTTAGAGATCCCTGAGGGCTGATGTTGGTGAAGACAGATGCAAAGAAGGCATTCAATAACTCTGACTTCTCTGTGTCCTCTGTTACTAGAGTCTGCCCTCCATTTACTAATGGGTCCACGCTATCCTTTGTTTTCCTTCTGTTATTTATGTATTTGAAATGCCCTTTTTTTCATCCTTGGCATCCTTGGCTAGATTTAATTCTAGATGGACTTTGGTCTTTCTAGACTAATTTCATTTCTACTTATCCTGACCACCTCTCTAAATTCACTCCAAGTGGCCTGACCTTGCTTCCATCTCCTGGGAACCTTTTGCTTTTAGTTAGCAATGACAGGGTTTTATTCATTCATGGAGTTTTGTAACCTTGGTCTGCCCTGTTCTTGAGCCTGGAGGAGGAGAGCCTTAAGGATTGACCAACTGTCCCTGCACATATTCCTCTCACTGAACAGTCACAAACACAACTTGTTTACATGCTCCTGTGTCTTGGTACATTGCTGAGTTTGGCCTTTCAGAAACCTTGGGTTAATGCTTCCCCATCATCACAGCAAACTGCCATTTTGGGTTTACTGAAAAACAGGAAAAGAAATTAAATGGATTTCAAAACCCCTCTTAATTCTTGACACAAGAGGACAAGAAGTTGTCCTCTTGAGACCTGAAAACTGGTGTAAAACGTCAAAGCTAGAGAGCTCCTCTCCAGTAAGTTACTCTCAATAAATTTGGTCTGTTCATTGCACACATACACATATAGATCTGTCTTTATATATGCTTTCTCTTCGTGAAAAGCATTCTGGTTACTTAACAAGCATGTGGGATCCTGCATAATTTATGCTGATTCTATATGATTCAAACTATAAAATATAAAATTACACCTCATTTTCAATAAGCATACACACAAACTATATAGAATGTGAAAGATCAAACTGGAAATTCTTCATTCTCATTTGTGAATTTTTTTTTTCATCCCATGATCCCATTGGTTTCAACTGGGCTGTGTAAAAGGTCTCACGTAAGACCACATTCTGGCCTTGTTTTAAAACCACATCAAATCTCCAATCTTGCAATCGGATCTGTGCAAAGACAGTCACATGATGTCAGTGGGCTGCTTTTCTGGCGTGGGAAGACATTTTGTGGATCAAGGCCATAACAGTTAACTCAACTACCCAAACAAGAACATGACAAAGCTTCACTGCAACATTTAATCTGATGTTTTTGATATTGTTATATTATATATATGATGTGTTTGATATATTTGTTTTTGTATATTAACTTTTAACTTCAGAGGTGTGTAGTGTTTCTCCATCAAAAAAGTGTAATATTCTTAAAGTATTCTTACACCTTTAAGATGACAAACATCACACAAATGTTTGAGAATGGCAGTGTAGTCACTTCTGTATGTCTGAAGTGGTCTATAGCAGCAAAATGGCAATGCCTACAGAAAAGGTGGTCCTTTCAGGACACTCATTCCTCCTGGATCCTTCCATGCTTGTTTTTCTTGGTCTTTGTTGTCTCATATTGAAGCTTCTAATTTGCTTGTGAGCAACATGGGTATGAAAGCTCAATCAGCCACTGAAAAGGTTTAACAGACCACTAGACAGAGGTACTATTTCTGTGACTGTGAAACAGAGGTACCTACCTAATTTAGATAGCTTTACAGTGCCTGTCTGCTTTCACTGCTATCTATTTTAATATTACCAGTGATCAGAAATATGAGTATTCTCTACAGGGTACTTTTCATAAACTTTTACTGGACTCTGCCTAGCACATTCACTATCTCTGCAACTCTTCAGCATGTTCTCTTTTTACGATACATCAGTCATTTCACTCCTTTAGTATATGGCATACAGATAGATGGATGCACCCGCATGAACCACCTTGCATCAGTGTGCAGCCAGGTGTGCATTACAAGTAGAAAGACTGGGGCTTGACATGAATAGAAGTGTTCTATCATACTGTACATGCGTTGATCTTTAATGACTTTATCTATTTTTTTATGTCATGAACACCATTGTAAGATTTGTTGGTTACCAACTGTTAAGCCCATATCATGAAGTTCCTATGCACCCATAGTTTCAATATTTAAATATATCTTCCCTGAGTGTAAGCAAAAATGATGAAGGACCCAAAAGAAAAGCTTTGACTTTGGGCTTCAGAGGCTCTTAGCTTGTAAATTAACACTGATGTGCTATGTGTCTACAGCTGCTTGTCTATGTTAGAGCAGGACAGGAATGTCTCAGATCCATGCAGAACTGAATTCCTTCTGCATCTCCTTAGCTCATGAAAAGTCACATTGCTGCCCACAAAGGTGCAAAGGTTGGATAAAATTTCATTTCAGATGGTGTGAATCCAATCCATCACCTGATTTTGGATTGCCATTTTGATAATTACCAGGAGCTTCAAACTGGCTTAAAGGGCATCCCAGGAGGATTTGTCCTTGCTGAAGAGGAGAGCTGTAGAGGTTAATCAAAACAGGTACAGCCCTCCTTACCTGTTACCACTTCTGCTCATCTCCCATTCAGCAACTGTCTAATCTGTGCATGTTCAGTACAGTAATCCCTGTCTGTGCACTCAGAGGGATCTGAATACAGCCGTCAATATCTCAATCAAGGCACAGTTCTAATTAGATTTCTCTGTCATAGTGGAAGGAAGCATACTTGGAAAGTTGCTCCATGCCATATTTCAACAACCAACAGTAGTTGTTTTTGATGAAACTTCTATTATGGTTTAAAAAAGGACATACTTCTAGTTAACTTCATGCTTTCACTTAAGAAAGACTTTTGGAGCAAAGGTGAGGACCAAAAAGCTTAGCCGAAAATGTAAAGGCATGAAAGTAAAGGTTAGAAAAATTTAAATACTTAAATGTAGGAGCTTAAAATGGAAACTGGTGCACCTCTTTACCCATGGTTATTTTCTGTACTAATCTACCTGTCTGTGTGAAACAGAGAAAGGCAGACACATTATCAGTTTTGCGTTGTTTTTGCAGTCAGAGAAGGGGATGTCTTTAAAAAAATAATTACTTGCGTGATAATATTAATAATATTGCCAGAAAATTAATGCCACCAAATACAAAAAGTATTCAAAACAAATAAGGGTCAGGATCAGGAACACTGGAATGTGAATATTCAATTAACAATAACAGAAATTATGTAGGGCATGGTATGTAAATTATGGGTGCTTGGGGCCAAAATTCTCAATAGCAAAGCCAATAAGATATTAAAAACACCCCATATGACTGTTTTTTCAGCTCATGAGAAAATCCATGTTGAAAATGTTTGCTGTTCTAACAGCAAAACCAAACACGTTTCATAATGCAAACATTAAGAGGATGTATAACCTGCACAGTATTCACAGCTAGGAATATGATAAGAAGGAGAGACGCTTGAGGAGAAAAAACCTTCTAACCAGAGGCTTTTACATTGACCACAGCACCCCATGTCCCTCATGCTGATTTCTCAAGCAAACCTGTTGCCAAGAGAAATTTTTTCTTGGACTGTAAAATTTGTAGGATGTGCTTGGCTTGCATCAAGAACACAGCAGTTTATTCCCCACACAAACAGCTCTATCTAGCTAGGCTGGATATAAACAGAAAGACTGCTTCACTAATTATTTATACAAAGATAGCTGGATTCTGGAGGAGTCATAGGAACTGGAAGTTGGTTTACTTTTCATTCTGACTGTGTTTTTGACTTTCAGGGCTGTCAGACTACTGAAAACCATCCAGACCTTCATCCACAGGAAGGTAATTCACAAGTGATTTTTTTCCCCCCTGAGAATACTGATACTGCTTATTTAATAAAAATAACAATAAAGCATTTATATAAAACACAGTGTGTACTTGGACAAAGAATTTGTCTTCCAGCCTGTCCCACTGGCTTTTGAGATTACTTGTATGGGTAAGGAGTACGCCACAGCCACCAGCATCAACCCTGCTGCAGATGTTTGTACTGTGAGAAGAATGATCTTACATGTCCTGGAAATTCATAACACTTACGTGTTCCAGCAAACAGTGGCTTTTTCAAATCAAAATGACTACTTTTATGAGTCAAGTGGAACTTATCCATGTTTTCAGATTCAACTGGGTTTTACATTACGCACCTCCTTCTTCCCCCTTTTCTATCCACTTACAGACCAAGGAGTTGAAATTCTGGAACAAGATTAGCAAAGTAAGAGGGAGTAAGAGGAAAAAAAATTTCCTGGTGCTTTACATACTGTCATCCACAGCCTCTCACTTGTTCATTAAAAACAGCCACAATAGGGAATATATGAAATAAGTTCCCAGCAGTTTAAAGCAGAGCTATGGTGAAAGGGGATGAGAGAAGGAAGAACAGCACAGCCAGTGGAAAAAGAACCAGCATTTTGGACAGACAGAACACTGTGGATCTGCAGTCACCTAGGACCGTAAAGTGAACCTTACTCTATTTTAAGAACATTTTAAGGGCTTGTGGGATTTGGTCTCAGTTTAGGCTCTGGGATTAGCATTCCACTTGTGCAAAGTACCATGGAATTTTAATGAATACAAGTAGTCAGAGTTTCTGGTCTCTCCCAGAGATCTGTTATTTGCTAATTTAGAGACATGTTTCACATCTGACTTCAGTGGTGTATTTGTACCAGCACCATACTGAGGCAATGGTTAAAAAATCTGATGCTGAGAAAAGTGGCATCTGTGAAACATATATAGTCCCTAGATACACACCAAACTAAATGTTTCCTCAGCTTAGATAATGAGATTTTGAAACACTGCAATGAACACAAAGATCTAAGAGTCCAGTCCACTTTGCTGTTGTGAGGGGTTTCTGTATTTAAAATAATGGAAAAAATCAAGATATTATTTAAGTTTCTGTTGTAAATGCATAAGTATTTTTCCTTAGGAAATGAGTCTCTAGGATGTGATTATCTTAGCATTTGCTTTTGTCAAACAGAATTATTATACTGAAATAACACATCAGGCCCTTTGTGCTGGGTCTTCAAGGGGAGTTGGGTATTTAACTCAATTTGGTAAAACCAAACAGTCAGTTTTCAAGGTCTCTCTCTTGGCTACTCCTTGTCTTTATTGCAGGTTTTCTGAATTATTTTTCCCTTTAAAATTTTCCTTTAGAGTTGCAGGGACCCAATAACAGCAAAATTGGGAGCTTGGTAAGAAACTTCTTGGTCTCACAATGACCAAAATCCAGAAGCCTTCATCTAGCCTGAGAATCAAGATGCTTTGACCCCAAATCGAAAATTTTGTGTGAGTGGTTTACACGCCTTTAAGAAGACTTCCAGAAATTTATTTTTGGCCTGAAGATAAGGCATTGTGAGATGTGTAATAGATGCTTTGGGACAACGTTTTAAGCCTTTCATTGACATTTGCTTTGGCAAAAAATTAGTAGCTGTCTGTATAAAATCTGGTCACACAGTCCTGGAAATCTGGCTGTATTCTTTTTGTTAATCAAAACCAGACAATAGTATGCAATGTGGTCTTTTTTATTTCAATAGCATGAAATATTTTGGATAGTAGCTGCTTCTTAAAATGACTATAAATTTCAACAAATACCAAGAAAGACAACAGCTTGAAACAAAAGTGGAAACACCTCACCACAACACCCATATCTTCCCAGAGCATTTCATACAACATTTCTGAGGCCTAACTGCACTCTCTAATGCAGTTTCTGGAGCTACAAAAATCCCTTCTATGTCACTTAATGTTGCAGACTATAGCAAATGATTATTTGCTGAATTTTAATATTTGTGTTTTTGTTGCAATTTAAGATTCCCTTAAAAAATTGCTATAAGCTGCTGGAGCACAGTCAAGTTTTGGTAAAATCTGGCTAGATGACACATTCTCTTCATGATATATTTGGCAGAATGAATATTCACAGCTCAAGTTATGTTCCCTGAAATACAAAGTTTATAACAGACATGAGATTGTGTTTTTAACAGCATACATGGAACAATTTTTAAAAAACAGCTCTATGTGAGGTTAATGACTCAAACATGACTCAAGCAAATCGACCACTTAATTGCCCAGGGTATGCACACCTATCACTGGAGGCAACTGCTGGTTGCTGAACAAGATAAAGAAAGAGGCTGATAAGAGGCAAATCCACTGAGAGGGTACAGTGATTTTATTATGCCAATGTCCTCCCTTACATAACGGCTCTGTGAGAGAGTACAGGATGTTCAAAGTATTCACCTCTTTTGATGGGCTATAGCTAACTCAAATGCGCTTACAGGAGAGGCAGCTGTATTGTCTTAATAGAAGAATCCTGAAGTGTTCCATAATCCACAGCATTACATCACCCAGTGTGAAACTCCCCACTCCTGGGGAGGTACCTGGGCATTCCCACCTGATATTAAAAGTGAATATAAACCCAGTGAACTCTGATGTTTTGTGGGCTTTCCCCACTCCTGACAGATCAAGACAGTGACCATCACTTCAACCAACAGACATCAAAATGGCAACAATAAAGTTGTCTTGCAGCATCCAACAGGTGGTGACTCCATACCTTTCTAGTTTCTTTTTCCTATTTCTTTCTATTTGTACCTCACATTTACTGTTAGATAAAAATCCATTCTATTGACTTCGGCATATGGTCTTGTTTGCAATAACCAGATCTTAACACGATATAATTATCTTTTAAGTCAATTACTCCTTGGGACTCTACTCTCCCCAAACTGTATCAGCTATGTTTTTCATTATTTCTTCCCAAATAAGAATAAAAAGGAATGAAAAATCAAGAACAAAGTTCACATGCAAAGATTATAATCTTCTGCATAGTTCTCCCTATGTGAGCATATTCAAGACAGTGTTCTTATTGATGTAGCAGCTGCTACTTTTAATGGTGCTTTTTTAGTTAGTAAAGTCAGTAGCAGTAAAGCCTTGGACTTGGTAGCAAGAAGTCAGCTGCGCATTTGCATCCTTAATTTTGTGGCTATAAACAGCCACATCACATTTCCAGCAAAAACAATGGGATTGTTTTCAGCACTGCTCTACCAAGGAGGCATGCTTTTTATTTTCTTCTTGTATATACAATTAAAACCATTCCAATCACAGAACTCTGCCCCTCATTCACTTCTGAAACAGACCATAAGAAATGTCACTCAAAAATAAAAATCTTGCCCTTCCAAATAATGAAAGAAAAGCCTAACAGGGCAACATTATTCACAGGACTTCTATTAAAAATTTGAAATCATTGACTAATTGCTAATACTTGCCCCAGTGTGCAATAAATAAGGAGATGTTTTGTCATGAGTGGTGTTTTTTCCTTCTGTGTGGAAAAGATGGAAGTGTTACCTTTGTCCTAATTTTGGTCAGGACCTGGAGGTAAGTCTGTACCGCCTAACATAGTTGCTGGGGCCAGGGGGAAGTGACTGTCTGGCTTCCAAGAAGGGCATAGCTTCTGATTGAAAAGAAGTGATGGCATTGTCCACTATTTTTCATTTTCTTGGGGTTCTTGATGAGAATTCTTGCATGTGAATCACCCTCTCTTTTGCTTACTTTTGTTGTTAATATTGTTGCTGTTACCATCTGTTTTCTTATCTCATTGCTGTTTCCAGTAAACTGTTCTTATCTCAACCAGTGATCTTCACCTTTTATGCCTCCAACTCTCAACTCCATCCGGCTGGAGCGGGAAGAGGGGAGTGAACTAGTGACATGTGGTTTGGGAGAGTCTTGGTGGGGACGCTGAACTGGGGAGTACCATTCCTAAACCATGACAACCTTTCACCAGGCAAGTGATAAGGAATTGCATGCATGGAGTACAGGCAGGTTCTCTTCTTGTTGTAGAGGATTTCCACCAGTGCCTGTGTTCTTGTTGAGTAGTAATGAGATACCATAATGAAACAGTAGAAGATGTATGTCAGATGGTTCTCCAATAACATTAGAAAAAAAAGCAGCTGATGTATGGGATATTGAAGGCAGATTAAGTTGTTAATGTATATTAGTATATTCTTAATTTCCTTTTAATTGAAAAAGACATATTGACTTTAATTAAAACCATTTCACAGGAACTGTCAATTAGCACATGTCAAACTAGTTAATTCAGAACAGAATTCTTTTAATTAGGGTCTGCTTTCCTTTAACTGTGGGGCCAATGAAATCAGCCTTTCCTTATCAAGACTTTAAATGTCTCAAAGAAATACAATACAAATCTCTAAAAACTCTTATCTATTATTAGAAGCCCATATGGATAACATTAAAATGATGGTGCTGGCATTGTTCATGACACAGACATCAGAGTTTCCTTTATGACTGTTTGAAAAAAAAAAAGAAAAATATGGCTTTGAAGAAAGACTATTTTAAATACACAGATTTATCCTACATTAAAGAGACTACAAAATTTATGACATGGATGCTCACATTTAAATTATTTAATATGTCTGCTTAAATAAATGGGCCTATTCAAATGTGTTGTGTGTTCTATCAGCCAAAGACACATAAAACATTTTCAAAGCATGCAGCATGCAGTACTTCCCTAAAATGAACTATAATCAAAAGGAGAAAAGAGACTTGATTATTTTTTTTGGACAATAGCAGCATTGTTAACTTTCATTGCATGTGCAGATTTAACACTGATTGTTAATCCAGTGGCTGTGAACATCAGTGTGCTAATGTAATTTCAGTTATCAAACAGCATATAGTCCCTGTCTTGACTTTGACATAGTTTCTGGATATATATCTAGTTTGCTGATGGGTCTCCGCCTCTTGGCTGATATACTGGTGTAAAGACCTTCTCCATGGTTTCTAGGAACTGCCAAGTGCAACATCTGTAATGCTGGTCACATACCTTCAGGAGTAAGAACAGCTGAGAAAAATATAACAAATTATAAAAGGAGTAATTGCAAAATCTAGACTTAGTCTAATCATACAGGGTTTAGCCACTGTTTTACTGACCTCTGTCAACATAGGATTACAGAGATTAGTGAAAGGAATACTTAATAACTGAACTGTGGATTCCAAAGAGGATTATCTGGTAAGATATTTCATGTATCCTGATGGTTTGTTGAATATATTAAGAACCTGATTATGGGTCTGACTAACTCAACAATAAAAGAAGAATCACTCCCCAAAATGAAGTATAGCTGGTGTGCATTAAAATTTAATGTGTCCTAGAAGTACACTTTACCTAGGATCCTGCCCATACCAGTTTTTCCCCCAGGGCAACTCTCTGGTAGGTCGTGGGTAGTAGAGCTGTAAGAGTGCCATGTGTTTAAGTCTATGTTAAGGTTTCTACTAAACCTTGAAAAGTGGATGAACTAGATGATCTGCAAAACTGAACTGTTGTGCCCTAGGAGTTCTTCAGCTCAAGCAAGAGGCTGTGTAGACATGTCACTTCACTCCCATGTCTCCTGTATAAAGTGTACCCTGAGTATGTAGTTCTACTTTTAAATGTGACTGTAGATTGGTAACATAAGACCCTAATATTTATTCATTAATCCCATTGTGGTCCATATTAAATCTGTGCTTATCAATTTAAATGCTTACCATAATTTAGAACCTATTCAGCAGATCTAAGTCACTTTGGCACTGACTTGCATATTTCAACTTCTGTAACACAGCAGAAACAATGTTTTGCATTTTGATCATCTTGCTCAATATATTGTTTGTTTCAAAATGGCAATTAGAAATAACTTTTCTTCTAAAATCACTCCTACAGTGGCTGTGCATGAGAAGTGTGGTTATGCTCACCACAAGGATTGTAAAACCTTAAGTGACTGCCTTTATTTCTCTGTTATACTGAACTTCAAACTGTAAAAATATTTGAACTGTTTAAATTATAAGGAAGTATCAGATTATGGTGAAATTTTTAATCTTTACAGAATCCCAGTCAGGCAGTTAATTATTGAGGTAGTTCATACATAATGGCAGGAACAACAGAAAACCGGTTTTATAAAGGGAAACCCTCACACAAAGCCAGTTAGAAAAGGAATTAAAAGCAGAAGATCCTTCCTGCAAATGCACCACAGTACCTCTCAGCATAGCCTACTATGTGCTATGCTGTCAAAGTAGTGCAAAGTATTTTTTCTTTTTGCGATTAATAGTAAGGTGACTCATTGCTTAGCAGCAGCCCTAATATTTACACACCTATGGATTTCATGACTTAGTAGCAAGCTTTGACTTCAATTAAACCTGGCAGTTTCTGATAGCAAGAAATCATTACGGAACTTCAAAAGCACTTGAACTGCAGCAAGATCTTCACAATTATCTATATAATATCTTTCAGCCTTTGTTGGCTCCTTGATCTTCTGTGGCAGCCCCAGCCTCTCTGTCAACTTTGTTCTGTAAGAAGTTGAACCTTAAAGCATGCTATTAAAAAAAAATATATATGAAAATGCTGCAATATGGAATGGATTTCACCCAGTCTGACATTCTTTTTGGGATAAATGCTTAATAAAAGTTGCCCATGTGAATCATGTACTGTTCATGTATTGTTCATGAATCAAACGAAGAGCCATTTAAAAATTACTGGCATTACAGAAATGTAATAGCTTTTTAACAGATTATTTAAATGACTGTAGCTCTGATTTCCAATCATTTTATCCAAACAGCTATGGCAGAACTATCCCAGAAAAGGGAGTAACTTTCTGATTAAACTCTTTTGTTGTTGGATTTAAGAAATATTTTAGAAGCGAGAATTTCTCAATTACATATTCATCTTTCAGAGCATGGGCATAGATGGCGTAACAATAAATTTCCACAACCCCAGATGAAAGCACAAAGAGTTTGGAGGATTCATTCTGTTCTTACAGTCATAGCGAAGAAAGCCTTTAAACACATACAGAGCAGAAAGGACAATTTGTTCTGACTGACCAGTGTGTAGATCACTCCTCAGGAGTCTTTGGTCCCTGCAGCTTGCCTTGCCTGGTACTTCCTCCACTTCCAAGGAAGACTTTGAGTCATGACAGCTGTGCTCATGTTAAACAATTACAACAATTGGTTTGCAGCACCCAAAGATGGAGCCCCTTCCCATTAAACTGTGAGAGTTCCTCGCTGAAAGTCTTCTAGACTGATGTCTTTTGTTTGCTATTCTTTTGAAGCATAGCTCAGATTTTTTCAAAAGCCACTGTCTTTAGGACAACTATGTATTCTGCTGGTTGTTTCTGAAGAAGTCGATCTTTGTGTTAAGCAGTGAAAACTACATAGTGGAAAAATAATGCTAAGGCACATAGTACATCCCTAATTGTTTGTAATGTTGTTTACTAGCTGTAAACACGGATAGTCAGATGGCTGTCCTGTCATCTTGAACGAGGGACCTATGGACCATCAGCAGTTCACTGATCATAGATGAGGAGCTGCTGGCTTTGCTCCCATTGTGTTTGTGAGCATATTCCTTCAGGTCATATTGCCTCACGCTACAGCAATGTTAACTACTATTTTATTAAACAGTTCTCCAAGCAAATAAAACATTTGGGTTGTTAACATATATTGAAGAAGGTTTCAAATCAGCACACTGTATTTTGCAGTGAAGTCATAAAAATATGCCAACATGAACACATCTAATGAGGAAAATGTTGCATGCAGATGTCTGTTTCCCTACAAACCCATAAAATAACTGTGTATTTTTATTTATATGAGTAATTTTAGAAACAAACATTTTACCAAAACCCCATTCATTTAGGAAATATATAAACACAATGAGCTTAATCTAAGAAAGTGTTTTAAAACATATTTTAGTTATTATAAAATGAAAAGAAATTAAAAAAATATTCCAAGGTACTTTTCTTTCTCCCTCATGATGAGAAAGAAATATAGGTTATCATCTGGCATATGATTTCTGATGTGGCAGTGAAGTGAAATTGTGCCTCACATCATGTATTCTTTACAGTATGAAAAGGAGTATAATTTAATTTTTTTTATTTGAAGGTTCTGTCTGGGCACATTGGCTACCAATTTTATTTTTATTGCAGTGCATGGATAGCTAAGTCACATATCCTTATGTTAATGCAGAGTACATAGGAAAGGAATGGGAAAGTATTATTTTTGTTGTTGCTTTTGTCATTTGAGATTTCCATAGTGTCTATGCACATTGGGTACCATTGCATTTTTACTGCACTGCACAGTTAGCAATGTCACATAAAATTAACACAGTGTAGAAAAAAAAATAGAAAAAAGGAAAACCAGATTTCCCCCTCTGCCTCTGCTATTACCATTGTTTGAATTTTTTTGTATTATGTGAATAACATTTCTGGAGGGTGGTGGATATACTGAAAGATCTCCATTGTAAAAAAAGTGTGATGGTATATGTGTTTGTATTTCTCCATATGAGAGTGGGTAGAAAATATAGTGCTACTCACACTTCTTATCAGTAGGATGCAAGTTTGTTCAATATCTAGGAGCAGCTGATGTAGAAACAGCCATTTTGGATGAAAACTGGAATAATACCAGAATTTAATTTCCCCAAATCAGTATATTTTGTTAAAGTTCTTACCTCACGCATCCCAAAACAACTTCTGTGTCCACCTCACTGTATTTTATCTCCTGAGTACAGAATGTGACACCCTCTTTAGGACATGTAGGGTTAATCTGTAGCTGTGGTGGACCAATTCCTCATCAACGACTCGTGTAAATAACAGTCACCAGGATGGACATGGTGCCCACCTACATGGGCAGGACCAGACAGCTGTGTGACTGCTTTCTTTTCCATGACATGTCATTTTACAAGTTAGCACAAACAGCAGACAGGAGTACAGCCCTTGGGGTAACTTTGGGAAATTTGTGCCTTAGTATGGTGAACTTATTGTGAGCAATTGTCTCAGTTTTGGAGAGCAAAAGAGGACAGCTTGTTTTATTTTAGAATTTATTATTATAATTTGCCTATCATGCCCAACACTGCCTCTTTATCCTTGACCTTTGAAGCAACTATGTTGTGGTCCTGTAAACTGACTTTAATTTTTAAGGAGCCACCCTTGGACAGACAGATATAGGGCTGCCAACGAGAGATGTCAAGCCCCAGTGTGGTCCTTCATCTACAGCTTGGGTAGTCCTACTAGCCTGAGATAGATCTTATGCATTCTGCCTTGCACCCTGCTCTTTAGGCACAATACCACAAGCTGGTCAACAAAGCTACTGAAAAGACTGGAAGGCAGGTCTTGAAGAGCAGCTGAGCACTCTGGGTTTATTTAGTTTGGAGAAAAGGAGGCTAAAGGGGTGAGCTCATTTCTGTCTACAACTTTCTGAGAAAGGGAACTGGAGAGGGAGGTGCTGATATCTTCTTCCTGGGATCCAGCAGGACATGTGGGAATGGTTCAAACCTGTTTCAGGGAAGGTTGAAGCTTGCCATTAGGAAGCATTTTTTTACTGAAAGGGTGGCCAAACACTGGGAATAGAGGGATGTCCCAAACCTGTCAGTGTGAAGGAGGCACTTAGGTAATGTGCTGAATAACATGCTTTAACTTGTTATTTAATTAAATAACTTTAATTAGACATGAAGTGGTGAGGCAGGTGGACTAGATAAGTGTTATAGGTCCCTTTCAATTGAAATATTAGTACCCTTCTCCCCC
>VZRQ01007506.1:36239-95778 GCA_013397975.1 Machaerirhynchus nigripectus | reverse complement strand
GAGCCTTGGCTTGCAGCTAAAACTTATCTCTCTGGTGGTCACATGATCTCTGTTGGGCAGTGGCCAGGAGCTGGTTTCGGCCTAAGTTGTAAAAAGTCCATCTCTGGCTGCCCCGGAGAAGGCCGGGGGGGGCATCACGGCCCTTACGGAGCTGTGGGCCTGGCCCCAGCCCCTGCCGGGGCCGAGTGGTCAGGCCCGGCCCAGCCCAGCCAGGCCTAGCCAGGCCCAGCCAGGCCCAGCCTGGCCTGCCGGCCAGAGCCCTGTTACCAGCTCGAAAGCCAGAAGGAAGAGAGATTTCCCGGGCTCCCACCTGGTTTAAATATGTGAATTTCGAGAAGCATTATTGGTCTAAACAACTGTCCATCAACCCAGGGTCAAACCATCACACTGGGATATAACAGTTTCCAGGCTCTTCCACTCTTGACAGAGTAGGACAAGAAAGGAACTAGGCTGACATTTGTGTTGTACATGAACCAACCTGAATCTGGAAGGACAAGATAACCTTGGCCAACATATCTTTAGTGAAAGCTGCATGACATTAAATGACTACAGATGTATGCAATAGATTTTGTGGTGTCACAACAGGCTACATGGCAATAAGCCACCAGAAAACAGAAATATGTGTCAGTTAGCATGGTATACATTTTTAATGCATTTCCTTGTGTGGCGTTCGGAAAAGCCTCCTCCTCACCCACTGAAACAGGTTACTTGTGTGCAAAAGCAGCAGCACTCCTTCTTCAAAATATCACATATCATGAAAATCATAAAAGAAAGGCTGGCCAGAGGAATCCTACAAGTCCTTTCATTCGCACTGAATTTGAGGTGTCAGCTCCTATACGGATGCTGCTGCTGCTGTTCCTTGGATGGTATCTATGAAAACTGACACCTTCAGTCATGTAACAAAAGGGCAGTGGGGATGCCTTGCTTTTGTAGAGTCATTTGCAGTGCTGGGCACAACTTTTGATGATGCTGGTGTCCTTTTCCCTTCTGACCTCAAATGAGACAGAACAAGTGTGAAATATTACATAGCAGGTGTTAGAGAGATAATGCAGCAGTGTTTGAAGAAGTTCTGGATGGAAATATACAGCTAAGGTCTTCATCTGGAGAGGAACCCCAGAACCGTCCTTCCCTCACGACCTGCAGGAAACACAGGGAGTGTGTATTGGGGCTTTGTAGAAGGCAAATTTTAACTTATTTCTGAAGGTCTCCATATGTTTTTATTTGTGTTTTCTATTTTCCTCTTGGCTGTACTGGAACATTTTGTTTTATACGGGCACCTCCCAAAACATTTTTAAGTTATCAAAAACATACTTGTCTCCGGGGTCCACAAATGAACTATGATTTTTTTCCCCTTTCTAGGTTTTTATTAAGATCAGTGGGACCAATTCCCTATAGTTCTGCATCTTGTGTCAAATGTGTGTGAAATGCTGGCTAAAAGTACAGACACACGTTTGACTGATCAAGCTTGAAGTTTGGGATCACACCAGAAATTTGTGTCCAAATCTTACCTGTCCAGTATGGGCTGAGCCTCTTCAGATGGCAGGTGATATCACAGGTATTAATAAGCCACTTTCTCTCCCACTATTATTTATGTAACAGAATGCTGGTTGATTTCTAAAGCATATTTCATCACTCTATTCCCTGCTTTTTTTAAACAGTCACCACAAACACTGGCAGGAGACTGACTAACAATGGAAAGTAATAGCAGGAAAAATGGATTTTTCTCAATATGTTGAATACACTGCCAAAATCCCTTCGCAATCCACCTGCAGTCTACAGACTTGCTGTTACAGAGAAACCAAAGTTAAATAACCAACTATGGACATTATATGCTAAAAAAACCAGCCCAGAACACAAGAAAGCAATTTTCAAATCATAATCAAAGTTATAATAGAAATTATTAATTACTGTCTGTGATAAATTTTCTCCATCAAATATTATTCTTTCTCTTAAATAACTGTAATGGATGGTGATAGATGCTGGTACTCAAACAAATTGAGCTTTTTTCTGTCAGAAACCTATCCTTAGGGCCTTTCAGTTAGCAGCTCTTTTGATGTGTTATCAACGCACACCTCTCATCTCAGAGACTTCAATAGTGTGTACTTCTTGAATAATAGCTTCTTGTACAATCTTTAGAATAAAATAATTCATACTTCTCCTAATCTGATATTTTATGCACCTGGCAGGTGAGATACAAAGAGTCTGGTGTCATAATTTTGGGAAAATTAAACAAAAAGGCCAAACCCCAAAAAATCACCTTCCCCCCCAAAACACTGTCTTACAGTAAGCAGGAACTGGGTTTGACCCATTCTTTACAATTAGGAAAAATCAAGTGCTATAGCTTATAAACATTATCATGGTCTGGCAAAGTCAAATTTGTATGAAGCACAATATTGAACACTAACTGTCTTGTTAGTAACAGCAGGAAAAGAGAATTTTGCTGAATGCTGTGTTTACCACAGTCAAAAACCTACTCATCTCTCACTCAGGCAACACTGCATTGAAAGGAAATGTCTGTGAACTGGAGAAATAAGGATTTGACCACATGTTGAAAGACACTTTTCCTACTTTGTGAACTCATGCACTGACTAAAAAAGAAGCAATTATAATTTTTCAGCAGATTAACTGTAAGTTTATTAAAACCATTGTCTGATACTCTATATTGTCAAGTTATATCTAATACTTTTGATAAGATTAAGACACAAAGATATATCTAGTTTAAGGAAATATCTTCAAACTTCATTTGTAAGAGAGCTGTATTAAAGCAAATATTCACATTAATGGGTGATGGGATCATTTAATGTGTAACAGCAAAGAAGAAATCACTGACTAAGTCAGTGGAGGGAGAAATTTTGGGGTCATCACTGTCTCATTGTAATCACTTTCCCAAATGTTTATACATGTAAGCACTGACTAAAAATCACTTAAAAGATTTAATCTGATGTTATTAAAGTTTTGGCTGATTGTTTACTATATTTGACCTGCTTATTTGAATACTTTAGTGCTTTGTCTGAAACTAACTTGCAACAGATGAGTTTAAAGGCTAGTTAAAAACATGATGTTGATTATAAAATGAACAGAATAATTCTAAATTATTTCAAAATTTATGTAAAAATGGGTGTATCAAAGTACACTAGAGCATCTGATTATTTATACCCAAATTTTAAAATCACAAATATGTAATAATTTACCAGTGATTTTGAAACAGATAATTTCCCCCCATGTTTTAATACATTTAATAACCAAAATCTTCAGGCTAGCATGTTCTACAGAAGACATCAGAACAGAGTAGAGGGGCAGAATCACCTCCCTCGACCTGCTGGCCACACTGCTTTTGATGCAGCCTGGGACACAGTAGGATTTCTGGGCCGAGGGTACACATTGCTGGGGCATGTCCAGCCTTCAATCCATCAGTATCCATGAGTCCTTCTCCTAAGGCCTGCTGTCGGTCCTCTCCTCCCCCTGACTGTATTGATACCGGGGGTTGCCCCAGCCCAGGGGCAGGACCTTGCACCTGGCCTTGTTGAACCTGGTAAGTTTCCCAGAGTCCCACTCCTTGAGCTTGTCCAGGTCTCTCTGGATGGCATGCTGTCCTTCAGACAGGTCGGATTTATGTCATCAAAATTTGAGTGCAAACAATGAAATGGCAAATAAATACATGGTTAATTGACTTGAAACTGTTAGATGGCTCTCCACAGATATGATTACGATTACTTAATCTCATTTGGCTCTACCTTTCAACAGAACTTTGAGTTTCTAGCCAAATGAAGGCCATAACTCCTTTGCCTCCATGTTTCCCCTAAAGCAGCTGTAAACAATCCTAATTTTTTGTTTTCATAAGAGTTTAGAAAAGCATAAAACTAAAGCAGGCCTAAAAAAGGCAAAGCAACTTTGGAGCTGATACTCTGACGGGTAACAGAAATAGATTACAGCACACACTGACAGGCCAGGAACAGTTAAGAGTGAAATATCAAATAAGATGTGAGAAATCAAAATAGCCAGAGATATCATATTATTAAATTAATTACCAGTGCAAATGGTACATGTGTAGACAATATCATGTGCTTAAGAGAGGGGATAGATGGGTCGAATGTTGAATGTCTCTGTTCCTTCATTTCTTCCTTCCTTTACTTCATTAATCCTGATGACAAAGGAGTGCAGTTTCTGTCCGTACGTTTCACTGGAGTTTTATCAAGCTAATGGGGATTCTGAAAATTAATCTGTGATGTTGTACCATAATTCAGTGGACTATGCTTTCAAATAATTTTTTTTTATTTTAAAAATATTTTTTAAAATAAAAATTTTATTTTTATTTTCTGTATTTTCTTTTTCATATTTTCTCATGGTTGTGATTACAGATTTTAAATCAACACCAGTTGCCACACCACAATGTCTGAAATACTGTTGTCATTTTCTCCTATAAGATAGATATATCAGGATAAATGTTTCAGTGACAAGCCAGTAATTTTTTTCTCCATGACTACTGTTAAAAGACTTCAACTATTTATAGATTTTTATTAGATCTCATCATCGACACTGATCAATACTTAGAACTAAAACCTGTCCCACTAAATCAGTTGCTCCGGTCTCTTAACATATTTTTGTTTCTAAATACTATTCCATGGTCACTTTTCAGAGGAAATAAAAATGTGGACTTAACAGACTGATGTACGTCATGAAAACCATGAAGGAATTTGAGAGGTATGGCAGTAACAAGTTACCAGGACTGAATGATCTCCCTCCAGAATTCTGAAGATAGCAATTTATTGATTACAGTATGTATTGATGGGAATATACTTTGTCTCTTTAAGATAGTAATAATAACATATAACCACCCCCATCCCAGGCTGAAAGGCACTAATACTGCTAACTTCAGGGTTTTGAGTTTAAGAAATGGTGTGAAAATCCAGACACATTCTGGTGCTGGGAAAGCTGTTGGATTGTCCTAAAGATGATAACAATGCAGGACTTGAAGGAGTATAACCTGAAAGGATGAAAACAGTGCCTCTTCTGCAAAAAGGAGCTGAATTGGAGCAAAACAGGTAAAAGTGAGAAAGGAATAAAAACTCCTAGACTTTCCAAAATCTTATGGTAAAGATAACTTAAATAAACTGTTTAAGGAAATAAATTTCTGAGTACAAAGAAATGAACTCTTACTTTGGATTAAACCAGGTACTTATTATTTTTAGTGTATCAGTTCTCTTCCCTCCCCCAGCATGAAGGTAAATTAAAATTGTACTAACACATAATTAGGATGGATAATTACTCCTGATGTGTTTCTCTGGTTGTGTCTACACATGTTGATTGGGATGGAGAAGGTAAAAACTAGCTAATGTCAATAAGCTGGTTTGAGCAGGTCTAAAACCGATATGGCCAGTGGCAGGATGTTGGGATAACTGAGGTGTCTGCTGAGCTCCAGCTGCCTCTGCCAGCTCTTGTATATTCTGACACTAAACAGCAACCTGTCTGTCCGTACCCAAGCTGTGGCTGTGTTTGCTCCTGAAACCAAGCTTGAATCTCCAGATTTGTTCTGTAAGACCGTACTACAGAGACTACAAGGATGTTGTAGTGCCAGTGGAGAATCATGCAAGATCTCCTGCTCATGCTCCTGTGAGGAGCAGTGAGACAGCTTGTGCTGCCATATTTAAAAGAATAGCAATAACCCAACCAGCCAATAAATAAGTTATTTTCTGCTCTAAACCTGCAAATTATACAGAAATCAATGTCATACTGTCATCCCAACCACAACTTATTGCTTTTAGGAGCAGATCCAGGTTTGTTCATCTGACTTTGGGAAGGACACTTGGTGTCACTGGGGTAACACACTTTGCACATAAGTTTTATTTAGTGTATCAGATTGCAAAGCAAGCAGTTAGACCTCAGCCTGAGACTGACTCACCTTGGATCTACCCAAAGTCTGTAGAAGAGAATATTAGTTGAGTTGATGTAGGCATACAACAAATAACGTATCTTCTGTCCTCTGCAGACCCACAGACCAAAAATAGAAGGGCACATTGATGAACAGAAATAAGATTAATTCCTCTATCTGGCTTGAAATCAAAATGGAATCCAGCCCTACTCAGTCAAATATTTTGGCTGAATTTTTAAAAAGGGTTGGATTGGTGCATTGCTATTATTCATTGTAACAACTCAAATAAACAGATAAATACATGACTTTTTAAGCCAGATGCTCTTTTCCAGCTTTGAAATGAAACTGAAAAGTTTGGCTATCTGAAACTACTCGAATGTAATGCTTCATGCTGTATAGTTTTTCTGCTTGAAGAGTTTAGGAAGGATATATTTTCCCATGTTAGTGGGTAACCTCAGTTTTATTTTTTCATCAGCTAATATGTTTTTGAGGTACTTGCTCACTAATGCTGGAGACACAATGTGCCACTGCCTAAGTCTTTGTACCAGAGGTGTTAGTACTCCAATTAGGAGAAAACATTTAACATCCTAGAAAAGATGGAATAGTTGTTCCCTTTGCTTCTCATGGACTGAGCTAAATCATTCCTTTGTGGTCATCCAAATTTTGGTCTACTTCCTTACTCTTTCAGTCAATCAAATGTAATTTTTAATGAGTCCAGTAATCTCTATTCCCAGGCTTTGCCTATTAAAACACAAATAAGCACAAAAGCGATGCAGGGCACTGGTTAATGGTGACTTTCCCTCATACATAGGCAAAAAGCTTGTCAAGTACACCTCTGCCTAATAAGAAAGCACAGGTGTTCTGACAAGCAACAGCAACAAATTAAAAAATACTCACTATCCTGTCAAATAATGTGTGTATATCAAGGATCTGGAATACAAAGCAAACTTATCAGCAATCACATTTTGAGTAGAATTCACTTGAATGTAACACCTTCTCCCTCTAAGGTTTTGAGGGAGGTATCTTAAAGAAGATCATACAACTTACTTATCCCAGGAACAAAGGTTCTTTTTTGAAAGCTGTCAGCTTGCTGACAGATATGATGAACATTTACTTCAGTCTTGTAAAACATATTAATCAAACTTGTTCCTATAGCTTCAGTCCAAGGAGGGTTACTGTTTTCTTTAGAAAAATGTTGTACATAATTGAGGGACTATGAATACATGTACAACTTGAATGCAAGCCATTATCTATGACATTCATTTGTTTGTAACGAATAAATACTAGTCTATAACAGGCTTCAGGGAGATGGAGGCAGTATATGGAAATCTGTTTAATACAGGGCTATTTGCCAAAGATCCATGCACCATTTATTGAACCTTAGAAACTTTTGAAAATATGGGTTGCATTTGCAAGCTTCCACGTATGGAGAGCTGGCAAGCTGCCTGGTTTCTACTTAAAGGATTGTCATTCTTGGAAAAATAAATTTCTCTAACTAGACAAAAGTCAGTGTTTTCATGTTTTACTGCAATCAAACTGATAGGACTGACAATTTAATGTCTCAACACTTAAAATATCTGTGGATAATCAGTTACTTCAGTCATCATAACAACAAGATTTCTCTATTTTCAAAGACTGTATACATATGACAGAGATATTTAACAGTTTTACCAGAAACCTCCCCATCCCTAATCTTTTGTGATTTCTCTTAAGCTGTGAAATACTTTTTTTCCCAAATACATGATTTTATAATTAATGGAAAAAAAATTCCAATCCTGCACTGTAATCAGATTTTTAAACCTTTGTGTTAATGTCCTGTTTTATTTAATTTGATGTATATTTCATAGCCTGCTTGCCTGTCAAATGGATGTGGAAATGTGCTGGCATTCCAGCTGAAGAGATCTTTATGAGTGAGAAAATGCTCAAGGCTTTTTCAAAGTGGGTGCTGAACATACGTTTCTCTTCTTTGACTCCAGGGGCTGCTAACAGCTGTCCCAGCAGACAGGTATCACAAGGTTAAAGGCTAGCAGAGCTCCGCATCTTCAGGATCTGACTGCCAGCAAAGGAGAAGGGTAGTTTCTCAAAACTAATAATGGAAATGGCAGCAATGATGAGAAGCAGAAGGAGCTGACAGCTAAAAAATGAAAAGGAACCTGCAAAAAAAAATAGAATTCTGGGTAGTACAACACTTGGCAGAGCTGATTTTAATATCTGGCAGGTTGAGTTCACTAATCTTTGCTATTCATATTGATGTGAAACTTCATAGAGTTTTAGAGATTTGTATCTATTAAGACATGCAGGAATGTTGCTACAATATGGGAACAAGTTTGCTAGCACCTGCCATTCTTTCTCCATGATAAAAATTGATTTGAACTGTTTTAAATGCCTAACAGATAATTACTCTCAACACTCAATAAGGAAAGCTACATCTTTAGAGCCTCTTTTATCTTTAAAAAGTAATTAGAAAAAAAATAGACTAAAACTCACCAGCAAGGCAAAACAACATTCTTCCCCCTACTGTCCTCCCTCTCTTTTGTTTCTTTGATTACTTGGAGCCTTGTAATCAAACTAAGCTTAGTTTTAGGACCCTTGGGGCAGTATCTCTAAGTTCCCTGTCAGGCTGCGTTGGAAAACAATCAATCTTGTTCTTGCGCTGGCTTGGTAGAAGTGCCACAACACAAGGAGTGCAGTGCTTTGCTCTTTCTGTGAAGCTTCGATGACAAAAGTTTTTATCAGAAGCTGACTGTATTTAGGATTATGAATATGCAATGACTCTCATTAGTATTGAAGCACAGGAACATGGTCTGACATCCCTTGCCACTTTTTGCTGCTGCAGAGTTGTCTAATGAATTGTCTTGCTCTTTCACTCTCACAGTCTTTGCTGTTGTGGCCCAATTTGAGAATACTATTGATGGCAGAAATTAATTGCCAAAAACTGCTCTTGATTTTGTTAAACAGTGTTGAGTCAGAGTTTAAATTGTCAAAACAGAAAACCATTAAACTCTACAGGGGACAAATCCAACGCAAGTGAAGAGGATATGCATGTCTGTATGCACAGCCATGCACAAGCATAAAGGTGTGTGGCACAGGTGTCCATATGGTCCCGTGACTGGACTTATACATACAAACACATGCATGTGTATCAGCGGTGGGTCTCAGAAACCTAATGTCCTGATGAGTTATTTCTTTTATTTTTCAAATAAGAACAAATGGACATAATGGAAAGTTTTTCAAATGAGCTTGACTCCAAATCATTGCCACTTGATCAGCCATTTTATACTCTTCCTTCTCCCATTGGAACCATGCCAAATACTTTTCAGCTCATCTGCCATCTGTTTGAATTAGGTACTGATAAGGATGGTTCCAACAAGTTATTAAGATATCTGGCTTGATTTGTTGTATTTGAGGAGATGTGTAGGCTTTCAGAAACAAGCGGAAATGACCCTTTCCCCCCCAACTGGTTAAATTAAGTATTTTTCCCCCTATTCATCTGAAATTTCTTCTGACATAAAAGAAGCTTTAATGGCTTTCTGCAGATTGTGAAGGGTAAAATGAATTGAAACAGATAATGTATTCAAAGAAGCTTAAGCATGCTTTCTGAAAGGTGTGTGTGTACTGCAAATAATAAAGGATATGAAGTCTTCCCAGTAATTTGTCAGTCCTCTGCAGCTCTATATCCATTTAATCAGAAATGGAAATGGTCCCAGTGCAAGGAAAGAGGTTGTCTTTAATTTTTACTGTGATTTTTGGCACTGTTGCTCTAATACAAGCTTGGCTTACCTCCTGATCCAACCCCAGGACTGTCTGTTCTTATCAGCTGGAATAGAAAATAACGAACATCTACATTTTGTGAGTATCAAATACAAGAGCAGTTTAAAATAAATGCAGTTCTGACAAAAGTGGCTCAACTGTCATACATCAAACACTTGTTACCTCTCTTTGCCTTAGTGACTGCACATGACTAAGAAAGAGTGAGTGATAAAATCTGAAGAAAGATGAAACCAATATGGACCTTTTTAAAGATCATCAGTCATTCTGCACAGACATGATATTATTAGTTCCAGTAAGCCTTGTTCTCCCATTTTATGGACATCTTAAGCCCCCCACCCCAGGACCAGTGCTACCATGGGAAATCATTTTTATGGGCAGCATCTTAGTGTGGGCCAATCAGATCTAATCACATAACAAGCTACTGAATTATTCAATGTTTCCCCTAATTTTGCATTCTTCCTGCACTTTGCTGTCACTACAGGGTTTTAAAAGTATGGATTTTTACAATATTTATTAGGAAGATAATAATTTGCAGAATTTTTTCTTTCTCTATGTCTTTCAATAATCATCATTCCCTTGGATTGTTGCAGTGTATAAATTACTATATACAGAATATTTTTTCTAAAAGGAGTAAATATCCACAATGTGGCACTCAGCTTTGAACTCTTCCAGTTTTTAATATACCAAATGTAAGGACAACAATAGTGAAACAATTGTGTTCAAACATAAAATATTCATATTTACGGAGCAAAATAGAACCAGCATGTCTCTTAGCTGTTGCTATGAATACAGGGCTTACATTGTATGTGAAAATATTTCAGTTTTAATTGCAAATCTGTGCAGAGGTGATTTGGGGTCTGTAATTAGCACATAAATTTCAGACTTTGCAACTGCTGTGAAAACACATATTATTTATGGAACTATTATCTAAATATAATTCAGTGTTTTTTGCTTTCAATAACTACTGTAAAAGTCTGACTTAATAAAATGTGAAAAATTTCCCATCTCTTGCACTTCTGTTTACACTATGGAGCATTCATTCCTCTGCATTGCCATTTCCCACTCAGTCTGCAGTGGAGTTTGCTTTTATCCATACTTCACTCAAACCTCAGGGAGATTTCTTCACAACCATAAAGTGCCTGGCACTTAATTTGTTTAAAATCAAAGCCTGGATTATTCAAATAGCTCTGAACTGCACAAACAGAGTAGTTTATGTGGCCTCCATCCTCTTACTTTTCATCTGGGCTAGAAGAAGGGAAAAATAGGAGTCTAGTCTCAGCTAGGTTTAAGCTCCTGTATGCAGATTTCCAGTTATCCAGACAGGGTTAGTGGAAGGACAAAGTGTTGCCTTGTTATCACCCACTTATTGTGAACTGCAGGCTCAACCACTTTTAGCTCCCATCAGTGCAGGGCACAACCAGTACAAAATTCGCCTCTTCCTTACCAGAAATCCCATTAATTTTCAAAACTGGTTACTCGCAAAACCAGTTTTATAGCAATCATTTTTGAGACCTTCTTCTGTTCTTGAGTTTAAAAGTGTATTTTTAGGTCACATGGAACTGAGAATTTTTCTTGCCAGCTTTGTGCTTGTCTCTAAGTTCAGGTCTGGAACTGCAGATAAAGGCACTGGGCACCAGGTGTGCACAAATACCACAATGTCAGGTTAAACAGTAAAACAGAGCTTGCAGTAACAGCGATGAAAAACTCCATAATACAGACTTAAGTTACATCAGAATGTGACACATCTGTAACTTTCTCTCTTCTACTTTTTCCTCCCCACATCCTTTTTGGTCTGTATATAGTTTTACTCCCTGAAGGAAAGTACTTGCCCACTTTCCATCTGCTTCCAAACTGCAAGACACCTTGCTGTCTCTGGCTGCTCCAGCACCTCTGTACAATGACAGCGTCAACAGCCACTTCAATAATAATCAGAATAATGATCACTGACAGGGCTGCCTTGCCTCTCCCAGGGCTGGCTGCCCTTGCACCTAAAGCCATACCTGCAGGAGCGTCACCCAACACACCCACAGGGTGGGCTGAATGCTGTGTCATTGCCAGGAGTGTGCAAATTTTTTTGGCACGGGACTACCAGGATTTTCTCAGACCTGGGAGCAATGCCTTCTCATATGTCTGCCCATTTGCTGGCATTGGAGAAAGGCAGGAGCCCTGCATGGTGTACACAGGCATAATTTTCGATTTGAACAGTGATATCAATGTCATGGTGCACACGCCCTGGAAAGACAGCTACAAAGCGTAATTGAAAAATTCAGTGTGAAGCCACTGAAACCTATTATTTAAAGTTCCAGTATTACTATAACCATTAAAATTTAAATTGACAGAGGCCCAATTATGAACAGCTATTCTCTTACATAAAATTACCTTTTTCTTGGCCTTTGAAAGCCTTCATTTCTGCCTTGCCATCGCTGACACAGGACCTGTCTTCATGGCTTCTGGTCTCAGCAAGATCGTGAGCCGCCTGATGAGGAATGGATCAAAAGGGCAGAAAGGCTTGTGGGGGATGGCAGAGCAGATTCTCAATGGTCTAGCATGCTCTCCTGGTACTATTAGATAAAGTTTCGGTACCTGAAGGAGACCCCAAACCTGTCTTTGTAAATGGAGAGTGGCATCCAGGGACAGAGAAGACACTGAGTACATTTTTAGGACGATAAAAAAGGGTAGGTGAGATAGGAGAACTTTTCTGACAGACAAGATTGTTAGTAATTGTTGTAATTGTTTTCTTCACAATTTTGATGCAAAAATTTTCTGGTTGTCTACATAATAAACCTTAGCATTCAGTACACCTTACAAGACTCTCTACTCAAATAAGTAAAAAAATTCTCTTGTATCTTTATATGGCTGGTACTACACTGATTACTTCAGATCAGTAGGTTTTACCATCTTTAAATCTTCAGGACTGAAGTGTTTGCAGTGGTCTTATAATACTGGTGTATTTTTCTTAATGTCTGGCATGATGACATGCCATGAAGGCCTAATCTTTCCTATGTGAAAGAAGGTACTGCTTTCTGGGAACACGGAAAATTTTAATACAGAATGTCTTTGAAAAGTGTCAGAGCTGTGCAGCCTTTCACGCAAGGACTTCCAAAAGTGAGAGTGGCATTTGCCTCACCGGTAGCAGAATAGTAGTCTAAAAATTTGGGAAAGTAGACCAGTCCTAATAATATCAGCCAGACCATTCAATGTGCAACAATGCAGATTGATTCAGTTTGATATCTTTCACATTATCAATGTAATTCCAGATGCAGAACAATGAATCCAGTTTTCAGATGAAATTAGTGACACATCAATAACTTGGGAAATCCCTAATAAATACCCAGGTAGAAAGGAAATCAGAGCACTTTTTTCAAACCTGACAGAATCAATTATTTCTCCTTACAAGTGATATCAGAATATTAGAGTGTTTTTCCTAGCCACTTGTCAAGCAGCTGCACATAAGACCATGGCATATCATTCTCACCTTCAGCAGTGTTGCTGAAGGAATATGAGATACTTGTCATACACTGGTCACCATCAGCCCAAACAGTTTTCAGTTTTAATCCCACATTTAATCAAAATGGAAGTGATCAGAAGAAAACACCAGAGAAATTGTTCAGACCACACTGGAGAGCATGGACCAAGTGGGGTGTAAAGTAGAGGCAAAAGAACATTCTCTTTGAAGGTACTTCTGAGGCAGGGCAGAAAACGATTTCAAGAGCAGAAGATACAAATACACCTACCAGCTCAGGCTTTTTGATGGTCATAAGTATTCGTGTTACAAAAGAAAGCTACAAAAGAGTGCAGGGAGACAAACTAGTGAGGCAGTGGAGCTTTTACCTGCCTACTCCCCAAAGCAGAAATTAAAGCCATCAGTAGAACAGGCTTTGAATTATGGACTGGTAGGCCATTGTCAGCATTTGTTTTCTGCAATAGTTGCAAGCTCAGTATTCGGTGTTCATGCACTACTTTAAATATTTGAAGTGGGACACTGTGCAGCAGCTAGAGGACAGCATCCCTCTGTGCTCAGTGCTGTACAAACACAGGATCAACACATCAAGACATCTCTGTGTCTAGGAGATTACAATGCAGGGAACTGACTGGAGATATTTCACTGTCCTGTTAAGGCCAAATTGGCAGTGATGCTGAACCCTAGAGGAAAAATTCATCACTTATGTCACTCCAGCTGTACCCATATGCTCGTATCATCATGTATTTTGTTCTGAGCTTGACCTGGCTGGGGCTGGCCTTGCACTTGAAGGAAAGAACCATCATATGTCATCACCAAAGCAGGTGCTCCCAGCACCATCTTTGCAGCTGGCTGGATACTGGGGCTAAGTGACCTTTGGGACTCAGCCCAAAGCTTCCTGCAAAAACAGGTAAAGGCTGGTCCCCAGGAAGGCTATTTAGTGTTGACTTAGCAATAGTGGTGAAATCATTCAAGAAGGGACACATGATCTGCGCAGATGGACAAAGCAATGGGCAAAGCTGTGATCTGCTGCCAGACTGAAAGAAAAAAGAATTATCTTATGCACTGTAGACACTCTTCACTTGCCTTAATTTTTAATAAAAATGTTCCTTTTTAAGTACTTTGAGCAATACAAGTTTAATGTGAACTTAGAGGACCATGCAACACAAGCATAATTGACTCACTATGATCACTCTCTAGGTATTTTTTCCCCTCTTTTTCTTAAGTCTTGATGTTTCATTCTTAATGTAATCAGAAAATGTCAGAGAGCTGGAATGTGAAATAGCAGTCAACTACTGTGAATTCAACCTAGTAGTCAATATTGAAATTGGATTTGAATTACTGCCTAAATAATTACAGATTAGAAAACTAGAATAAAAGAGCCATGGTAAGACATAAACCACCTGCAGGTCATGAGAAAAGGAAACCAGAAGTAATGTTTACAGAGGTCAAAGGTTTACATTTTTAAGTATCACTGTATTGGGAACAGAGGTCACTTTTTATGTTTGTGACTTTGCTCTGTAAAATTTGAGTTTGTCTCACATGCAGGTTTGGTATCTTTCCACTAACTAGTCTTACGACCAAAACACCAAATGAACAGTATTTACACTGAACCTTTGAACTGCTGGTGCGATACTAACACTCTTTTTAAGCACAAAGTAGCTCAGTGTTTAACTAACCTTACTTTCATCCTCTCTCTCTGCTTGTGCTGCTTTACCCCATCAGTAACAAACAATGAGGAAAGCTGCAACATCTTGTAGGGACTATTACATGTCCTTCCCTTAATTACAGGTTTATGTGGTTCGTCAAAGCCCATCATCCAAACAGGTAAGATTGAATTCAGTGACTGCTGAATTGGACATACTCTGAGCTGCAATGAAAGTGGAGAATTGTCTGTGCTTATTAGGGGCTTTGTAGTAGAAATCTTGGTTTCTTATAGAAAGGTAGTGTTACCGTCATCTGTGGTGTTTTCTGGAGGTTGAAACTGTGAAAACAGGTAAGAAACAATATTTTCTCTATTAACCAGACAAAAGTTCATAAAACTAATGCAGCCGGGAAAAGAACATCATGAGTTAAAAAAAGTGGGCCCACTCCCAGTTTTAGAGGGTAGGTGAGGGGAGATGAAGTCATCACGTCCTCATACAGTAAAATGAACAATGCTATATGTTGTATACAAAGCTCCCAAATAGACTGTTTTTCTATGAGAAAGGTCTCAGACCCAGACGCTCTCCTATCTCTTTGAGGCTGTAATTTCTCTTTCTGCCCAAAGGTTTTACTCAGAAAAGACAGAACAAAATTTTTACTTCTTACCTCTTTTTGTAGAGAAGGATGTCTTCACAGCTGTTTCTTTATCCTGTAAAACAGGTCTGATTAAATGCATAATAACAGTATAACTTGATATCTTTTGGGTATTACTCCTCACCCATAAGAGAATGAACCAGAAAAGGAGGGGATCTGCTTAGCTGCAGTCTGGATCTGTTGTTCTATTTTCAGCTTTAGTAACAATGTTCTGTTATTCTTGATAATGACATTTATTTTTTCTGTATTTCAGTGTATTCATCTTAAAACAACTGTAGTAATAATTTTCCACTGCAGAATAATGCCAGAACTCCTGATTTATGTAAGCAAAGTGTTTTGAGATCCTCTTAGGAAAGGAGGTATAAAACAGGAAAGCTGTACAAGAAGATAGCTGGCAAGTAACACCAGCTTATGATACCACCATCACCTGTGATGCCATCGTCTCACTGTATACCCTTTTCTGCTTTCAATTAATACATCTTAGCTCAAACATTATCAAAATATTTGCACAGATGCAGAGGTGAACATGGCCCTCAGAACTTTCTTCAAGACAAGGGAAAATGTTTTCTTGTGCAGAAACTTATTAAAAGTCAAAGCAATGATGGAATCAGCACTTGGGGCAACTCCAAAACCACCTACTCAAACTTGCAAGGAAGAGAGTTAGACAGAGATCTTGGTGGCACGATTAGTATTTCCTCTGGTTTGGCTCTTGTTACTTCTGTTCACATCTACTTAAAGCAAAAGAAAACCCCAGAGTTTTAAAGCTGTGAGCGTATTCCCCAGCATAGCTGCTTGTGATTTCCATTTTGCATGAGACTTTTTTTCTCTTGTACCCACTACCAGGCTGACAAAACCAAATGATGACTTCTGATTCCTATTTCCCCCTGTCGACATCAACACCAGATACAAATTTGGGAAAGCTGCCTACATCATTCAGTTCAGTTGATATGCTGGTGTTGTCCCTGGGCTGAAGAGTGTGTGTAACTATGTATGTTTGCTTCTCACTGTCCCTTCAGCAAAGGAACTGGAGATGAGAATGGAAAAAAAGGAAATTTTTAACCTGTTAGTCGACTTCCTTCTTTCTGTGCAGTTTTTTCTCTCTGATAAACAGAAAACTAGGGTGTGTGCCAGTTAACACCTTCATGACTGATAAAAGATCCGTATATATGAGATGAGCAGGTGGACACTAAGAATGTTTTGAGTTTATGATTTGTGTATGTTTCTTCTTGGCCCTACTCCTCCCTTCATTCTTTAACTTGTATAAGTACATAACACAGAAAGGGGACTCACACAGCCAGCCTCCCAGAGCATATGGTGTGGAAGAGAATGAAGGATTAATCATTAAAACACCCTTCATTTAGTAGTGTCTGCATTAGGAGGGCCTTGTTAGGCACAATGACAACAACACTGTCGGACACAAAAGAAACTTACACAAATCCACTTTGGTTTGGCCCTTATTTCTGAGAATTAAGTGCATATTAAAGACTCAGAAAAGTCCTTCCTTAAACTTAATTGAGAAAGGAGACAAGACACCCTTTTTAATATAAGCGTATGTTCTTGCTGATAAACCGATTTTGAATTTTGTAAATTTGATTTGCATCAAAAAAGACGAAGAGACACATGCTGCTGTGTGACTTTCATTGTAGCATCAGTATCACACCCTCCACTTCTCCAGGTGTAAAAGGTAGTTTAGGCTGGTTTTGTAAACGGGTGGGCAGTATCTGCACTGATATTTTGCTTAATGATGAGGCTGCTCTAATGAGTGTGAATTACATGAGGAACAGTTCCTAGCTGCTGATGGGGCACTGCTGCATATGCCAGCTCTACCTACGCATGGCTCCCATGGGAGGAAGCAAGAAGCATCAGTGGGTCTCTGAACAGAGAACTAGGAATGGGAGCATCCTTGCTCCATGTGTTTAAGGGGATTTAGTGTAGTCTGACCTGAACTTCCATCACAAACTTAACCATATTGCTTTGTAGGATCAGGCCCTTGTTTTACAGCAATAGTGGAAACCTTGATGTAAGTTAAATTGTCAGATACAGTGAAACTATGACAGATCTGTCCATAGATGTCCAACTGAAGGTAACACTGAGGACTGCAACCATACATGGCAAGACGGACACACAATGGGGAAAAGGAAAGAAAAGCTCTCCTTCATCCCACACTCTCTCAATCCACCACCCTGCATAACCTCCCATAGCTTGAAGCAAGGCAAGAAAGTCAGCATTTTGCACCCTCCAACAGCTTTGACATGACAGGTATGGTATTTTCTTCCCCACAGAATTGCCAAGGAAATCCACCCTAGCAAAAGTGCAAAAGTTTTCAGTATAAGGAGGTGGGGTGCAAAAACTGGCTTCTAGGCAAAGGTTGAAATGACTCAATCTGAAACAAAATGTAAAGCAATTACTGCCTGGAAAAAAAAAGATCATGCTGACATTTAGAGGCTCCAGTGATAGTATCTGTCCCTTCCCAGGCTGACATAAGCAGCCTTGATTTCATCCCAAAATGATTTTATTTTTGTTTGTTTGATATTTAGAAGATCCTTTATTTGGAGGTGGGGGGCAGCAGGATGGATTGCCTTAACTTCAGCTTTTATGCTGAGAAATAATTGCCACCCCAGAAAGGTAATTACATACGCCATTGTTTATACGCATAATAGGCCTGGAAAAGCATGTTCTACAGATAGAAAAAAAAAGAAAATCCTGCTTTCACATCAGGGCGGAACACTATGCAAAGTGACAGATTGCCACAAATAGCATTCAAACCCTTACACAGTAGTGGTTGATTTTTCTTCTGGGGGAGAGGGGGAAGGGATGAAGGCTATGGAATAGGGTGGAAAGGGAAAAAAAAAGATGACAATTTTGTTCAACAGCCATAGTAACATACACAGTGGTTTTTACTGTCTTGATTGCTGTTAAATGAACCTGATCTTTAAGTTGTTTTTAAAGTCACTGCCTCAAAGGGACATTTTCTGTTGCCATCTTGTGCAAATACCACTTCTCCTAAAGTGGCCTTAATTTGAATTGCTTTGAAAGCAGACCAGATAATCTGCTAGAATATGTTGTGGCACGATGCATCTCCCCTTTGTGCCCTTAGTACCACATAGAAAGTGAATTTAGCTCAGAAAAGGACAACTAGTCTCTTCCCCCTTCCATCGTAACACAACAAAAGAATAAAACAAACAGTGTGGTGTGATGTCAAACCTATTTCAGATTTTTTTAAATGCAAAATATGTATTTCTTCAAAATATTGAAAGTTTCAGGGCTGAACAAAGGAAAAAATGCATATGTATTTTGATATTGAACCAAGCATTGTTAGATGCTGAAGCAATTCATAGCAGGGCTATTCTCTGTAGCAGTGTCCAGCAAATTGCATGAGCTGCTTGTTAGGCTTGACAACAGTGTTTTACCTAACAAAGGCCTCAACAGCTCAGAGCAGCAGAGGAATGTCAAAATGAGCACATTTCACACACAGATGTGTGACCATTATAGTCTATAAGAAGATGCATGGGGTGGAGGGAAGAGGCTGGGTGCTGGGAAGGCTAACAGTTAGCAGTAGGGACATGGCCCTACTGACCACATTTAATCAACCCTTCTGTAAACAATTCAACATTTTCATTGTTCTCTAAAAACTAATAAAGAGAAACAAGCACTTTTCATTCATCTTGAAGTAATTTTCTGTCAGGTTTGAGCCCCTTGTGGCTTACAGCTTGTGCATTGCTAGCTGTGTGATACAACAACTATTTCAATTTATTTTACAAACTCTGGCCATTCACATGTCAGTTAGTGTTCACCAAGCCGGCATCTGAAATTGTGCAGTTAACGAGTTTTACAACATTTCTATCAAGAGAAACTGTTTAGCATAACTGACTCTTAAGGAGTTATTATACCTCTAAAAATCCATTTTAAGGGGCATTATTTAAATAAAATAGAAAAACGGTTCACTGCCTTTTAAAGGGGCTACAAAAAAAGTCCATCAGATCCAGTGCAGTAATCCTCAGCTTAAAGCACTCTTGAGAGCACTTCTGGGAATTATCAGCATAATGAAATGTTTTGTGAAATGTCCAGATAGATTCCTCTACTCAACAATTTTACTGCACTATATTTATTTTTCTTCTAGTTTTTAAAGAAACGAATTACTTTTTTGAGGAGGTTATTCTACACTGTGTGGATTAACTGAATGCATTTTTGTTAAGGCTGTAGTATAAGTGAGGGGTTCAGTCTGTGTACAATCTATATACATTTGCACAGCAAAAAAAAGAGTCAAGCCCTTTATGTTATTCTCAGCTCTAAAAGGGTTAAATCACAATGAGGCTTATGCAGATTTGCTTTTCTCTTGTACCACATTATTCTTATACTTAACAACTTTCTTATACAATGGCGCCTATAAAACGCTATACTGAAAATAATTCTTAAATTGCTCCTAAGAGCTCATAAAACTGAAATTTGTTTTGAACTGCTCTGAAAAGGAGAAAGTTATGAATTTTAACTTAATTAATAGATATCTGTCTTTTAAGTGTGGCAACTAATGATCCAAAACTGCTAATACTGGGAGTCTATAATGATAGAAACACTGCAGCATTCATGTGAGTCAATCTCAGCGTCCTAAACCACCTAATGGAGTAAACCCCATGTTTGTCATGTAAATTAGTCAGTGTTCCTGCCTAAAATGAGCACTGGTAAGAGAAAAATTGTATTACAGTACAGTTACAGATACATTAGGCACAGTATGCAGGTGTACGTACACAATATGTACACAGATAGAGGCAACACATGCAATGTTGTACCTTGTTACTTGTTATTTGTTCAGCAGGACAACAAAAATTGTGAAGGGTCATGAGGAGAAGCTGTATGAGGAGAAGCTGAGGTCACTGTGTCTGTTCAGCCTGGAGAAGAGGAGGCTGAGGGGAGACCTCATCACAGTCTGGAACTTCCTCGTGAAGGGAAGAGGAGGGGCAGGCACAGATCTCTTTTCTGTGATGACCTGGGGCAGCACCTGAGGGAACGGCCTGAAGTTGTGTCAGGGGAGGTTTAAGTTGGATATCAGGAAAAGGTTTTTCACCCAGAAGGTGGCTGGGCACTGGAACAGGCTCCCCAGGGAAGTTGTCACAGCACCAAGCCTGACAGAGTTCAAGCAGCCCCACAAAGTTCCAGGACAATCCTCTTGGGCACATCGTGTGACACTTGGGGATGGTCCTGTGCAGGGCCAGAAGTTGGACTCATTATTTGTCAGCCAAAAAATAATTTGACTTAGTTCTTCAGAGTTTTTTACACTCATTCTAAGACAGAGAGACTAGCACCATCACTCCTTGAGATTTTTTGATAGATGTTCAGTAACTTTCATGCACAAGACCTCTAGACAATAATTTGTGGTCTTGGTGCCATGTCAGAGCAAAGGTATAACCTTTCCTGAAGGTATGAGGTTTCCACAAGTACAGTAGGCAGTACTACAGCAGTAGTGCCAAAGAAGCTGGTCTCTCAGAATCTACCAAGACAGAAATGAATGTAGGGTGGCTTCCAGACTGGAAAACTATGATTGATCAACTATACTAAGTGAGATAGTGGACACTTTCCTAGCAGCTGAGCTACAGCTCAGTTTTCCAAGATGTCAAGCACTGGGCACTGTACATATTAAGTTTTAAGCAGTGACTAAAGCAGTGGGCTTTTTTACGGCTGAAATATTTATTGGAGTGGTGTCATGCTCTTTAGCACTCTGCTTAATGCCTTGGCATGGCAAAGCACATAAAGCAGGAGAAAAAGAAGAGGGTTTTAAAAATATGCTGAAATTTATGTTAGAATCAGTGGAAACCTTAACTACACTTAAATAATGTATGAGTGGTTGTGCTACTGAAAGGGAAAGATGAAAGCCATCAGATTTCCAGATACTAAAAATTTTGGATGGTGAAACTTGAAAGCACCCAGTGTACAAAAAAACATGTATCCAGGTCTAGAGAGAAAACCAAGGAGGAACAGACCAGAAGTGAATTTTGTGTAAGGCTGATCACACAGACAAAGAAACTGAAGGAACAAAGGAGTGAGCTGAACTTAATTCTAGTGATACTTTACAATTGTATACATTCATGTTGAGTTGTTAGCTTTCTGCATGGTCAACATGCAGATGCTGCAGCAGGAGCACTAAGGATCTGCTGGAGAGAGGTAGAAACAGGTCATTAGGATATTCTACACAGTCCTCCCATATTCATAGGATATGACTTCTTTTTACAAGCCCCACTTCTTTCTGTTTCTTGACCTGAAGAGAGTTTTGATAGGAAATTGAGAGCTACCTCTTCAATCAAGGGCAGCAGCACGAGGTCTGAAATGAAAAAAAGAATGGGTAAGGCCTCTTCCAGTCTGTGCTGAGGAGATGCAAAAGGGGCAAACACTGAAGTGGAAGGTAGGATAGGAGGCGGCTTGACTGCAGTCATGTAATTTAGCACAGTTAATTACTGTCATGTATTTTTCATGAGTTTAACTAGTATGGCAGCAGTATTTCTTTGTCTCCTGATTATTTATACATAACGTTGATCAAAATGGAAGCAAATATTTTTTGACCATGCACAGAAATTTTTTTGTTCTGGAGTGAAAGCCTTTCTCTTTTGGTGAAACATCTATGTAAAACAGAATAAGAGAAAAACAGGGTGAGTTTTAGGTATGACAGATTTATTTGTGACAAATGGAAAGTCTGTAACTGATTTTTTGTGTGACCAAAGACCTGATGCTTGCTTCACTGAATTTTAATTTGTTCATACAGGTTCAACTTTTTGCCCAGGAGTTGTTTCATTTTTCTCTTTTCTAAAAGGGCTTGTTCTTCCCCTGCAAGTAACATGCAGACCTAATTTACAGGAGACTGAAATAGCTCTTGGAGATACATAGGCTTGAAAGGGTCAAAGGTGCAGACAAGCTCTGACTATTCCTTCTTGCAGGCCTGTGTGGGATGAAGTCCCTACAAATGAGCTGTGGGTGGGAAACACCTGGTTCATTAATTATTTTACTGAAAACTAGCTTGGCTATCCTTCAGCCCACACTGAAGTCTACTGAAGTTTGGACATCTCAAAGCTCTCAAATGTGAAAGAATATTATTATTTTAATCCTGTACCTATATGCACAGCCAGTCTTTTGGTCCACATACCTCTGCGTTGTTGGGCTAGCTGTTTTCTGTCCTTTTCCTAGAAAAACACTTCCCTTACAAGGAGGCATGGTCAGTCAGGGGCACGGTCAGTAGAAAGCTGCATAAGGTGTGCTCTACATCTTTAGGGAAATTGTTGTCCTTGTTAAGCCTTTACACCTTCAGGGAAGGCTTGTGAATGTTTTGCAACACCATGACTGACCTAAAGAATATTAATGGCAAGTGAAATAATTGAGACACCATAATTTAGGTTCAGGTAGACAAGTCTTCAAATTATAATTTAAAACCATTAAATATCATAGAGAAAGAACCCAAAATCTGAACATATTCAACATCAAAGCTGATACTGTGTAGTGAAGAAGACATTTGTATTCACTGTCTCTGTCCCTAAGCTGGTGGCAATCTAAACACCAAATTCCCTCCCCATTAGGCAGAGCTGTGTATCAGGACAATGAGGTGTAAGTCCATATCAGTGTGGTACCATGACTAATAACATCAAAAGGCTTTATTTTAAATACTTGTGACCTTGATAGGAGGAAGTGAAACATGATGAAGAAAAAGTGGGAAAATTGCATTAAAAAAAAAATCAAAAGTTTTCTTTTAGCTAGTCATTTTATGTAATGTCAGGTGACTTAGGCTGGATTTCCTTGGCCTTTTGGGACATGACAACACAGTTTTTGCCATGAGTCTACAATTCCATTCACAGACTTTTGACACAAGCTCTCCTGTCTCTGGATTTGAGTCTGGTGGATATAATCATCTCTGTAAGAGCTGAACAGGCAGCCTGCCTCTATTACTCCCACAGATGCTTATAAAAATGAAGACATTAAGGTAAGATTAATCTTTGTTGCTTTTCTTTACCCTGGCTTCCAAGAAACAAAAATTTTTTTCAGTCATGGAAAGACTATGCACATATCCAAATAAGTTTGAACTCATTAGCTAATTGCAGATGATTTTCTAGGGGAATAGAAGAGATTCTGAACCTAACAGCAGAGCAAGAAACTCTTTGCATCGTACCTCACAACGGTCAGGTATATTTAAATGATGCACGTGGCAGGTTCTTTCCCATCCCACTGACTTATTAGTATCAATGTCAATTGCCAGGTATTTTCCCATTCTTTTCTGAATAATTTCCAGTTCACTGGTTTTGCCCGTGGTCCTTTCACTTCTCTTCCTCTCTCAGCCAAGTCAATCACAACTCAACAAACAGACTAGTTTCACCCTCTTGCTATCACTTGCTGTAAAGTGCAAGATTAAGTTGGAATTCACTAAAAAACTTGCTGCTTCATAGGCAGGGTGATCTGCTTACTTTTAAAAGGATGGCATAAAAGAATACCTAACCCCCCATAGTTAGGTAACCAGATGGCAGAAATAATTTGTGATTACCACGTAATAAAAAGAAGTTCATGAATACAACCTACCACAACAGACTGTTGGAACCTGTTGAAAGCACGCTATAAAAATACCAATAAAAAAGCACAGTGGATTCTACAGTACAGAAGGAAGAGGTGAGTAGGCAGGAGAAAGAAGAAGAAGAAGCACCGGAGTCTACCTTGAGAAACTGGAAGCCGACTGGGTATGCTGGAACTTGGGAAAAGATCAACACTTCAGTTGACACAAAATGTGCAGACACAGCCATTGAAAGAAATGTTAGGGAAACTACTCTGAGACTCAATGATGCCCAGGACAAACGCGCCTCTGCCATCAACTGCTTTTGGGTGACTTTCCAGTGGATTGGACATCCATGGGGCAGTCCTGGAGTGGGGTCAGCCCTGCAAGAACTGTGAGAAACTGAATTGGGTGGAGGAGCAAAACTGAGGTTTACAACTGGTGCTTTAATAGATTTCTGTCATCAAAGTGGTCCTGGTGTGTGAGAATCTTTTGATAGCAAACTGACGAGGAGACTGAGCCACACATCTCTGGGGTAGACCAAAGCCTTTGTCCTCTTAGCTGGCACTGGGACTGCTGAGATACACTTCCTCAGGGAGGAGAACACCCTGTTTGTTTGGACACGGCCATTTTCTTCAACTAAACTAGTATTTCTGCTTTCACTGAGTGCAGGATTCACATGCTTTCATCTCTCTGTGGGGAATTTTCTTCATATGAATTACAATGGCATCATTGATACGGTGATTTTCTTGGGAAGGTTTGCAGTAGGTTTGCAAGTCAGACAGAAGCCCTAGCTAGCAATCACTTCAGCAACACGAAATTACTTTAATGTTCTGGAATGCTTGTGCTTGATGTTTCAGGAGCAGTTTTTATTTATCATTCTGTATGTCACGTACCTACCTCAGATGATAGTGTTAGCTGTTCTCTACAGGTGAATTGCAAAAATAAAAGTCTTGCACTTCAAACAGATATTTTTATTTACATTGTGGAATCCACAGTATCTTAGAAGTAAAAATCTTCTTAAACAGAAGACAGTGTGGACACTTACTCAACATTGCTCACATCTTATAGTCAGTCAAAGCCTATAATCACTCACACTGTGCCATTGCTCACTGACAAGTTCTGTCCTTTGGGACCTAACCTAGAACTGGGAAGGTATCTATTCTTGTGCTCCTGCAGACAGTATGATATGAGCAGTGTCAACAGGAAGTGCAAGGGGATCCACCACTCACTGCCTGTTCTCAGTTACAAAATTCACACTAAATGATCAGATGAACTGTGGCAGATGTCTCAAGTGCTCTGATCATGCTGAGGCCAGCACATGTTGGACCAAATTCCTTCTTTGTCAGTGGAAATGTGAAACCGGATAATTTGGTAGCCTCCTAATGCTCTACAGTCTTCAGTGTTTCAAGAAATGGGAGAGAAAAGGAGAGCAGAAAGATTTCCCCCAAATGGCTTTTTGTGTTCCCTTCACTCCAAAAAGTCCTTGCTGGGGTTTGACACAGGTTCAGCTGAGGGTGAAACAAGTATTTGCAAGATTCACCTGTGGCCTACTAATATGGGAACTGAGTCTATGTGTTAGAGCTTGAGCAACAGGTCAAATTCAGATTTCAGCATTTCATAGATAGGTACTTCATAGGGGTAACCACAACACAAAAAGTCAGGATAACCCCAAGAACCAGACAAAATCAAGTAGTGATTTATTCTGTCAAAACAAGTGTAAGTAAGAAAAGTGCAACTTGTAGTAATTTTTTTGTTGTGTAATTCCATTCGAAAGGCCATAGGGAAAAAATTGCCCCTTCAGAAGTTAGTACATAGATCTGTGACACAGGGTTCTGTTAAAAGTGATTTGCCCAGCTGTCTTGGGCGTATATTCCAGCTGTACATTGAACTACTCACAGCTGCAATGTATACTACAAATTTATCACATCACATGGTTCTGTAATGCTGTAAGTACTCACTAATGCAAGTGTTCTAAATGACCTCTCAAAGAAATAGGACTTTCTTAAACATCTTGATGTTTCCCTCAAATATTGTAGTGCTGCCCATGTATAAACTGTACATCCATTTGCCTAACTTATTTTACATTTATTTTATTAAAATGATGCAAATGCTTCATATGGACTCTTAAATAAATATATTCTGGGTTTATACTAATTTATGAACTTGGTTAATATATGAAGTTTTGCTAGATTTTTATAAATATGCTCTTATTAAGCTTATTAAAATGATAAATAAATTTTAAAATGGCAGTTGCACCTGTGTATCTATTGTTCAGTTTAAGACAGTGAAGAAAATAGCATACATCTAGAAAGTCAAGGGATAGCAACCAAATGTGTACCTATCACCAAAATATCCCTTTTTGAAAAATCCCAACTGGATTTCTAATTGTCTCTGTGTTAGATGCTAGATATTGCTAGATTTTGTTTACCAGAGAATAGGTCCACTCAGGGCGTAAAAGGTGAACGTATAGTTTTCTGAAAGTCCTGTGCAATAATTCCTGTACAAACTCTGAAAATGGAACTGATAATATGTCAATGATTACTATACAAAGAAGTTAAATATTACAGCTAATTTGCTCACTGAAATCTAATCCAGGGATTAGCAACAATGGGAAATCTGTTTTATTTGCATTTAATTTGTACCTTCACACTATTATCTCCCATGTTTTAGTTTCAGGAAATGTGGTTCAGGCTATTATAACCACATTTCATGCTGCAGTTGCACTGTTATTTGAGCTCTATGCTAGGAAATGACTTACTGAAAAAATAAAGCCAGCATACTTTATTTTAATTATACTAGAGCTGTGTCTAAGTACAAAAAAATAGTACAGCATATATTTAATATGGAGCATGGATTAACAGTTTTATGAGACATAAAATCTATTTATATCATTTTCTATTTACAAACCTGTTATATATCTTTCAACAAAACAAATGCCTATAGTGTAAAAATGAATAAGGAGAACATCAAACTAGCAATCATGTAAGCAGTAAATAACATCTTAATTGGCCTGGAATGCTGGAGCTTGATTTTTTTGGAACTAGGTTTTATTTATTGATCTATATGGCATATTTATCTTTCCAGTGATTTGTACAAGTCTATACCCTTTCCTCAATATTAGATCCATGTATGGCTTTATATTGCGAATCCCATTTGGGGGAACAGCCAAGTAAGAGAAGAATCGTTGCTTCTGGAAAAGTCATCCATTTAAAAACTTTCTCTGAGGCAAGGATAACTTCACAGCTTTTACACTTCTGATAAAAAAGAAGGGGGCAGAGGGAGAGGGAGGAAATGCTGCCATTATGCTGTTGCCACCCAATGAACGCTTCAACAGTCCTTTACTCTCTGCTGGTTTGGCAGTGACAAGAAAACAAGGAAGGATCCCATGTGCACTGGGAAATGTCTTTTAAATGCTCCTGCCTATGTTCCTTTTGCCAGTGAGACTAGCAGGCAGAAATGGGTGGGCTTTATACATGGCCCGCAGTCTCTGGATTTGGTTCTTCTCAGGAGCGTTTGTGCAGATTTGTTTTTAACACCCACACCATATTTCAAGCCTCATGGCACTTCACCCCATGCTTCGCACAACACCGTGCAGCTGAGAACTGGCAAATTCAATCTTCCTCCACCAAGGCATCTGGTGAGGAATTCCCCTCCTTGCTGAAACACAGGTGCCTGCTGCTAAGTCAGTATACTCGAGGAAGAGGGAAATCTATCAATGACTCTCTTCTTATAAAAATGTAGCTGAAAATGTCACCATGGAGATCATGCTCAGTCGCTTTGCTTAAGATTGTAAAAGACTGGTCCTTAAAACTGCTTCTGCTGTTGACGGTGGAAAAAAAAAGTTTACAAACAGCAGTGTTGCACTTGCCCATCTTCTGCTTTTGTGAAAGTGATGCTATAAACACGGAAAAGATCGTGCTCTGATAGCTGTCATTGTTCTAGTATAACCTTAGCTGTCTGGAAATGAGCTAATTAAATTTTTTGGTGTGTCTTTTAGAGAATACATTTGCATTTGACATAATTAGTGGTAGGCAGATCCAGCTATATCCAGGGGGAATCTCAAGACAACTGCTTTGCTGACTATTAGTGCCTAATTTCTGAATGTCAAATCCTGCACATCTTAATTTCTAGAGAATAAGCTCAATTGAACTTGCTCCCCAGTTATGCAAAAACTGTTCAGATAAAACCAAGTGGACACGAATGTAATGAATGTGGTTATTAAATTGTTTCAATTGAAAGAACCCTATTCTTATACCATCATAATGGGAACAATTTATCCCCACTGATCAGCCTGTCTCTTTTTTCTGAGCTCTCTTTGATCTTGAAGCATATTGCAGTGGTGTGTCCTATTGAAAAGCAAAACTGGGGCAATTTTAATGCTTTTGTACCTTACCAGTGCTCTATTTTTTCGTTGTTTAAAAATAGCTGTTAATTATAAGTGCAGTTTAAATGTCTCAAGTGACCCAGAAATGCAGGTTGGAATGAGACAGATTGTGTGTCTCATATAAAACAGATGTACTTTCACAGAGCATCCTGAATTCAGCCCTCAATATGTAACCTTCTCTAAGGTTATTTCAGTCAGGTATCGAGCTTGTCTAGCTTTTAGATATAAAATCCCACACATTTTGAACAATGAAGACAAAACTTAATCTACATTTACCTCAAGAATAAAAAGCCTCTTTTTCTGCGTGGGTGTATTTTGCTGGTAGTGGTTGATGGGATGAGGGCATTTCCCTTCGACTCCAGAGGCTCAGGAGACCATATACGTCATTTAATCTCCACCTCTTCTGCCTCTTAATGTAACAAACGCATGCTCTTAAAGAACATTTAGTGGTAATGAACTTTCAGGAGATTCTCTTATTTTGACTGGATTAAGCACTGCACAACTATCAGCCATACCTTGCAGATATAAAATTTCAAGCTTCTGTGTTTTGAGTGGGTCAAAGTAGGTTTTTATTTTCTCTTCTGCCAACAATTGCTTTTAATTCCTGTTTGTGATGAGGTTCATCAAGAGAAGTCTGAAAACTATGGTGCAAATAAACTAAGGCAAGCTAATGATTTACTGGAGGGCCTGAACAAGTCAGGTATTTATATATCTATTTATTTATATGTTGTTAGACAGCAATTTACAGACATTTCAATTCAGCAACAAGGCTGAGTTTCAACTTTGTGGTTAGAACAGGCTGTCAAGTGCATTGAGTTTGCTGAGCTCTCCCGTGTCCCTGAAGATCGGTGGTACACATTTCAAAGCGACCACCACTTCATGAAACTGAATGGGTTAATGGTAAAGGAAGACAAAGATCAACCATGTTTGGATTGCACATTGAGATCTCAGTCATTAAGACAGACCGACGTCCAGCCAAGGGCTGGAAACTGCAGGAATGGTTAGTCTGTGAGCTTGGAAGAACCTATCTGCTCTGGAGATGAACAGCAAACTGATCCACAAGAACATTTTAAATGTTTTCCTCTCTTTCTGGCTATTAAGTATCAGATACATTTTTTTCTTCATGTCAGCTAAGAATAAGGCAAAAAAAAAAACAAAACAGAAAAATGAGATAATAATCCCTCAGGATATAAAATTTTTAGCTCACAAAAATGTTTTCCTAAAAGCCTAGAATTTTATGGCTCATATTCAGACACTTACATCCCTACATAGTGAGATATACACACAATGAATAGAGAAAAATCCTCATTTGGTAGTGGAAATAAGTATTCTGTTTTGTTTCCCACTCTCTGGGAAACAATTTTCAATTCAATACTTAGAAAACTTCTCCTGAACCTCAGAATATGTTAAAAGAATATAATATATTGCCATACTGGCAGTTCAACTTCAAGAGAAGCCGCAGACCTCCCTATTTTCTAACATCAGTCCCAGAAAGACCTCATTGACTCTATCTGCCCTTGGGAACTTTCTATAATTTTGTTATGGAAACAAGAGTGTTTCCTTTAACTATTCCCACTTTTAACATTTAATGCTATCACAATGGAAAACAACAGATTTGATAGTAGGTGAAACAATAGCACATCTATATTGGAGATAAGAAAACTAACATTTGGAAAAAGTGTTTATCAGTTATTACTATCTTTTCACCTTTTGAGGACAGTATTTTGGTGCATAAAGGATTCTCAAGGCAGAGATGTCAAGAGAAAATTTTCTATTAAAACTCCATGGGCTTTGTTTTACCCTCTAAATTTTCACGTTGTTATTCTGTGAAGCACCAGGCAAAGACTGAGTGTCAGTTTAAACATATGCATGAATTAATCACTCCTTTGACAAAGCAGTGCAAACTCAGACTCCAGCATACAGTTAGAACTGAGTGCTATCCTGATGTGGGATGGATACATGCTTCAAAGTTCTCCAGCAGTGAGAACTCTAATTTGAATTCAGGTGAAAGTATTTTAACTGGGCTCAATACCTTCTAAAGTGAGTTAAGCAGGGCCAACTGTACTGCTAGAATTGTGCTCAGTTCAAGAAACTTTTATTTCAAGGTAGTTTCTGCCAACATTAGTTTTTGTGCTTTAATTTTAAATTTCCGTTCTCTAATGGGTGACAGTGACAATGTTACTGTACTAAAATCAAAGCAGTTTGTTATATGAAGTAACAACTGTTATGTGGCGCTTCCCAGCCCTCCCCAGCCTTCCCCCCTAGACCCCTCCAGCCTCTGCACACACAAAAAGAATAGGCAACCAGCTTAGGAAAGGTTTTCATGTTTTGCTTTTCACAGAAATTGGCAAACCAGAAAATTTGTGTCTCTGAAACAAAAGAATAAAATTATAGAAGTAGAGTGAGTCACAACATGTGAGGAGAAATCACGGAGCAACAACTCTCCAAGGAGGTAGAAGTCACAAAAACTCTTCTGAAATCCACAGGAAAGACTGTACAGGTCATCTAAATAATATTTAAATATCTATAAATAGGTATCAAAAGAAAGCAGACTGCAAGGATCAAGCAGCAGTGATAGAGGACTCTGCTGCTTTACATCTACTTTCAGTCCCAAACTGGTCTCCATTGAATGGCTGAACTGGTTTTATGGACTAGTAGTTCTATTCAGATTTGGAAAAGTTCATGCAAACATACTGAGTTTTTGTGTTGGTAACATTAGTTAGACTTTTTAAAAGTCTGATAAAAAAATCTTTTAGTAAATTCCTTTTTGTCAGGGAAAAAATCCCACTGTGCCATTATGCTTGCTGGGAATAGAACTGTTATGTTTTCTCCCCTTATTTCAGACATAAAACAGAGCAACTGTATGTTGCACATCAGACAGAACTTATACACGCATATAAATGCTTTCTATATTCAGTCTTTGAATTTGCTTACATGAACTGCAATGAGTGAACTTAAAATATCCCTCAGTTTCAGAGAGGGATCCAATGATTTAAATATCTATGATCCCTCTAATGAAACTGTCTTTCCACTCAGGATTAATAAAGCTTTTGCAGTCATTCTTTGTCTCATTTCAGACACTACATGACTGAGGGCCTTTGGAGGAGGTCCAGAGGAGCGAAGCAAGAACAAGGTCAGGGAAATGCGATCCATGAAGGAAGCCCAAAGAGAAGCTGATCAGCCTCTAGAAAGAAGACTGACAACAGACATGGTAACAGTGTTCCCCTGCTGAAAATCCTGGTGCCAAAGAGCAGAGAGATTTTTCCTCCGTAAACATAGATAGTAGAATAATTACTTATAGGCTTGAGCTGCAGGAAGGTGCAATCAGGTTGGATGCTGCAGTTGTTTTGGGGGATGGTTATGGGAAGATAGTACAACTAAAACATGGTGAGGTGTTAAAGGCAGCTTAGACAAAAATAATTTTGGGAATGCATTTGAAGTGTTTACACACACTGTGACTCTTTCTTCCAATTAGTTTTTCCATTCCCCTTCCCAGTAACTCATTGCCTTTCTTCCTACTCTAAGACTTCCAAATAAAGGTTTATTGCTTCCAGAAAAATGCATTTATCAGTGGGATGCTTCTTTCTTTTCCTTTCCTCTCCATCCCCTTCCCTTTTGCTGTTTTTCTCTCTTTGTTGCAGCTATCCATGCAGATCTAATCAGCCAACCAGAATAAGCTGAAAAAGTACAATGTAAGGAGATAAATGTTATTTTTGGTGGACCAAGAACATCTCTGTATCTGTGTTTGTAAGTCTGTCATAAGCAGCAATTTTTTGTTTTACATTTTGTGCTTAAATACAAACTTGCTCATTCTAAAATCGACGCCAATGTTTCAGCTGAAGTATTATGCATCTGAGTTTTGTAGTTGTAACTGCTTTATGCTATATTTTCCTAACGAGACTACTATTTTGCTTTCATTTTTTGCCCACGAGTTCCTTGGCATGCAGTGATGAGAAGCTTGGAGCCAATTTCATGCTTACATTATGGTAATTCCAAAACCGTTTCATGTAAACTGAACAAACTCTCCTTACGGGAGGTACAGAAACAGGATCCTTTCCAGACAGTGTCCTAATGGGCAAGCTTATTTTGTTTGTCTGTAATTCCTTTGTCATACTTTGCCTCTTGGTCTGTAGTTCAATGAATTTTACTCTTGGTGATAGACATGCTTCAATAGAAAGAGAAGAAAATATTCAGAATAAGGGTTTGCATGGTAGATAAAGCATTTTTTTTTCAAGGAGGAGGGCTTGCAATACAAGATGTAGAAGATAGATTTCAGATGGGGTAGGCTTCCCATCACCAAGCTATTGCAGAAATAGGAGGGAAAACCACCTCTCCATTGGCCACAGAAAGAACGTACACACATTATGCTTTTTTTGATGTGGTATGGTTTTTTTGTTCTGCTTTGTTTGTTTGTTCTTTGGTTTTGTTTTGTTTTGTTTGTTAGTAGGTTTGGGGGGGGTTTTGTGTGTTTGTTTAGCTTGTTTTTTTAAAATTTAGACTCAAAACTGAGATACTGATGATAGTAACTCACATCGATAGAAATGTAAGGAACTGTAGCTGGAGCAAATACCTTTTAGGAGAAATCAAGTCAATGATAGCCTGTTACAGTGCTCAAACATTGCTGCCTCAGGTGCTGGGTGGAGGCCAAGTCAATGAATCTGTTACCTGCTCTAATACTGGATCGTACTGAACAACTGGGCTTTGATTCAAAAAATATTTAGTTACATGCATATTTTTAAATTCTTAGATGCAGTGAATTTATCATATACCACATAGTCCCATTCCCAGGGCTTGTGCTTTGTGCTCCCACTCGTTGCATCCCATGGCTGCTGCCAGCACTGGTACCCAATTCAGTGCCATCATCCACGGATTTATTAGGTGGTGTTTGTCATCATGAAGAGAGGTGTAGGCAGAGCTGCCCAGAAGATGCTGCTTGTTGCATCCTTTGCTGTATTGGCTCTATTTGAGAGCAAAACTAGTGAAAAAAACTTTCAATAAACTGCATAATTCTTCTGTAAATAATATTCCATTCAAAATAGCCAAGAAATTTTTGCTGCCCATATTTTGTGCCATGAAACCCTTTGAGATGAACTGGTGCAAAGCTCAGGATATTCTCCTAGGTGCTAAATCCACACTAATCACTGAGGAGGTAGGAAAGAAGACATTCTTTCTGAATTTCTGTGGTTCCTGGCCCTTTGCTCCAAATCCATTAATACACTGGGATTTAGCATGACTGGACCTGCTGGTAGCCAATTAATTGACTGACTCTGTAGCTGGTGATAAGGAAAATGATTCCACTACAATTCAAGCACTTCATTACATCCTTCCCCATGTCAATATTACACATACATTTTTTAAATTTCAAGATGGCAAACATGCATTCATTCAAAAGACAAAAGCTTTGTGCACAGAAAATCGCAATACAGTCCTTTATATTTTTATGTAAACTAAAGTTAGAGGACAGTTTTCTTCTGTCACAATTCCTTGCTGCCACAACGGAAAACTTACTTATTTGGTGGCAGGAAAACGAGTCCATTGACAGAGATCAGTTTAATTAATACATCATTGTAAATTAACTTAGTTGATTAAGCTATGTATGTTACTTGTGAATTTTATCCATAAAGCCTGGGTGTAAATATTGAATAAACTATTCTGTTTCCAAATCAGTAGAGGAAATGTGATACAGTGAATTTGTTTCAATTTGATTTGTTGACTTGCAGAGAAACTTTGGACCAATCATGTAACTCTTCTGTGCCTGACTTTTTCTCCTTTAAAATTATGAAAGCCGAGAATATCTTGTAAAGGGTTTCAGACAGAGATAAAAAATAAAAGCAAAGTGGTACTAGTTCAAAAAAACCAGTTGAGGTTGGATCACTGAACTCCCATAAGATATAAATGAGGATTTTTTTACTTCTAATCATAGCTAATTGCAAGACTGTGATGAAAGTAATGGGAAGTTTAGGAAGATTTGATGTGACAGTGAGAGATGACTGAAAAGAGCAAATAGATTAGAGGGGAAATGGAATTAAAACTTGATCTTGTTCTCCCTGGAGTCAATGGCAAAATTCTCATTGGCTTTATGAAGCACAAAGATCCAGAATCAGAGGATGACCAAGTCATATAAACACATATACATAAATAAATGGTGTGGAGGCAGTCAGTTCCTAAAGGTAAAGAAATGTCCTGTCCGTGGAACTGCAGTGGAGGCTCCTTAGAGCAAACAGAGGAGTTCCTGTCCTTATGCAAAACTTCTGACAATTCGGCACTGCACAGAGATGAACAGACCAAAAAAAGGAGAAAACTTTTCTGAAGATATCTACAACAACATGTAAAAAGAATTCATAAAAGCTCAGAAAACTGGCATATTATAGGACATGGCTGAAATCTAGAACTGTGTAGAAATTAAGCCCAGAATTCTGTAGAAACTACTCCCAAGGTAAATTTTCTATTTTGCAACTTTAGGCAGCTTTGGCAATTTTGCCGCTATCAAGGACTCAGAAGACAATTTCACCTATTTTCTGTTCTCACAAATCCTTAAAGTAATGAGGCAGTGTTCTTCTTTTCTGACCTTTTCAGACAGGTTATATATAATGGACTAGGAAATTCCAGTTGTTGAATGAAGGAGGTATGGCAGATAACAGAGTTAAAAATGTAATAAAAGGAGTTACTATTTAGTTGTTTCCTGTGCATCACTGTTTGGCTCCTACATAAACCTTTCATTTTTAGACTAACTCTTGGAAGATGCTGGTTTGTATTGGTGTCATGGGAAGTTGGATCTTACATGTGGAACTGCTTGAAGTGTGTGGGATTGCTACACAGCCAGGTATTTCCATACAGCCACTGTTACAACTTCTCTCAGCCACAGGGATAACTGCATCTGAATCAGACACTTCAATCAGAGTACAGGGAAACAAATGGGAACTCCAAAACATTGTATTATTGTCTTTGGATTTTTACCTTTTCCAATTGCTCAGAAATTTAAAATGTTTTTTCCTAAGTATTTAACCTAAAGAAATAGTTTTTTCCATGTAATTTGTACATTGAAGGAGATCGAAAAAAGTCTTGTTTGGATTACACATAAAAAGGTAGTGATAATGCTTTGGAATTGTATTTTTTAAAATGTTACTGTGAAAGTTTTCAAATTGTTTGTGTGGGAAGACAAAGGAAGGATAGTTTAACAGTTAAAGGGAAACTACTCAAGCATCTGAATTTTACAGTATTTATCTTTACCACAAAACTGTGGAACTCACTGTCACAGAGTATAATGCCAAAGATGTAACAGAAAATAGATACGAATTTTATCAAATTGTTGGGAATTGACCTGATAATTGAAGGTTGAAATATACAGGTCTCAGTGTTACCCCGGTGATTCTGGAGTCTACATCCTGTGTGCATGTGAGGATCTCCCTCCTTGCCCTGCTAGACTCTTTCTGTAGGAGTCTGACAGCTCTTGGGAAAGAAATAGCACAGTACTTGAGTCAGTATGGTCCTTCTGAATCACTTACACTGTGCTGTCTCTGAGTCCACTGAAACCTGAATATTGCACAGGGAGATAGGTTCAAGGATGTCTCGTGGGAGAGTGAGTAGTGGGAAGTAATGACATGCTGAGGAATTTGGAGGAGGCAGAAATCAATATTCATTTAAAGAGTGTGCGGTACCTCAGGTGAAGAAATAAGCTAGAAATGATAGAAGGGGCTTTAAATAATTTGTTCACTGATTTTGAACAAGGTGTTTCTCTTCCCACTTCCCGCTCCTCACCAACAACTTATAGAATTCGACAAACTTTTCAAGATAGGGCATCAAATACACAAGAGAATAAAGGTGAAGTCTCTCCAAATAAAGGATGACATGCAGAATTTTACAGATGAAATACAGCTGAAGTGACACAAACACTTTTTAGCTGGAGATAAAGATTAGTATGCTTTAAGGGAGCTCATCCAGTCCTAGGAAGTGTAAGACAAAAGCAAGGACAACATTTATCAGAGAGCTCTGTACAGCTGCCAGAACATTAGACCTGTGTGCAGTCAGAAAGTAGAGGTGGAAAATAACTTCACAGAACTGTCTCATTTTAATTAGTCTTACATGAAATAATGCTTATACTCAGGAGGCTTTGACAGGTATAAGCAAATCACTGCCTCTCAATCAGTAGTTTAGGAGGATTGTTATCTTAGATCCCTCTAAATATGCTGACATAAACACCTGAGCATCCAAGAAAACATGTTTTGAAAGTGAAGGCAGTGCTTAACAGCGATTCTAGTATTTGGAATGCTAAATAATTTGTCTTACGGAACTCTGCTTATGAATAAAAAGAAAAGAAACCGAAACCTTCTTAGAAATAGTAGGGCAAGGTAGGTACAAGGGGACAGATTTTGCAGTCTTCATGAAACCAGCTTCACTGAAGCCATGTGAATGTGGTGAAGACTGCAAGTGTGGGTCTGCAGGAATAATTTGAAAAATAATGTGAAATCCAGATATAAAGGGTCCTCAGTGCAATTCTCAGGCCAGAAAAGCAATGAAAAAAAAAAATCTTTTACAGTGGTACCAGAACTATTTTCTAGTTTAAGATTTAAACCCTGACCCATCAGGAATATATCAGCTGGCCCTTACAAACCTTCTCAACTTCTTCTTAGTTGCGCTGCTAGCCATTAGACCTGGCAAAGGTCTCAGATGCTTCACAGGGGAAAATGTACGGGCCCAAACATGGCCCACCTATCGAGTGAGTTTTAGGGTTCTCAGAATATTCTCCATGTTCATGCACGGGAAGGATCTCCTCAAAACCGGGGGAAGGAAAGACAATTTAAAAAAGGTAATCCATGTTATTTGTGAATGAACAGGTAGTAAAACAAGCACTCATCACTCATCAGAACACTTGTCATTCAGAAGTGTCATTTCTCTTCTCTCAGTTAAAATGAAGTTTGACTGAAATACAGGCTCATACTCTGATGCATCCTGCTGCTGCACTGGTTTTGCAAGGGTGCAATCACCAGAGTTAGCCTGGGATCAAAGATGGCCCCCTGACTTTTCCTTCTCCTTTATCTATGAAAGTGAATTGTTTCCAACTTAGATTTAAACATTGTAAGATTTGATAAATGAGTTTTAACCTGAGGTTTCTTGTTAATTGGGATGTCTGAAACTTGTTGTTTCAGTTAAAACAGACATCTTCTGAAGATGCTTGGGGACTAAGACTCATTCCAGGAAATTGTAATTAGTTCAGTGCCTAACTACTTGGAGGTTAGAGCCTATTGGCTATATGTTGGAAGTACAAAAACTCTTCTCATAAAATACTCCACCCTTTTGCATAATAGAAGCTGACTCAAATCCCTAATGAAGATTTTTTAAAAAATCAGTATATTTCTTTACAAATTCTTCATACCATCCAAACGCTGTTACTGCTCAGAAACACTTCAATTTAGGAGCAATGTATTCCAAAATAGCTGCTGGATACAAGGTGGATCTGTGGTGGGATCCTACTGGATCTCCGTTCTTACCCAACGGTAAATGGGAGAGTGAAGCATTCCCTTTCTTTGCTGGGGAAGAAACAACTCAAATTAGCCTGTACTTTATCCTGAACACATACATGGTTGTGATTTAGTGATTGCTGCATTTGAAGTTCACAGGAAAATCTACTTGGTGATAATTTGTTCTGATAATCTGATACACTCAGATCTCCAGCTGTTGGCATTCTGACGGTGAAGATCAAAATAACTTAATGCTGTAAGCATCTCAGTCAAGTTAGAAATGCATTTTGTAAGATCCTTGCTTTTTAACATTTGCTTATTTACCTAGTTATTTCACTAAGTATTAAGTAAATTAACAGATCTAACTTAATAGAAAAGGAGCTAAATGCTTTCGGTGAGATAGTCATTTAAACAAAAGAGTCACAACTAGAAATCAGAAAAACATTACTTTCTTTTATTCTTTTTCAGGGAGTTTTCATTCATTTTGGCCATTTAAATTTAAGCCAAAATAGAACTGCTTAAAACAATACAAAGCAGAGCAAACACAATTTCTTTCAAAGCTATATACACTTCCAAAGACAATATCCTTTATGAAGAATCCTCCACTTCAGAGATCTTTCCTGGTTTTTTACAGAATAGCTGAACTTATTCCCAAGTGACCTGTAACTTTGTTAAGGATATGAAGGTAATTGGATAATACATTTACCATTTAATAAATTGAGAAATGTATTTTAGCAGTGTAAGTATAGCTTACTCAGCACTTCCCTCTCCAGCTTAATAGCCTTTTCACTTTCAATAAAAATACAGAAGCCCTGGTTTCATATTATACTACAACAGACTTCTTGCAATTGATTTGAAAACATGAGCAGCAGAGACTGTTGCAGGAAGGGATGAGCACAGCCAGCCCTGGTTGCACTGCCTTGGGAAGGCAGGAATGGCAACCAGTCAACGAATATGATTTACAGAAGCAGACCTGGCCTCAGCTTGCTGGGCAGATGAAGCACATATAGAAGCCTGTCCACTGGGGAGACATGCACAGGCATTATTTAATGCCAGAGATTTTTTTGGGAATGGGACAAAAAACATCTTCTGTGGGAGAAAATGTGAGAGGAAATTGCTTGTTGCACAGAAAAAGTGAGAGAGAATTGAGCTGTGAAGGTGAGGATATGACTAGCGAAGAGAAGGTGTTTTGTGTACAATATATGGAAAGGAGAAGAGCTGCCAGAGTAGGATGTATCAACAAGCCAGCACAGATAAGGGGGAAGCAAAGCCTGTGTGGATGGTAAACATTCATGAGTGAAAAGTGCAGCCTTGCCAAGGATAATAAGTTACAGATAATTAAAGAAAAAATGCATAAACATGGGAAAAAAACTACAAAAAGCTCAAAGCAGAATTAAAAATCCCTATTAACCTTATGATTCAGTGTATTACAATTGACAACAAACACGAAGAGGAAAGACAGACATTACATAAATAAGTTCCAGACAATCTACTCTTCAGTGAGTGTTATCAATCAAATTTGTATTTTAACTTGGGCAGTAGAAGTTACTTTCATCCCAGAACTGTATCACAAATTCAGTGTTTGAAACTGCCACTTATCGAGAAAAGTTGCCGAATACTAATGGTTCCAGGGAACAGTAGTATTCATGGAATCAGCAAAGGACTTTAAAACCCTCACATTTTTACATAAATATTCAAAAAGAGACAAAAGTATTAGAGCAAGACAAACCTTGCATAAAAATATGTGTTCCAGGTCAATATTAAAATAATGTAAGTAAACTTCTAATATTGTACCTGATCTGTAGGTGAAACTGGTAACACGAAACTCTGGTGCTCCACCTCAAACAGTTAAAATTGCAAAAACTGCTAGTAGGAAAAAAGATTTTTTTATCAAAAAATTTCAAAAGAGGCAGGAGCGTCAAGAAGCAATGTAGAGACCTCTGTATATGTCTGTATATCTCTGTGCCATGTAACAGCTGCTTTACAGTAAAAAAAAAAATGTAGCAAGTGGCATAAAACATGGTACTCAGACTTCTCTCCACCCCTCTATGACTGCTCAGTGGCAAAATCCTTTTGCATCTAGAAAGTCTCCCAGAAGAAATGTTATTACGCGTGATTCCCTTAGGATGTTAACAGAGTTAAACAGAATTGTTCTTCTTTCTAGGAGGAGACTTTTGTTTTTCACTAAAATACCAGGAGAACGAGCACCCTTACAGTATTTTAACAGGAATAATGTCAGAGACAATTTCTCTTAATATTTCAATGTACCACAGAGTAACAAAAATCTGCAAAGGTTTGTGCAGCTGAATAGATACATACATACATCTTTTTTTTAAACACAACTTTTGACATGGAAAATACACTATTAGTAAATGGATCCTTCTTCCTACATGTTCCAATTTCATTGGTGCTTAAAGGAAGGTTTAATTCTTTTATCTCTGGAGGATGAGGATAAAACCATTTTCTGACACACACATCATTTTTTTGTGACATCTTAAAGAAATGTATAGAAGAAAATGTGAGAGTGTGGGCATGTCAGTGTCTTACCTAACAAGTCCCAAACCCAAATGTAATCGATAATTTCCTATTAAAATGACATGCTAAAACCACTTATTTTTGGTGTGTGTTGCAGAGGGAAGGTTAGGTCGCATTAACACTTATGGTGTATACATGCCTGAGCTGCCTCACAGCCCTCATGCCTATTCACGAGGGTGATAGCTAGAGGCAATCAAATGGTGGCCAGTTGTACAATGCTCCTTCGAAGAGGGTTTCACAAAAATGACATCTGTTGTGAATGCAACCCGTCTTTCAAGAACTAAAAGAGGTGTTACTAACATTTCACTTCTTCATGCAAATCTCTAGGTTCTTTAAATTCTGTACGTATTCCATCATAAACAGCACAGTTTTCTTTGTGAAGACACAGCTTGATTTGGGTATCGAGGACATCTTGAAATTCATGCATCTGGACTGGATAAGACATTTCTTCATCTATAGGGCCTATATAAATATTGTTCTTGGGGAGATTCATCTGAACCAGCAATTGAGAAAACTGAATCTGCTGAAGGCAAATGTATTTCTTATTTCTTGGCTACAGTATTAGTAACTGAGGTGTGAAATTCCACTTTAATGACCTGGTATTTGCAAGTAACTCAAAGCAAAATATTTGTGCTACATTCTGTTCACCTTACTCACTCCATTAGTCCTGCCACCTTCAAGGAGACTAGTGCTGTGTGTACAGCAAGTGGGATTTTGATCTTTATTCTATTTCAGTCTGCTGCAATTTGGTTTTGCATGACGACAGACCACAGAGACATGCATGCAGTAAGTTTAAATGGCATTGACTTTCCCTAGTTCTAACTACTGTTGATCTTCAGGTTGGTGCTGGAGTCTTGTACAGCAGTTTTGTCTCTATAGCTGAGGCTCGTGTTCTGTTCCCAAAATGTATGGGCATTGGAGGAGTCCCGTTTTCCAACCTGCTTTGGGTTTACCTTGTTACCTACCTGAAGACAAAACCCGACTTGCAGGGTCAGTGGTAAAATGATATTATGGCAATATTGAAGGCTTTGAAGGCTAAACTAGACAGCAGTGCCACAAGAGAAATCAGAAAAGCACCTGCATTTAAATAAGCAGGAGGGAGAAGGTTGAATCCATACACAGTGTCTGGTACTGACAGAGAAATGTACGCTTATAAATGTAATGGAGACCAGTGGCCCCTCAGTGATTCCCACAGCAAAAAGCACCTGATACCAGCCATTACCAACACAACGTTGTGTAGCATAAGGCCATTGCTGTGGAGACTGAATGCACTTCTGAGGAGGGAGTTCTTGCCTCAGAAAGGCTACAGCCTTCTTTTTAAATAATAATTTACAAAAGATTTTAACCCCTGTGGGTTTCTACAGCATCTCGACATAAGTTGTCAAAGATTTCTTTTATAAGGCGCTTTCCAATATTAATCTCCTTAGTCAATATCTTACACTTCTGCATATGTATGTGACGGTTTCTAATTTCAGCTTTAAATATGTATAAAATTTATTCTGACTTTCCTATCACAGTGCTCCTCTCTTCAATTTTCAGCAGAGTGACTGCAGTGGGTGACTACTGCTAGGGCACACTGAGATAAGAGCAACTGCTGCTGAGCCTTTCAGTAGCAAGTGCCTCTAAGCCAGAGCTGCACTGAGCAGCAGCTTGGATGGGCCAAGGCAGCTGACTCAGGCAGCAAAACTTGAAAGATCATTATAATAAATGAATTCAGACCTTGAGTGGGCTGACAGTGCTGGATTTACAAATCCCTTCTGAAACACAGGATTGATGCTGTACTTTAATTAGCCACCATGTTGATTTAAAACTTCCAAAAGTAGATGTTGTAGCATGCAGAGATGCTGCACAGCACCTTTGCAAGAGCCACTCCTCAGGCTGGTAAAACTACTTCAGGTTTCCAGGTTGGCTGTTTGTCCAGCCTACAGCATTTGGTGGCTTCTGGTAATGAATTTTTTTGTTTTATAAAGAGTTTCATTGAAAGCTTTAAAGAACTTTGGCAGCACTTAAGTGAGCATAGCTCACAGTGCAAAATGAAAGTTAGAGCAGTAAACAGTCAGGGTGTGCCCACAACCTGCAAGTTTGGAGGTTTCAGAACTCCAAGGTGATATATCAGTTAGTTCACATTAATAAATAGTTCTGCAGATCTAATCTGAATGAGGCATACTGAAACGTTAAAGTGCTTTTGGGTCTGATGAAATTACAAAAGAGTGATGCCAGCATTGTGTCACCAGTGACAGTAGCTACACTATGATTTTCACATACGCATCGGGGGCAAAGAAAAGAAAAAAAAAGAAAAAAGAAAAAAAGAAAACAGCTGCTTCTTTTTTTAACAGGAACAGACTATACTAAAAGTCTATAGGCACATGAATTATCTTTCTCCTCTGATTCCTTATGCACTTTATTAATCCCCATCTCCCTTGCTCCTTGAGCTGGCTGAGCATGTGCACTATGAACAGAATATACATCCCCATTAGGCACCCTGTCTCCAAAGCCTTAGAGCCATCAAAAAATACTTCCACAAGTTTGATATTAGCTTAGGCTTTTGATACTTGTCAACATACACATAATGATTAAAAGTGCACCATAATTGAGGTAAAAAAACAAACTTGCTTTGAATTAGTTGTCATCGCTGTCTTCTAGATCAAGTGTTTCACAATTAGGACAAAAGAGGGACGACAAAAAAATCACTAAAAATATCTGCAATGAGGATTTTGCTTAACAAATCATATTGAATGTTGACCGTCCTCTCATTTAAACACTGCTACAACCATTGACAGGAACATGTACAAGACGGGAGCACAAGGAGGGATGATTTGGGAAACCCTCTCTGCACATACCAAGAGGTTCCCATATCACCAGGAGAACAATGAACTTAGAATGCAGTATTTATGGTAGCCACCTGTTCCTGAACCCTGAGCTGGCTTCTTGCAAACACTGCTCTACCAGGAGTGTCCCTTTGGAACTTTGCAGAATGAACAGCGGACAGTGGAACAGGGAGTTTTGCCAGAAAGCCTTCTTTCTTAAGATGTACACATAGTCCCTGACGGGATGATATGCTCCCCTCCAATGGCATTTGTGTTGCATAAGCTCTTTCAACAGTTTTTAAACAGGGAGGGAAATACAGTCTGCTTGTTAAACACCAACTGGACACAGACAAAATACACCCAGGATTCTGTACAGAGTCACTGTATTTTATAAAGGATTTAGTTTCACACACTCTATGGGGTCAGAAAGCAACATCAAAAGAGAAAACTCCTTCTGGGTTCATGTCTTCTGCCTTGAGGATTATCACATGCAGGCAAATAGTGAGTGACTCATACATGTTGTTTTTTGACTCTGGGTTAAACTTGGAACACAAATGATGTCAATCTGCTGATATAAATTTTCCAGAAATCATGGTTGTCTTATATGGAACAATTTTTTTCCCAACTGCAGGTATATTTGAATTCAAGTAGGCTGTCAAATAAATATTTAAAGGTGAAATGTATAAATGAAGACAAAACACAGTGACTAAATGCTAGTGTGATGGTCCTCTTTCAAGAGCCAGAAGATTGTCATGCAAATATACAGGGGTGCTTTGAGTAAACATAACAGACACAAACAGAGTGTTCTGAGGTGTGAATAAAGATCTCTCATTTGAAGAAGTTATGGTTTAAAAATTTAAAATATTTTCTAGTTAAAGATTGTCTTTGTTGCCAGGCCACTATTATCTCTCTATTTTTCAGGATATTACTAATGCAAGAAGAGGCATAAGAATTAGGAATCAATTAATTATTAATGAATTGCAATCATATTTGATGACTTTGGAATATAGAAGGTATGTAATAAGAATTGTCTATGAATAAGGATGAAGAAGAAATTGTTTAAAAATTAATTTTTTTCAGGCTGTTTCTTTTGTGCTTTTTGATCATAGGCTAAGTTACAGCCATCTGTCTGTTTCTGCATCTATCTATATATGTGCCTGAATATATTTTTGGAGGTTATGTCTAATTTACAGGGCCAGCAGAAAGCCACCTCCAGTCTAGATCCATTCACTTGTTAAAGCTTCAGATAAAGAGGTCAAGGTCATAGCTATGCCAGCTTGTAGAATAGGACTTGAATCACAGTTACTTTCCTCTGTTGAGAAATGTAGGCAGGAGTTTTTCTCTGTGATTCATTTCTTTGTAAGTGCATTCAGTTCCATCTCACATGCTTGAGAATATTTTTAAGCTATCGCTTTGTTTTAGATCTTCCTGAACACAACTTTTTGTTCGTGCAGAGAAAACAACAATACGTTTAAAAATGCCCCTTAAATTTCGAGTGCCTTGTACTGAATTTCAGATGACCCAGGGGAAAATTCTCTCAATGGTTTCTTGGAAGTAGAATCCGTCCAATCACAAATAAAACTTGATTTTTTTAAAAAAAGGAAGAATACGTATTAATGAATAGCATTAAACAAGGATTTTTGAAATTTCAAGTTCCACCCGTCTTGTAGAATTAAATTTTACTTGGTAGCCACATGGTTCTCTCTGGTATAAAATAAGGATCAATTCTCTGTTTGTAAACAGTCATTTAGTATCAAAGCCTTTCATCACCATAGATGAAGTACTGAAGATAACATGCTGCAAGCTTTGTCTTTAATTTAGTCATGTATATCTAATATATCTGAAATTAGAAAAATAATTATGGAGATTAAAATTTCAGTTTTTTTGAAGCCTGCCAGTTGGAAACCATGCCAGGTTCATGGTGTAGGTATCCAAGCCTAAAGAAATTAGGTTTTTCATTAAAGAAAATGCTAGCACTAGCAAGCAAAAACCATAATTGACATTGCATCCAAAGTTCTTAGTGATAGAGACATAGCAGAAGTGAGAATTTAATTAGTAAGGCATTCTTCCTCTACAGTTCCAAGCAACCACTGAGAATCAATAAAATTGTTTCTGACTTCAAAGGCGGATACTATAAAGGACTGGTCACTAGAGGGTCATAGGACATACAAGACACACAATTAGGTCAATTTACAGTGCATGTACTATGCATTATGCTGTGCTATGTAAAACTTGTGCAACACAGTTGTTTGCAGAATCCATAGCTTAGTGGCAGCCAAGCCCACCAAAACTACACTATTTGACTGTGCTAAATATTCCTGGAGAAGAATGTTTCAGTGCCAAACCTCACAAAATAAGAAGCTCCAAGAAAACGCATTCTGTGGTGTGCATGATTACTTTGCTGTAAAATTTCAGATAATTTGCCGTACAATTTCAGATAATTTGCCAGTGAGATTTATGCATAAGCAGACCAATGGTTTTTAAAACTTCAGTTCAGGGCTGGCAGAAGTACATATTAAGATTAAGTAAGAGAATAATCAGCTTATCTGCAAAGCTCTTTGTTCACTTCTACATAACAGCTTCTTTTCTTGAAAGAAATCATAGCAACTGAATGTTAGATGCTATTTTTATTTTGCAAAATGAAGCATAATTATTTAGAACATTTGCTAAAAGAGCACTTTCCAACCTAAGAAAAATATATTGCAGAACTGGTATAATATGTGCAGATATTCTCTCATTCTGAGTAGTACTGTCTCTGTATGTATTCAAAATAACATTAACCAGAAATATGAATGACTCAAAATTGTGTTTCTGGGAGGTAAAAAGACTCAGAAACCTATCAAAGACCAGAAAGTACTCAAAAGAATCATCCTGTAACCCCTGTGAGGCTACTGGGTATAGGATGTTATTCTGAGACTCCACCACCTTGCTCTGTAACTGTTTTATAGTCCACATGCCAAAACAACACTAATTTAGTTTTGATATATATGGTCATGTAGTTTCTTGGAAATTGTTACTGCTTTTATTTGCTAGACTGGGGAGAATGCCAAATCATGTGTATAACACACCAGAACATTTAAATGCTAAGGGTTTCACCAAAGGTTCCTTTACTGTGGGTCAATGCATGGGAGAAATGCCAATCAGATATTCTCAAGAGGTAAAATTACACAAAACTTTACTGGCAAAAGACAGAAAATCAAGGAACTTTGGTGAAGGACTTAGTACAATGTCCAATTCAACATAAAACAATTTCCAAAACATTAACATAGTCCATTTAACCTAGAAACCTTTAAACCAGTTCAGTGTTATGTTACCCTAAACGTTCTAGAAAAAGAGAATTAGAAGGACAGAAAACAAAGAAAATGGGAAAAGATATAGAAAACCACATATATATCTATGAACTCCTGGGTTCCAGTGACAATGAGGCACAAACTCTAGAAGACTCATAGGGTCAAGACCATGTGATTCCCTCGTGGTCACCTTTTAAGCCCCAGGGCCTCTGTGGACCCTCCTCCCAGGTGGTCACTTGGCCAATCAGAAGCTGTTTTAGGCAAGACTGTCAATGATTGACAGGCACTACAGGGCTGGAGGCCTGGGTGAGCAGCAGTGCCCCGCCCCCTCCCCCCCCATAGGCATCCCAAAATGTCCATCCATCCATCCATCCATCCATCCATCCATCCATCCATCCATCCATCCATCCATCCATCCATCCATCCATCCATCCATCCATCCATCCTTCCAGGCTCTGACAATGTGGCACTTGTTTCTTATGTTCAGCCTTGGCCTGGATTCACTGGTTATATTTACAGTCTGTGTTTCACAGTGTATGCTGTTACTTCAACATTTTATTTAGCAAAATAGAAATAGAGGTACAAATAAAAGCACCAAATGTGAAGTATAACCAGAAGGTTTCGACAGAAATAACAGCAGGGCTACTTCATCTTTACAGCATTTGAGTCAGTGACATTGCAACTGACAAGGTTTCTGCTTTGAGCATTTAATTTTGTAATTTAAGGTACAATTCAAGACAACATAAAAGGGAGGAATGTCCAGTTCAGTCACACACAGGAATCCAAAAAATTTAAAGTGGTATGAACACTACTGTACTTCATTGTATTTTTCATTTGAATATATTAGACACATAGCTGCTACATGCATGTAAAAAAAGTGGTACTCAGACAATAATATATTTTGAAGATGTCTGAAAATTAATTAATAATACAATTCTTTTAGTTGACAAAACATGATAAAATTTTAAATTCATGTCAATTTCATAAATTATACTGAAATTCAAAAACTGATCAAAGTAGATGGCTAAAATTCCAAAATAATTCAGAAATAATTGAAAAATCTATTTGATTGAGGAATCTTTGCCCAGTATATTATGATATTCAGTTTCATACATTAAAGTATACCCTACAGAAGGTGATATTAAATTAAATAAACCAGATGTGAATGTAAGAAGTCAAAATTTTTGAGTGATTTTGAATAAAGAGAGGACTATAACCTCCTTATTGTTATATGTGTTTGTCTTCAGAATACATCATTTTGTCACATTAACTTTTGATTAGCTGCACATATGGTGAAAAATTATTGTTCTCAAACGTCATAATCCCCATCTTCTTGTTGAAGACAATATTATTACTACACGTGTTTCCACTTACCAACTCTGATGATGTAGAACCTGCCATAAAAAAAGATGCCTGGACAGTCTTGACAGATTTGTTTGCAGCATATTGTGAATAAATAGAGAGAGAGATGATTGACTGGAAATAACAAGGAAATAACTTCATGGCAACCATGAAGGAAGAGAATGAGGCAATATTCCTAGTCTGCTACACCTCATGGTGTCTCCAGTGAGACCTAATCTCCCTGCCTGAGCAGATCTACGGTAATATCACTTTAAAAATCCGAATAATTTGATTTATTTCTTGTTGAAGCTGGTATATAATAAATTAAATCCAGATTTCAGGGGGGCTATTTAGTGAAGATTCAACTGACCTACCAGAAGCATGAGCTTCACCACTGGTGGAGATGTCCCAGCTGTCTATCTCTGTGGCCCCTACATAACAGAATATCTGGACAGCGCAGGTGCCTGAGTGCCTGAGCTATGTGAATAAATGAATTTGTCAGAGGTGAATCGGCTGCATCCTCAGGGCACACCCACGTTATGTCAGCTGCTCTGTCCGTGGGAGTTTGTTATTAAATTCCATCACCTCTCTGATATGGGAAGTAGGTATGGTCATGTTCAGTTTGATCCTAAAAAGGATACTCAGAAATACATGGCAATTTGTAAAACAATATTGCTTTAAAGTATTGAATGAAAATGCTTGGGACTGTCTGCTTTAGACAGGAGATGTATGAGAAGAGACACTATGCAAACACACAATGCAATACATGCTCTGGAGCACACAGATCCGTGCATTTCCGCTCTTTCTTGAGTGGGAGAGGGTATTTAATAATGCCAAATCGTGGATATTAAAGAATGATCAATTAAAAAACATTCTTTCACACAAGATATATAAATACTGTGAAACCATATCACAGAGGCTCTTGGAGGACAGGAAAGTAATAGGATTAAAAAAGGATTAGACATTTATATGCATATCTGGAAGAGTCAGGGCTATAATTAAAGATACAAAGCATTTTGGAAGGGCTATTAAGCCTTGCATTCAAGCCTTATACTGTCCTCTATTAATGAAGGTATTTCTACATAGACTCTTGCAGGCAGAGATGCCTGGGTCTGCTTGTGCCCTGATGACACTAGAAATTAAACAGCTTCTTCCACTTCAGCGCAGTTAGAACATCATGGAGCCAAGCAAGAGAAACCAAACAGAGCTGCCAGCTTACAATAAAGGGCGAAACTTACAGATCTGACACTTTGGAGCACCAGAGAGTGGTACCAAGATCCTGGGTCTGAACTGCTTTTTTAATGGCAATGTTCCTGAGTGCTAGTGTTCCCCCTTCCCAGCTGTACCTTTTTACAGACATCATTCCCATGACATTTGGCTTCAGCATCTGTGCAATGTAGTGCAAAAGCAGAGCTATCCCAAAATTTAAGAAAATACTCAACAGGCAAATTCTGGAACTACTGCTGTATTATATTTACTTTTCTTTCTGTGTTAGAAAATTTATTAATGCCCCTTTTGTATACTGCTGTAAAGGCCAAAAAGCCGCTATGAAAACCACATTTTCAAAACTTGGCTTAAATTTCTTAGAAATCAAATTAATGTTTAATTAGTTCTGTAATTTATTCTCAGTGGGCTTTTCCTGGGGTATTGTATAGACAAGGAGAGCTTTTTCTGTCTCCAAATTGTTACAGCCATTTGCCTGAGAGAAAGGAGGAAATACAGTCACACAGACATGAAAATAAGTAATATATAACTTGTTTTCTAGGTTTGATACCCTTTGCAGCTGACTATTCTAACTGTATAGAGGATGGGCACTCTGTTTCTCTGGAGGTGGTAAAGAGTGATTATTTCTTTCTTTGCACCATCTGCGTCTCATCACTGGAACTCAACACAGGAAATGACTGACCTGGGGCCAGGCTGAACCATGCTTTTTCCTGCCATCCTGTTATAGGTGTGAAGGTGTAAGCAAGAAATTTATTGTAATGTCTGTTGGCTGAAGATATCAGACAAAACTTTGAAAACTGGCTCAGTTGTTGGCTTAGGAATCTAAGCAAGACAATTGACTTTCAACAGATAGAAGAGTGTTTCACCATGGTCTTTGACATGCCCAGTTCTCTATAGCACCTAGACTATACTTCTTGGTTATATTTTCAAAAACAATTGGAAAACTTGGGATCTTATCCTCCCTAGTCACCTCTGTGAATATCAAAGAGTTGTAAAATTGTTAAGGTTGGAAAAGACCTTTAAGATCTTCAAGTCCAACCATATGCTTTAGGCTTCTATACTGTCTCGGTTCCTTTGCAGGAGGACCTGACCAGCTGTGTGCTGCATTAGAGTGCGATCAACTCCCCATCCAAGTTAATTCTGACATACTCAAGCAAACAAAATAATGGATATTACCCTGGCCTTAGATCTCTGGCACTATGTTAACAGCATGTGGCATTGTACTGTTAGCTGATCACACTATTGCTTCATAATTTCTGTATTGCAGAATTAGATAATTTCATTTCATTGTTGTAGATATAATACATCCATGGTGATAAAAATGCTATTTAAGAATTATACCATGACTATGCATTGAGGTAGATGAGGCTTTTAATATGGATGACTTATATACAAAGGATGTAATAAAACATAAGGGCATCTTCAGAGAGTACTGTTTCTGTAGATGATAAACTAGAAATCACACTAATGAGTAAATGCGATACATGGTATTTGGTCAGTTCACTCTGCATTTAGATCAAGCTTCCAGCTTTAACCTGTCAGGGTTAGGATAGCCCCATGGTTAAAATACTAAAGTATTCCTTGGATTCAGTTCCTGGAACTGTTTCAATCTCTGTGATTAAATTGGGGCAAATATTTTAACACTTCAGTGCTTAATTTCCCCATCTGGCAGATAAGTGTAGTAAAACCTTTGACCTTCACAATGATGAATATGATATAAATATCTGTGTATCATTTGAACACCACAGTAACTGGAAGCAAACAAGCTACTGGAAGCATATTTACTCAAATAAAATTTACTCTGCAGTAGCCATGGCAAAGGCCATGATGGCACAACAGTCAGCAAGGTCTGAATAACTCAACACAGGAACTTCCCAAGAAAGAGAGAATGGTAGCAGAAGAAGACAAGGGACTTTCTCCCTGCGAACTACATAGTATTTTAGTGCAATTCAAGAGAAGGCCAGAACTGCATTAGTACAAGTTTGGGTAGTGTTGACCTACTGGTGGATCTTCTATGCCTCATGGATGATCTAAATCATCAGAGCTACCAAAGATGAGACCTTTAATGCATATTAACTGTTTTGTTTGGTTTTTTCCAAAACTTGGGCACATTTGGCACACTTGTTCAGGCAGTACGTCAGATAGGGATGTGATTAAACACCTTGCTTGTAGTCAGACTGCTGGAGGAGCATGTTCACAGTGAATGTCCTCAGTTTCCCCTCAGTTGCCAGACCAGACTTATATTCATGGATACTAATTAAGACAGATTAGAATGTCTTGATGCTTTATTGAATGCAACACAAATATAAAAAATTATGGTTTAATTTTAATTTTTACAGGGGCCTGTGCAGCTTGGTAAAGACAAAGAGGTTGTTTAGAAGACCATGGAAGAGATTTGTACCACATATATAAATATCCCACCTGGAAATAAATAACTTTAACAGTTTCCACTGTGCATTTGGCTACAGAACAAAGCTTTATGACAAAGCCCATAATTTCCATCTATCTACTTCTTTCATGGAAGTGTTTAACTACCACAGTTACCTTTGCAGGTAAGGTGCTTACAGAGCAGTAGATACTGTCAAAAACTGTTGTGGCCAAGGGAGGCCTTCATGACAACTACCTTGCGGGGGTCTAAGCTCCGTTTTCTCCAAGCGTACTGACAAAATTAATAGGAAATTCTTGAATATAGTGATAGGCAATCTTTTGGTCTATAGGGAGGGGGATCAAATTTACAAGTGAAAAGGACAGAAAAACCAGAAAATCCTCAGTTTGCTTACAAAGCCTCCTTTCCCCTTTTCAGAGTACTCAAAAACACTCAGGTTAGTGTTTTTCTTTCTACTGATGCTGAATGTAGATAAGACTTTTCTTGGTTCAGACTGTGGAACTCACTCGGCTGGTGAACTAGCCCATGGATTTTTCTCAGCACTAGATTAAAGCAAATTTTCTGATTTATACATACCTCTGGCCAAATACCACCTCAGTAAAGCCAACATAAATCCCAAATAATACTCCCTATGTTGGTGAATATGGCACAGGATTTGCAAAGTAATTTCAGGGTGGCAACATAGCAGTAAACTGAGTTAGCTATTTTAACACCATATTTGAAAATAAACTTGGTTTCTATTGATATCTGTGTTTCTGTTGCCTTCCATAGCATGTCATGAGTAACAGAAATGTTTCTATACCTGCCTTAATAAACATTCAATAAGCATGTCTTGCATATTATAGCTTCAGTTATGTGAACTTAAGTCTGTCATCAGGCAAAACTTTTATATCAAATTGCTGTATAATAGTTAAAAAAATTTTCATTATAATTTACATTTACTTATTTATTTTCATATTAAATACAAATAAGAATTGTTGCAGTTTTGTGGTTGTACATCTTTGTGGAGGTCAGTATTAGGAGAGGCTACAAGAGCCTGGTGTTTTAATGGGACCAGCAGATGTGTATTCCTCTGACTGTACGTGATAGAGATAATGCAGATCCAAGGTCCGGTAAAAATCTATGTCAGATGCAAATGGATAATATTAAAACAAAGACACCATTTTTCAAATGCGAAAGGATTTAAGTCCCAATTTTGCACTGATCAAAACTTCTATCAGAGTAAGGCAGGGGATCTGAACAAAAAGAAACCCATATAAATGTAAATCTAGCAGAGAGAATACATAAAATAAATGGCTCTTAGTTGAGTACAGTTCTCCAAAATTGATTAAAGGATCAGGTCACCCAGTTCCTCAGGACAGCTTCTAAAATCTGAAATACGCTGGTGTCCACTGTCAGTATATGTCCTGATGGAAGTGTCTCAGAAAAGGGGAACCCTAACTGATCATTCCCTCTGGAAAAGTACATAAAAGTCACAGAAATAGTTTAAAAAACAGTAATAGAAGAATAGGTTATTTACAAGTCAGTCTTTGACCAAAGGCCAAATCTCCATCTGCTGATGTGGAGTGGCAGTTCTTTAAACCTTAGGCTAACATGTAAACTCCCAGGCTTTAAATAATTTTCCTTTGAAATGGGGAGTTAAAAACCCTTAGTGAAGCATGCACATGCAGCCTTCACACTGAAATCTAAATCAGAAGTGCTTGCTTTGCAAAGAATTTTGTATTGCACACCTGGGGCATAACATACACTAAAGGCTCTATATGATTCACCTGACCTCCCCACATAACCTTGTGGTTTTTTAATCTTTTCACTTAGCAAGAACAGAAAGATCACTTGTAAAGATAACAGGGAAAAAAGACAGAATCTAGAAAATGGCATTTTTTGCTTTAGGAGTCAACAGGGGGTGGCTAAATCTGATTGTTTATCTCCAATTTCATAACAGCTTTGCCACGGGCTTGTTCACAGATCTTCTCTCCTGTCATTGGCATGAGCCAAAAAGTCTCCATTTGCACAAGCATATGTCCCAGTAACGAGTCCTAGGGCTTCCCCTTGCAAATAACATCTCACCCCCTGTAAACGGGACTAAATGGCAAAAATGGCTGATGCAAGCCATGAAAGGTAAGATGTTAAACAGACACATGGAGAAAGGCACGGGCAGTTTACCATACAGACAGCTGTTCTCCTTTTCCAGCTTAGAGTTAATGCTCTCCCATCTTCAGAAAACCCTGTTGATGCACAATTCAGTTTGAATAGACATACAATTTTATGCAGTTTGTTCTTTGCACTCAGTAGCAAATATTTTCGGCAACTAATGAACTGTTAATGCAAAGGTGACTTCCAGCCCAGTAACTCTCAAGTGAAAAAATAACAGAATTTTATTTTTCAGTTGATGGGAAATGTTCAAATAGATCACCTTTTATCATTAGAAGAATAAGTTATCACCTTATAGGTGACAGGTTGTTCCTCACCTTCAATTCAAGTATAAAGAGTAGTTTTACCCAGCCTATAGCTCTTCTATGATCAGACCACAAAGCTGACAAGAGAAGGGACAGTTATTGTCCTGTTGCCACTGCACCCAATGCTGCTTAGCTGTCCTGTTAGAACAGCTTCAAGGCTGATTGTGCAACAGTGGCAAATAAAAAAGTGAAGCCAGGCCTGAAATCACCATCCTGCACTTAACTATGTTTCCAGTTTTAGAAGCCACCACATGGGCTCAGCTCTTGTACAATACAATATTATACAAGCTTTGAGGGTGTGATGCGTGTGGGTGGGTGAATACCAGAGATTCAGAATGCTCTTGATTTCAGCCCAGGTTATTTTGCCTATGGCATTCTTTGCTAGTGGTGCAGAAGCTGTCCTACCCTTGGCAGCACCAGAGTTGGGAATACTCCCTGTGCCTGGTAATGTTGCATGAAAAATTAAGGATTGAATTAAAAAAAAGTCAGCAAAGGGGCTTTATACCCCTTGGCATTCCCTCCAATGGGTGACAAATTAGTTTAAAAAGAAGAGCCACGAGAAAAAAGATCAAAACGAGCGACAGGCTGCAACTGACTGGAATTCAGCAAGGCTCAGGGGTAGGAATGAGATAGCTGTAAACTACCTTTGCTGCTCTCTTAATTTAGTGCTGATCTTGTTCCAGCTTAAATTGGAGAATCCTGACGGCTGCTCTGAGTTACAGGGTTTGCCAGCATTCTCAGGAGGTTTTCTTCTTTCTGCTGTTTGTGAAGTGAAAGTCACGCAAGGAAAGTACCTTGTGTCAATCACAGGCTGGGATTTCTTTGATGCTGGCATTTACTGATAATTCTATACTGTTTTAATATTTCACAGCTAACTTGTGACAGTGGCAATAGCAATTAAATTAAAGCACATAAAGTGTTTTGCTTTAGATGTAACTTATCAATCCCAGTCCTTCCATACATCTCTTAACAATTTTGCCATCGAAATGCCAAAGACATGATTAAATAAAGGTGGCTGCTAAAACTCTTTATGCTGATGAATTTGATCCTGAGCACTCTATCTCTACTCAGTACAAATGCTAAGCAATTAATTCTTAGCCATGACTTATGCCACTGGCAATTAAAACAGGGTCTGGCACAAGAAATTTGAGAATAGAAAAATGCAATGTCTAACAATGTGTCACTACATTATGCTGCTTTTGATCCAATAAAAATAGGAACTGTACTAGTGAAATGGATGAAGAAGGGAAAGAATAACAGACATGAAAGCTAAGGTTGGTCATCACACACAGTTGACCTCTGTATTATTTTTTTTTCTGGTAACTTACAGTCTGCCTACTCATTGCCCTGCAGCACACAGAGTGCTAATTTGATTATCATTGGTACAAGCAGATGAAATACAGCTTTCCCTTTGCTTATTCAATCCTATGCCTCATTTCAGCACTGAAATCAGTTCATTATCCAATTTCAGGATTGTGCTCTAATTCAAAAAATCAGTTAAGCATACAGAAGAGTCCTAAAACCTCTTCAAAAGGCAAAGGTGTTCAAAAGGCAGTGATTCTGGTGTGGTTTACAAATGCGGTTAATTTTGTTTCAATATCAAGGATATTGTCAGGAGAATGCCAGGATCCAAATGTCATTGATTTGATGCTACGGTTGGAGTATCTATGCACCAGCATATCCTCTAGTCAGCTTTCAGTGGTAGCTTCTAGACTTCCAGCAGCAAGGCACCTGTGTTGTCTGACTGTTGGCATGAAAATTGAATCAGAGAATATATCTTTGATGCTACAGGTAATTTCCAGATCTAAAATTTTTGGGTGTTTTCTTCCCTTCCACCCAGCCCCAAGATCTGGATTTGGCTAAATCACAGGAAACATTGATTTTTAATTATTTAACAGGATTGTTTGTGGAGGCAGGGTGATATGGGAATCACTTCCTTATTCGTGTAGTTGTTTTCTTTTAAAGATGAAAAGAAGCACACTTAATTCACCAAACCCTTGTGAAAGGCTCCAAGAGAGTCAGTCTTCTGGAATTTCTGCTTATGTATCCTAAGGAAATAATTATACTTTACACTTATATAGCACCCTATATGTGAGAAAGTAAAAAAAGGTAAAGAAAAGAAGATTTTCAAGATTTTGACAGAAGAAACCAGAGGAATTCTCATGGGGCTCTGAGAGTTACTGAGCAGAAATAGAAAATAAAAAGAGTGAGAAGATATTTTTTCAGGTTCTGCATCTCAGCGAAAATAGAAGTTCTCAGGGGGCCTTCTCTGAAACTTGTCACAAAACTGAGATCTAGCCATCCTAGCCTAACGACAGTCATCAATGAAAGCTGATTTTCTTTCAACTGGCAGGTTGAAGAAGCAGCTAAAAGCAAGAATGGAAAGATATCTTATTTTTTATTTTCAGATTTTTGGTTTATTGTTACCTGATGATGATAATTTTGCAGAAAGCATTCAATTGATGCCATATAACAGAATTTCCAAGGGTGACCAATCTGTCACGATTATGATAGTTTCAGGCAAATCTATGAGGTTGCAAAAACAAATAATAATAACATAATAATAATGTTTGTTGCATAAACAAATAATAATTTTAGGATTCCCACATAGATGGTAAGGAAACTCAAGGCTTCTTGGAGGTTCTACCTCTCTTTTGATCCCATTACAAATGCAATTTCTACATTGAAATAACAGAAAAAAATATTTTCCCTTTCCTAAAATTTCTAAGTATAATTTCAGAACCCAGTTAATACCTCAGCTTTTACAATAAAATTAATTCAAACAATAGGCATTGGAAAATTTGTACCGCATTATTTCAAAACATTTCAGACTTTGTGCTTGCTAAGAAGTGTTTTGGATTTTTTAAACTTAGTGACTGTTATCACAAGCATAACAAATTTAATTTCCTTAATTAGCCATCACTCAAAAAATTAACCATTCCTAGAACTGATTTTAACTCCACTCATTTTTAACAGCTTTCACAATTCAGAAGACTTTGATAAATAAGTGAGAAATTTAAAGCTGAACTTTATTCTGAACCCTTGGTTGCAAAGTAGTATTTATGTAAAAATGGGTATTTAATTAAAAAATATTGTCCTACAGTCACATTTAAATTAACACCCTAAATTTCGTTTGTGAGACAATCTTAAAATTTTGAAGTGAAAAGGAATTGATACACTATTTCAGCTTTTCTACAACTCACTGTATATAATACAAAACATATGGTTCCTTAAAAAGTATTAAACAGGCTCCACCTGCAAAATACAAAATACATACTGCTTGATTCTTCCAAGGTCAGCACTGTCCCAACTGATGTAGAGCCAAAGCAAGATGTGAAATCAGACTGCAGATTTGGGTTCAGCGCCTTGCAAAAATGAGAAATTTTGTGTTTGGGACATCTGCATCCATATCCAGTGTCACTAAGGAGGACTTTGATCTGTCCTCTGTACCTGATGTGGTGTAAATTCTCTCTAGTACAGTATTTTTGGGAATCCTGGCTTATCAGGATAAACACAGATCTCTGAAGAAGTAATCTTTGATATGCTTTGATGAATTACCCCTCCTTTGTTTTGTTTGTACACGAAGGTGTGTGAGACTTGAGTGGGAACCTCCAGGATATTGCCTTACCAGGCACGTGCAGCTTCATTCTACAGCACTGGAAGAAAGCACTGACGCAGACCTCCAGTGAGAGGTAAGACATACTTTCCTCAAAAGCCTTCTAAATGCCCACCATTACTTTGCTGTCTTTTTTCATTTTTGCCATTTTAGCAAACTGTCCCTCTTAATTCCTTTTTTTATTTTCCTGGTACTAAACTCAACCATCAGCAAGAACAGATTATCAGTCAGTCAAGGGAATTGGCTTTCGGCTCCACTGAAGTGCCTAACCTTCTTTTCACCCATTTCTGCTGGGCTTTTTCGGCCTCTGGAGGTGTGAGCTGTCATGGGACGGAAAGGCTGAGATGATCATAGGTTTTACTGACGGTCTGCTGGAGAGAACCAAGCAAGTTTTCACACATACTACATCATGCTGATCTGTGTAAGAAATAGAGGGTCATTTACCCCTCCACCGCTGCTGTCTCTTCGGCTTCTTTGCTCCTGGATCCTATCCTTTGATGGGCTCTTGAGAGCTGTCATAGCAAAATGGGTTTTGTTGATCTCTGACCTTTATCTTAACGCAAATGATGTCCTGTTGAATATGGAAAGCCAAATGAAATTCAGAGGTGCCTGAGGACCTGGGACTCCAAATAACAGCAGCAGCAGAAGAAGGAGCATCAGGACAAATAGTCGTGATTAACAACAACAGTAGAATTAAACTCCGCCCTTTTTAACCCTTTTTTCCTATTCCTTAGAGCACTGTAGGTACACAAGTTCAACTATCAAAGTGTCAGCATCACACTGTTCTTGCCTGGCTGTGATCTGATTGTGAAAAGTCAGGACAGATTACAGCCCTGACATCATCAGCTCCCTGAGTCATAGGAGTTGAGGAGAACTTTCTGACATCTGCATGTTGGAGAGAGGGACAAGTGTGGTGAGGAAATACTGAGACAGTAGCATGCTGGATTATGCAACAGTATGCTCTGACTTAGGGGTGATAAACACAAGTGTTCCTTTTCTGTGCAAGTGAGGTTGAAATGTGGCCAGTGAACCTAACACTAAGCTTCAAGAAAGCAAGGAGGTGTTTTAAGGGCAGGCAGTGTCTCATTTCTGTGTGGAGATACCCTGGCTCTGAGCATGGGCCTTTCACCTCCGTGGTTGTGAGGCAGATACTTCCTGGGCTTTATTACTTCCCATGAAGTGATGGAATACTGCTAGGTCTCCTCACATCTTACTTTCATTTCTCCGTATCTATGAAGCCTCATCACATTTTACTGTTATTTCTGCATATCTCTTTCACCTCTCCAGACATGGTATTTCAAAACCTGGTGTTTCAGAACTGGAAGTGTTAAGTCAACATTATTTCACCAGCACTTCAGCATCATTACTGGAACCTGTTTCATACGCTTGGTGTTTCTGGAATTAATATGTGCAATGCAGAAGTTATATAAAGGATTCAGGTGTGCAATATGAATAGCAACAAGCACAGAAGGCCTTCAGATGCACATATCTCAAAGGAACCAGGAAATTAATTTTCCAATGTCATCTAGCAAATGCTCACCTTAGTGTTTTACTGGGATCTTAAAGCTGCATGATCTGAGGTCTTCTAACTAGTGACACTGACTCCAAAAGCACTAAGATCAGCCCCTTTCATCCAGAGCATAGGAAGATCATGCATCTATGGTTTGACTCCCAGAGTTTGGAAAGAGATGTCAAATTTTCTGAAAATGACATTGGTTTTACAAAGCTAAACCTGCCTAAGAGACTTGTGCAAATTCCAAGTAATTCGGTTACAGTCAACTGTTTAATGCTCTGTTTCAAAGAGCATTATTTTTCCTCTCATCACAGACATAAGAGGTAGCAAGCACATTTGGCAAGAGCTGAGCCCTTTCTACCATGCATTCGCAAGCATGAGAGACCTTTGAAAGAAATTATGCCTACTAGCAAGGGCCAACTAAAAGAAGGCATTTCTCAGGCATCGGACCAAAGAGAAGAAAAATAGAATAGATTCCCTTTAAAAACTTGTCTAGAAATGAACTAGATTTTTTTTTACGTGAATAAATATCGACTGAAACCAAAGATGAAATGAAATGTTTGGGTACTCTGAATAGAAGAAAAAGAGTAGATCAGCTACAAATTGTTTAAAA
>VZRQ01007506.1:4746-24740 GCA_013397975.1 Machaerirhynchus nigripectus | reverse complement strand
AGGAAGTGTATCCCTAGTAATTTCACCTCATTTCACACCTATTTGGCAGCTTTTCTTAGCCAATTGATTTGATTGAAAATGCTGACAATGTTCACTTATTAGAATTGTCCATATGGTAAGTTGTGCTTTCCCCTTTAGATTCACTTTATTAACTTTAAATGTATAAGATAACCCTTATTTTTTAAAAGACAACCGACATTCCTCGATATACACTTCTGTACATCTCCCACTTCTGTACTGTCTTCCCATAGTGCTTATTCTATTTTTTTTTGAAAAATCTTTATTGAACAGTAAACAGCATAAATTATGCAGTCAATTTCAGTCCTGTGGCATCAATAATAATCTAGCAGACGTGCTACTTATGACAAATGCTTTGTGTAAGAGAAACATAACACTGAAGGTTAAATCAGAAGCTCCAAACATTTCCGACCTGCTTAATTTTATTCTTGGAAAGAAGCATTGTTTTTTGCTATATCTTCCAAAGCTTTGGGGAGTTCAAATGTTCATTTTATTAATGAGAATAAAGAGGCCATTTTTACCCACTCCAAAAAGAGGAAGGTATTAGTAAAAGAGCACTTTCCTTAAGAAAAATATCTTGCTCTTGAAAGCTAATCGTATAGGAAAACTTGAGTGTTTTGGGACTTTTACACTGTCACTTTTGAAAGCATAAACAACATGTAAGAAAACATAATTTTTATGGGATAGAAGTTTTTTTAATAATTTGAAAAAAAAATACAGGAGAAACTCCCCACCCTGAATTATCAACCTCCTGTTTTGTGTGCTTTTAAAAAGAGTCCATGAGATTCTTGGCAACAATTGTCCTTCATCTGATCTAGAATCATGATTTTATACAGCTTGTGAGAGTTGAATAACTGCTTTATTCAGAACCAAACTCTGGCTTTAAATATTAAATTGCTTCTGAGGATTTCTTATCTTTGTTTCTAGCTATTCTGAAAATTACTTTTGAAAGAGTATCTACTTTGCTATTAGGATTGTCTTCTTCATATCACTGCTGTAGAAGCCTGGAGCCTTATGAAATAGCTAGATTGTACCCACCATGTTCCCAAAATCAGTATTTATATTCTAATAAGGTGTCTTGCATCAGGGATTTTATTTCAGCATCATCTAAAATGTTGTCTGAGGTTCTGGAATAAGGCACAGCTTCCTGGATGGCTATTTTTGGCATAGACAAGAAAAACACATTTAAGTCAAACTTATATAACAGCCACCCGAAAAAATGATGGCACAACAGAAAGGTAGGAAGAGAATTAGAGATGAACTAGGGTCATCAGCACAGTGCAGAGCTTATGCAGAGTTGTGTGACCACAACACAAATTGTTAATACTTTTCAACTAAAGAGCAGAACATTTAAAACATGTAGACATCCACCAGATAAAAACAATCTGAGAGGTAATGGTATAGAGAGGAAAAACAGCTAACATGTCCTTTTAAATGAAAGTTTTGTTCCTTTTATGTTCTGGCTGAAATCAAGATGTCTCTATAACGAGGCACCATATGCAGAATGCATATGCTGGTTTTTGTTATTTTTGGTCATTCTAGTCAGCACCAAATAAAAAGGGACATAAGTATTGACATCCTAACTCAAAGCTGTTGTCTGCTGAGTCTCATGGATGCTTTAGCGTAAGAAAAAGATGTGCCACTAGACACAGTGAATAAGCCTGTTACATATTAGTGCTTCTTTTTTCTTCCTGAGCGTGGTGATTTGTACAAATGCTTGAGTTTGAGACAGTGTATTCATTCAACAAACATCTCTGGATTATAAATATTTGGATTATTAGGAGTCCTGTTTGCATGTACCCAGTCAGTCCTTTGTAAGTCTTGCAAGGTGCTTGGTCTCAGAGGTATCCTGCATTGAAGCTTCAAAGCATCATCACAGAGCAAGAGTTTCTCTTTATTAGTTCACCTTACTCATACTGCAAAAAAGAAATTCAAAAGTAGCACAAAGCTGCCTTTATAAACCTACTGTCACACACAAAAGACAAAACACATGCTTCTCTGCTGAAATGAATCTTAGTTAATTGAAAAAACCCCACAAAGAGGGAGAAAATGAAAAATGTAGGGGGAAGAAGGGAGATTCTCTGACACATCTTGGTTCTCAATGAATGCTGCAGCTGGTTCAGAACACACTCCTCTAATGTTAGAGGACTGTAAAGAAAAAATGACATTCCCTCTCAGTTGCTTAGTTAGTTGTGCCAAGTCTTACAGCCTATGGATTTCTCCATGAACTGTTTTGGAAAACAGACCCTTATCCTTTCTTAGTCCTGCAAAAATCACTACTGGACAAAGTGCTGCACGAGGGTTTAAACGTGGTTGCAGCTGAATAAAGAGCCAGAAACCTGGATCATGCAGTCTCCACTTCGTGAAACATCCTTTGCACAAAACAATGTCTAAATCCCTGAAGTGCGAGCAACAATGCACATCCCCAGCCAAGCACTGCTCATTCATTTAAATGCAATTTCCCCTCAGCTAAACATCCAGCATAAGGAGGGAAATACTAAGATTTTGAAATACTAAGATTTCAAAATACTAAGATTTGTACCATGAACATTTTGGAGTATTTTTTGTGTTTGGACCAGATTGGAAGGACAGGAGCCATTTATCCTTCTCAGAGTGCTGTAACTCAGTCTTGAGTGTAAAGGAATAGGAGCAGGACATTTTTTTCCTTTATATTAGACATGGATATAAGAATAATCTAGAAGATTATTGAAGCTGTTGACTGGTCCTCTACATAAAACTACAAAGGACCAAATTCTAAGTGTAAAATTAGAGCCAAAGATTTTGTATATGGCCTTCAGACCTTTTAATAGTATTTAACACCATTTTAATTAATGCTGATGTCAGAGGTTGTGCTCTAAGTTTGAAAACAACAGATGTATAGAGGCCAAAAATTATGTGAAAGGGGTCAACCCTGATTTATTTAATATATCATGTGTAGACTTTTACTCATTTGTATGGGTTGGTAAGGGTGAGGTGTTTGAAGTGAAGAAGAAACCACCCAAATTAGAATGAAAGCTTAATAAGGTGACATTTTCTTGACTTTTTTTTCTGTTTTCCTGTTTGTTCTTTTGAAATGCTTTGGAAATCTATTCCAAGTAGATGAGTTCATCAAAGTCTAACAACTGTCAACATTAGGAAAGGCCAGGATATGGAAAGACATATAGTGTAGATTCTATGACATCAAACTATCTGCAGGGTTAAAGCAAGTTCAAGCAAGGTCACACCTTTCTCCTGTTAAAGCTTTAAAAAAAATCCACCCCACACCATGCTACCACAAACTGTCACAAAATCCACATCAATCCATTCTGTGTAATGAAAGCATCAATTCACAGTCTGAGATTCTTTGTAGCTTTCTCTTGAAACCTGAAACTGAACTCACAAAACCAGCTGCTGAGTTGGCATGACAGTTTGAGAAGAGCCAGAAGACCACAATCATGTATTAGTTCTGCTTTTCACAAATTTGTTCAAGATATAGAATTTCTCCTGATTGTTGAATCATGACTTAAGGTAAGAAAATAGGTTGTGGGGTGTTTTTGTTGTTTGGTTGTGTGTTTTTTTTTTTTTTTTTTTTNTGCTAGAGTCTTGTCTATGAAGTGAGAAACCCGGGACTTGCTCAGAGCAGTGCAATCTGTGAAATATCACATTTGAATAATTTTCTGCAATAGCCCATTTTCTGGGAGGGCGCAAATACTCATTTTTTTCTAGGCAGCCTTCACTTTTATTTTCTGTGTTGTAAGTGAAAAGTATATAGTTCATTACAGTCACTAGAAGGGTGCTTTTGAGTACTAACACCAATTTTGTTCTTGCTTCAGCTTCTGTTGATATGTTAACACACAATTCTGTTGATATGAGGCACAATCCATGACAGTCTCTTCACACTGGCAAGCAAACCACTCTCTTCTTGCAAATCCCACATTTGCCTCATTTTTCAGTGTTTTCTCAATTACAGCACCTCTCATCCCAGTAGATCCTAAAGCACTTGCCAGATTAACACCCCTTGATGTACAAATGACTGCATTTCTCATAAAAGGAGTATGAGGTTTTAACTCACTCTCATAACAGGCTTGACAAGGCAACTTTGTTCTTTAGCTGATGCCTTTAATTGGGCATACACTAGTTGTTAGGGTAGGATTAATCGTGAGCATATGAGCATTTATTTATTTACTGTTTTTTTTTTTTTCTCAAACAGAGAGAATCTGAAGTCTTTGCTATGAGAAAATTCACATAAAGACTTGGCACTTACCTTGAATTTATAAAGGCCTAAGTACACTTAAGGGGAGATTACATTACACCAGTGTCTCTTTCAATTTGTGCAAGTTATGTACTCCAGAAGACCATAGGTTTGTATGATAACTAGACAAATAAGAACCTTCATTCAACTCCAAGTGCTTGTAAAAAGAAGGTGGAAAAAAGACAAATGTACTATAATAGTTAAGTTTTATGAAAGGGAAGAACAACATCCTGAAACTGAAAGTTGACCTTAGACTTGTCATTATTGAGGAGAGTTGTCTCTCAAAAATTCTGTACTCGTTTAAGTGCCACAGGGTAGGTCTGTAGGACATAAGTTCTATATCAGCAAGAGGAGACCAATGAGAGACCCCAGTGTCTGAGCTGTGATCAGCAAATGAGATATTAAAGTATCCAGCTGTATCTTGTATATGTATTCATCTACTCTACATATTCAAATTCATATACATTAGTGGACCAAAGTCATCCAGGGAAAATCAGTGAGCTACAAACACGCTGGTACTAGTAGTAGTGTTTGGTATGAAGAAATGATGGAAGATAGGAAGGATGAGAGAGTTTTTGGTAAGATTGGTGATCAGGAAAATTCATACTCATTAATCGATAGTGTGCATAGAGATAAGAGCTGTGAGACAAGGAGGACAGCTGTGTTGCCTTTGGAAGATTGACAGTGATAATTTAAGTATGTTCCCTTTGCAAAGCAGTTGGAGATTCCCAATCTACATAATAGTAGTTCTTTGCTGGAAGATTACATCCCCTGCAGTACAGATATGGGTTAATGCTCCTGACTTGCTTCCGCATTGGGTCAGTGCTATCAGTTTAAACTCCTCAATAAGGTGTGTTAACTGAGGGGCTGCTGTAGTGAACCAGGATTAGCTTATCTACCCTAAATATCTGGCTGACACCAGTGGAACTGCTTCAAGTTCCCAGACAACAACAACCACTTAAGTGGAGTGACTCCTGTAGCTACCCAAACATCTGTCTATGGCTTGGCTGTCATTGTGTGTAAGCCCTGAAAAATTTCAGTCCATGGTGTCTTGTAGAAATAATCTTAACTACAATGTAAGTGTTAATCAAAGAATGCTTTAACTATGCTTAGCTAATATTCCAGTATCTAGTCATAATCAAGTAGCAACTATTTCTAAATAATGTACCAAAGCACTCATACATATTTTGTAAACTTGTTCATATTAACTTGTTCATTAACATTCTCTAGACCAGAACACACGATGCTAGGCCAGGAATATGGACTGCAAAAGGGCAGAAGTCCTGGGATGGAAAAACCTTCAAAGAAAAGCTGTAGTTCTTTCAGTAAACCCCTTCCCTGGCTTCCATTTTCAGAGAGAAAGTGGCATGGATTTGTGGCACAAGCTTCAGAAACCCTTAGCAGAGGGCTTCAAATCCTACTAAATTCTTCAGAAACAAAATGAATTTATTTCAAAAATGAGATTATTGATGATACCAATGAACCAAGTGCACCTATTTGCTAATTTTAGGTTATACTCCAGAGCCAAAGAATGGACTGATGTGAAGTTTGGAAACCCCAAAAGGAATGAATTCCATAGACATACATGCCTTGGTCTGAAAACCACAGGCAGAATTTCAGATTTTTTTTGGATATTATTTCCTGGTGTATCCCATGTGTATCCTGTCCTAAATGTACATACAACAATTATATAAAATTAACATTTCCCTTTAAAATCCCTTCACCAAAATAAAGAGTATTTCAACAGCTGTATGCACTTAAATACATTTAATAAAGGAATTAAAATTGCTTGGGACTAACAGAACAAAATACTTAAGCTTTCAGGAGAAATAAGTAGGCATTTTTCAAATTTTCCTAAAAAAAAGGATTTATGTGAGGTTATTCTTCTAAAGGTAGTTTTGGACATGTTCCCTGTATTTTAATAGTTATTCACTTTGCATCAGGTGTGATATGCTCTTTTCTGATGAAACTTGGAAGTTTTCTCTTGAAAAATGATGTGTCCTATTGGTAGCAGGAACTAAGCAAATTTAGCTGTGGCATTCTTACCATAGATTCATTGAAGATGTAAGGACAAATAATAACCTTGGTAGGTCTATTATAGCACTTAAAAAAAAAAAGACAAATAAAGGAAGGAAAGGGATTCATATTTGAGTTGTGTCTATGTCTTCATACAAGGAAGAAGATTTAGAAACATACATTATAAAGGTTTAGGGGTAGGACGCTGTTGATATGTTTAAAAGTATTTAAAAAAATGAAACTAAATAACAGTTTGCACAACTTCTAGAAACTTCTGGCTCATTTTTAATAATAAAGAGATAGATATTTTACATATTTGAGCAAAAATTATTAATTTTGTTTTGCTAATTTGATAATGATTCAGAAATTAGCAATTAACAACACTGATTCTAAGAAAATAATGAATATAAAAGACATTCTCATATGTGCAGTAAAAACATAATTGATTATATCAAATGTAAAAAATTAAGTCTTTGCCTGTCTGTAGAAATGACATAAATGCAAATCCTGTTCACTGTAAGCAAACAAGAAACCTATTGAAGCTGATGGAACTATTTCGCAGAAGAAATGCAAAAAGGATTTAGTCTAGGCACATAATTTAAAAATGGCCAGAATCCTGCTATTGCAGGTGCAAAAGGCAAATGGGTACACTCAAATATAGACATGCAGTCTGCACTTCACACCTCTTCCACACAATATTGGAAGTTTTATTTACTATTTAGGTTTTTTTTTTGAGGGTGGCAGGGTGAGGAAGAATTTAGGAATTGTTTTCACATTGAGCTAGGCAACCTGACCATCCTGTCAGTGAAAGGAAGCAGTAAAGTTCCTATCCCCACTGGGATTTCTCAGTTGCTAAAGTCTATGGACTACAGTTTTAGATTTGTTTTCTTCAGCCTGGACTTCTACTTGATCCTACTTTTAGAACTGATGTGCAGTATTTAGAGCCTGGCACAAAGCCACTGATATCATAAATCCTCTCTGCTAGCTCTATCAGAGAGTAGTTCCATGCTCAGAGCTGTCTTCATGTTATCACAATTTCCTAAATAATCACAAGATGGAAAAAAGGAAAATAAATTAATTATTTGGGAATAAGTTTGGTAATCAAAGACTGAGAAGTTTTATTAAAACAAGAACAAAGTTCTTGTCATCAATTAAAGCCCTTCCATCTTTATGTAAATATTAAACAGAGAAATGATGCTGTTTCTAGTCCTTTCTGAAATTCATGGAGGATAGCATAATGAGTATGCTGAGCCTTCAGCCCTGAGGGTTGCTCTGTGTGGGAGGACACGCCTGCCTAAATAGGAGCCATCCACTCCCACCTGTGGGATCTCAACATCTGATTTCAGCACATGTTCATCTCGTCAAACTCCAGTTTGACTCCAGAAAAATCACCTACCCCCAAAATTTGGTCTTGCTTTTCCCTTCACCTGGAGACAATGAACAGAAACAAACATAGTTCTCAAAAGTAAAGCAGAACTATTTTATCATAAAGACACTAATCAAGATATCTTCTCCTATTCAGAGTTTATTTTCTTGTGGTAAATTAAGACCATTACATTAAATTAAACGTATTTTACATTTTTTGGGGGTAAAATAATAAGATGCTGTTTATTTGCTGCATTTTCTATGCATATATGCTTGAAAATACAAGAAATAACAGGCTAGTTTTTCACTCTAAATATGAAATTCACAGATGGCACTGAGTTATTGGTTTCTGGAGGAAATATTATCAGGTCACCATAATGCTAAGCAGTATTACATTTTAGTAGATAATTTCTGCAAAGTGCCTACTTTTGAAAAAAAAATCAACCATCAACCTGAAAGGAAAAAACCCTGGCAACAGTTCTGTCGAAAAAGAATGTTTATATTTGTATTTATATCAACCCCCTCATCTAGATTCTTAGACACATCACTGCTTAAAATGCAGTCACCTGACAAAAACAGTTCTAATTATTACCCCCTTGGGCTAACATTTTTCAGAGTGACTGGCTAAAGTGCACTCCAGCTCATAATTTTTATCTCTGACAGTGGAAGACATAACCTAGTTTCCTCTAATGCAAAAGTCTCTAATCTAGAGGGCAAGACCCTTTTCCGTATAACACTGAAGGGAGAAAATGCAATTTGAGCACAGGGAAATTACCCATATAGTTTGATAGCTCTACTGTTCTCATTTTTTTTCTGCAGGATTAAATGCCTTGTTTTATTTTATGCTAAATTATGACCTGGCTCAGACATGTATATATTCTTCATCATACACTGGGAATTTTGTACTGTAAAAACAAAGGGACCTAGAAATGTGGCCTAGTTTTCTTATTCACATTTTAGCCATTAAAATTTCCAGATTTCCTCATGGGCTAAGGATATTTCTTTCTTAATAGATAGTCCTTGCTTCAGCAAGTGGCACTTGCAAACAATAAGCTTCATTCACCTCTGGGTTAATCCAGTTGTGTATCAGCACAGGGTGATTGATTTCATATTGGTGTAATGCAGTAGTGAATCAGGTTCCAAGGTTTGAAAACAGAGCACTACATTAGAATCTACATTTGTATCCTGACACACTGGGGAGCAGACTTTCAGATGGGCTTCATCCCAATGTTGTTTCCTTGCAGCACATTTTTCAGCACCAAAAATAAAGTAATAATAATAATAAAAAAACATCCACAATTTTGTGCTCATGAACACCACAGGGAACAAAAATTAGAAAGTCTCTTGGATAGCGAACTCCCTGAATTATACATGTACCTACCTGAATTATACATGCAATTGAGTAGTTAGATGCTTAACTACTAATATTTGCAATGGAGGGTACCTGTCAAAATCTGGGTCTCGATGTGCAAACTCCACTGCTAACAGCCTCTCAGCTGAGATGAGCAGATTTACCAGTGTGCACAGAGGGGGCTGCCTCACTCCAATTAGCACCACCCAAATGGTACAGTCTTCCCTTCCCCCTGACATCAGGGACACTACTGCATCTGTCCCCAGCTGAGCCTGACCAGAAGGATTCCTGGCAATATTAGGAGAAATGAATTAACCTTTTTCTCCTTTTTTTGGTTCAGTTCACATGGGCAGTGACTGAATAATAAATTGCCCTGAATCTTATAAAGCCAAAAATGCTGAAGAGTTTCAAAAAAAGTGAGTCAGGAATGCTGGAAGAGTTGCTTTTTGTGCTGTGTTTTTATTAACAATTTTTTTTCTCCCAGCCTAAGGACCACCTTTGCCTTTGTAGCTTGACAGCTGCTGCTTAACACCTTTTTTTTCAGCTGGCAGGGCAGCAGGGTGAGCATGTTCGTGGTTAGTATGCATTGCTTTTGTGAGCAGTGGGGGCACCAGTTCCCTCCTGAAAATGCACACCACCCTTGCAACTCGTACATCTTCCATCACTTTGAGGACTACCTAGAAATGTCAGAGGTAAAAGCACCGTCCAAATAAAGGAGAATCAAAACTATCTTTTGTTAAAAACCTGATTGCTGCAATGATTATATTGCTCCACATTCCTCTTTAAATTGGACTCCATTTTTTTTTTTTTAATACTGATGCTCGACAGAGTTTTCAGTGAATTATAGTACTTTGTGCTGGTGAGTCAGTGCTGGATGAATGGTCTCCTTTGCCTTTTTTTAAGGACAGAGAATGAGTGAATGTGAGCAGGGCAAACAGGGGCCTGAGGCCACAATAACCAGAAAGCCTAAATCTATGAAAATCTCTTGGGTTCAGATTCTGGGCAGAGAGCATTTTATTTTCTTTTTTTCTTGTGTACATTCTTTTCTGTGTATGCACATCTGTTTGCGGGATCTCATCCTACACTTGCATAGAAGATCACAGTATTTTTTAGAATCCATGCTGCAGGCTGAAATTGTGAAGGGAACAATGACTCTGAAGGGTGATTTTGGTTGCCTGGCTAGGGCTTTATAGGGCATGGTACATGATATAGTAGCTACTGCATGAGACCATAAAATGTAGGATACTTGGTGGGTGGACTCTTGCTTAAATGAGGTTACCCTTTGCAATCAGAAGAGGCAGCTGAGATGCTGAGTACTAAAGCCTGAGTTTAGCTGAGCAGTGCAATCACAGTAAAATGGCATCTCCCCAGATATTACACATTATTAGAAGGTTTCTTTGTATTTATGTGGTTAGTGAGGCAAGCATGGAGATATAAAGCAAACTATTTATTTTCTACCATCAAGGATTGCAGCATTAGCAATTAATATCTAAATTACCTTGTTTTCTACATTTTTTTTTCTGCCTATGAGAACCTGAGCTCATAAAACATCAGAAGAATCTAGGGGATTTCCAAGCAAATTTCTATTCCCCATCAATATAAAACATATCTTACACTACTGCAGTCAGGCATATCAGTGATCCTTACTCCTGGCCATGGTGGACCCCTGCAAAGGTCAAAGAGTTTTTGATGTCACCCTGAACCATCAGTCCTTAGGCATCTTGCTCAGACAACTGCTTGTCAGCCTGCCCAGTGGCAGGAGAAACCCAATTCCTCTCAGATGCTATAGGAGACACATGATTAATAGCTTTTAGTCAGTCCTGGTGAGTAGGATTATAGTCAATGAGAAAGGCTTAACACCTGTTCACCAAGACACCTGTCCTCTGGTAGCTAGGTTTCATAATTGTCTATCCTTTGATATAGATTAACTGATGGCTTGTCCTTCAATGAGGCACGGCATAAATACTGAAAGATCCTTCATAGCACCGGTGTTTAAATTCAGACTGACAAATGAGCTGTAACCACTACCTGAGGGAATAATCGTACTGCAGCTCTTATGCAGCCAATGAATTGGCAAGGCAAGAGCTTCCTATGGGCAGGTCACTCCAATAACCTCTGCTGAAACCCGAGCTCTGAGCAACACAGGGCTGAAACATGCCCAAACTCCTGGGAAGAGCCACCGCAGAGGCCAAAGGATAATGCAAAATTTGTAATGCAGAACACACTATGGAACACGTGAAGGAATGCACGTAAAGAGCAAGAGATCCATAATCAGCAAATGGTGCTTAAAGGTATTTCCGGTGGTGCTTGGAAAGGACAATGAACAGCATTTACACCTTCTTGGGGTGAATCCCACTCTTTTGCAAAGAGTGCCTACAGGCATGAGCCTGTGTTGTACTCAGACATGTACAAGAACCACGCAGACACCGTTCTGTCAGGATAGGAGCCAGGGCCAAAGAGAGGGCAAAGAAGGGCCAAAGAAGCCAAAAAGGGCAAAAGAAGGGCCCGGCTCTTTATTCAGTCAGTTATATATCTTTTTAGAGACAACCATGGATTGGAGGATGGGGTTACCACCTCTCAATGACACTGGTCAGACCAAAAGTCTATCATAATTCTCCGCCTAACAAAAAGAATGATAATAATAAGGACTGGTAGGTAAACATGGCCTGATGCTTACAGTAAAGTGCCTGAGAAATTCTACTACAAGAATGCAAACATCGAAAGACTGCAAAACTCAGGGCGACAAACCTGCATTATTCTCACCTTCTAACTCCCTTGGTTTGGGCACTGTCACGCACTCCCATGGTGCCACAGACTCTTGTCACTCACCAGTCCCATGTGAGCGGTGTTGCTGGTCTTTCTGAAGACCTGCAATTTGAAGCCTGGTGCTTCTCTGAGATGATGTTGTCTCCGTCATGGAGGAGGACAGTTGAACAGTCCAGACCTCAGCTTCATGTAAATAATTAGTTAGAACAGAATGATCTTGGCACATATACATTATTTAATAAGAAAGAAGCTCATTTATCAGGACAGTGAAAAAAACCTAGTCCTTTTTTGTTTTTGTTTTTGTGAGAGCTGCATAGACCAGAAAGGAAGAAGCCTTTATAATCATTTATACTACAAGTAGTTGGATAGAGTAGCTGGGATGATGAAGTGTTTTTTAAACCAAGCCTTAATGACATGTTGTTTAATGATTGCAGAGGGGACAAGTGGGGAAAAGCAAATCAGTGGTCAGTGGGAGACCTGCATGTCACTTCACCAAAGCTAGGATTTCGTCACAAGTCTGCTGCTGATAGCAGTGTTGATGAACATCTTAAAAACACTGCAGTATTATGTCATTGTTTAGTTGGGAATGGGGTATGTCTATGCCTTGGGAGTAATTCGCTATATCACCTAAACAACTTAATCATCTAAGTTTTTCATGTGTATGCAAGAGGCAGACCCAGATACTTGAAAAGGAAAAACAGTCTTAATACATATGAATACCTATTGGAGGATACAAAATCTCTGTATTTTCCTAGGGAATTCTTCATTTTAGCTGCACTGTTTCTGAATTGTAGCTCTGGTTTAGTAATTTTCGGCCTGCTACATAATGAATTTCACTGTTACAAATTTTCATATTCAAGAGTAGAAAACTGTAAGGAACTGAAAGAGGAAAGCAGTAACAGTTTATAAGCACAGTACTGTAAAATGGTTGTATTTCTGCAGTGGAATTACTGATTTGATTGCCCTTCTTTTAACAACTTCCCTACTTTCCTTAAATATAAATTACATGCATGAAGAAAATAACCCCATGTATATTTCATTTAGGTATTTTCTGTCCGCATGCTCATGAAGGAACTGGAAATGTTCAGGAAGACAGGACATAAACGTGTGCATTAAGTCTGACTTCTTCCAAAAGTAAGCAGAAGTAAAACAAAGAGAAGACACGTTTAGTTAAGAAGAATACGATATAAACTTTTACTCACCTTCATAATCCTTATTTAGGAGTGCAGTGTAAATAACATCACACTTGTTCACTTGCATACAGAACGCATTAAATACTTCAGAGTGGCTTTCTAGAACAATCTTGTGGACTGCAATTTTTTTGAGCAATCCAAACATCCCCCTTAAACAAACTCAAACAGGATTCAGAAAATGCAGGATTCCAACACTTTCCCCCAGGATCAGAGGACCGCTGAGCATTCTTGTTCAATTTAAACAAAGTAAATGGCATACCCTCCATTAGTATATCCTCCCCTAATGGGCACCCCCACTGGGGACATTGTTCAGGCACCACCACGGACACGTCCCAAGTGCAGCTGGATATGTAAACAAGGACATAATCCGCCTGAAAGAATACTCACAGTTTGGCAGAGCTCACTGTGTTGTTAATGTATTGTGCCAAAGCAATAACAAAGCCGTCATTTTAAAGTTTATTTGCAAGATTTTATTAATCAAGAAATTTTCCAGAAATTACTTCTGAAGGAAGGACCTTCATTTGGGGGAAGAAGGTTTTCAGATGACATTTTTTTCTTATCTGTAGCCTGTCCCTCAGAATAAATCACAATTTAGTCTGAGTTCATTTGAGACAGAAAACACATTGCTATATACAATGTAAGGGAGCCTCCTGGGTTTTTATTTTGAATTCTCTCCATTTCTTGCAAGAGCAATCAGGCTTTAGGTTACAGTCCTTAATTAGGCTGGAGACAGTCAAGGTGCTGTACCTTGGCTTATTAGCAATGAATTAAAAACATTAGCAGTTATAAATTCAATATAGTCATCCTGTTAATGCACAAACCAATATTTCTGAGTTTAATGCTCCAAGGAAAGACAGTAGATTGGCAATTTTTTCAGTTTTATTGGTTGATAATCTGGATTTTTAAAGTTTTTCTTGTGTTTTTGGGACAGTCATAAAAATGGCAGAATAATGTGGCAGGAAAAGATGACATTTTGAAAATCAGATTTCCATGACCCTTCAGTCTGACAGAATCAATGGTCTGAGGTAAAACTGTACCCAGAAGTAGTGGCAAGATTTGTCATGGATATGACTAAACAAAACCAAATACTAAACCTTTTTCTTTTCTTAAACTGAAAAAAGGTCATAGAAATTAAGGAGGAAAGTTTTCTAAATGTATTACATATGAAAGAAGGCCAGAATACAACAGGGAAAATGATGACTGATCAATTTTGTCATTGCATACCTCCATTACAATCAATATTCACAGCACTTACGCTGAAAAAGTAATATTTTTCAATAGTCAGTTAGTGCTAGAATAATTTTTAAAAAATTTAAAATTTTTAAAATTTTAAAAATATTTTTTAATTTTTTATTTCCTTTCTTTTAAAGTTGCACCATATGGTCAGCGTATGGTGGCTGCAAAAAGAAATATGTGTATACCTTTTATATGTGCTGTGTTCAGCTCCACATAAAAATCATTGTTAGCCCTATATTTGTGCGTACACTTTTGACCATTTTCTATGCTGCTAAAGTGGACACTACTACAAACATTTTTGGATACAGGATCTTGGTACATCCCAGATAAATTATTACTATGCATGCACAGAATAGATGTGTATACAAAGAAAAAACTCGGTATGCTCCTGCTACATTTAGACCATTGGCTTGTCCTGAATTGGCCATGCTGAACTTCCCAAACAGGTCTGCTTCAGCTGAGCCTGTTTGGCAGGTCCCATGGCTCTGCATGGCTATACCTGTGCACTCCAGCCACACTTCAATTTATCACTTTGATACATGTTGGACTCAACAGGTGTATGTTAAAGCTGTTTTTCAAGGAAACTGTAACTGGAAACCCTTATGTCTGCCATATAAACCAAATCAAAACTAAGAAATGATAAAAAAAAGGTGTATTTTGGTCTAGCTTGACCCTGATTCCTTTGCAGGAATTTCTTTGCTGAATTTCTTTGCAGATGAGATGCTGCTAATACTGCTGCATATTGACCATTCCACTGTTTCTACAGATCTGTGCTATGGAAAAGATTCCTGTACAAGGTGTCATTTACCTTAAAAACCTCCTACACCTCAAACACTGCAGTTGCTGACTATGCTGATATCCTCAAAGGAAAGTACAAAATTCACTACAGCTAATGCTTTCAGACATGATGAGGTAGGGCTTTTAACCTTATAGCCTGTGTTAGGCAAAATAAAACCAGAGCAAAGCCTTTAATTTCTCAGATGTGATACCTCTTTCCTTGTGGTAAGGTGCACCCTGTAGTTGGGAATGGTGAGCCACAAGTTAAGTATTTAGACTGACTTGATTTTTACAACTGTCAAACCTGTGATTTGGCTGGCTGCCAGCTGACCTTTCTTCTGGATCAAACCCAAAGGGCCAGGTAAAAGAATTCTCTTTTGTCAAAGATGTTTTCTTCGTTTTTGAGATCTATGGATGGAAAATACTGTTATCACTGACCACAAAATATAGACATTCTTATGTCACAGCCATTTTCATTCTGCTGTGGCTGTGAGAGGTTTATTATAGAATATTTGTGACACATATCCTTTATGTGATATTCAACTCAAGGAGAAGGCACTGGTTTAATATCAAATACAGACATGTCTGTCATTTCAGATGTTGCTGGCTTTGATTCCCCAATATAACAACAACAACAAAAACAACAAAAACAACAAAAACAACAACAACAACAACAACAACAATAATAATAATAACTTATGGATATTATAATTTTAAATCAAAGAGCTTATTGTGTTTCACATCCCTGACAGTTTTTGTTCTATTTCTTTGGTGATCATAAAGCCACCTTCATAACATCACAATCTCCTAACACAATGCTGTAATTACATATTAATTATCTCAATGCTGAAAAATACTCCTGTCTTGGTCAAAGAATTGAAAACAATGGCTCAGCTGACAGTGACATGTCGTTTTAGATTGATACTTTGAGACAAGTAGAGCAGCACAGCACAGAACTTACTGCAGCTACCTGAAAGCATAGTCCAGGATCTCTGAATCCCTGCATCAGTCAAACTGATCCTCCTCTGCTTTGGAGTTGGTAAGCATGATGTCACAAAATTAAATAGGGAAGAAAGCAGAAAAACCCATAACAAAAAACCAAAAAAACCCCCTTCCACCCCAAAACCAAAAGCAAACAACACAAAAGAAAATGTATGTTTAAGAGGTCTATGTTGTCGTACCTTCCACCTGGAAAAGCCAAAACTTAGTAAAGAGAGGGAGACTTAAATTAAAAATGTGCCTATTTTTTCCCCTCAGAAAATGAACCGTGAGTTTGTGTCTTTTATCATGAGGTACTACAGAACCCAGAGAAAAATAGATTCTCAATTCCTACAGCTATTCTTCTTCACCAATGTCAGTTCTTGATGCATGTGATGAGGATTGGGGTCTGTCTGACTTCAATCTCTGAAGCAGACTACTTGCAGATGCTACATATAAGAAGACTGCTTATAAGAATATGTGCATGTACTTTCTACCTGCCCCCCTCAAAACTGCATGGAGGAAACAAGGATTTAAAACTTGTCTTTCTGTTTTCTGTAAAAGCAGTGGAAGGATCACAAAGAACCATCAGAAGCTTACCAAATTTCTGAAATAATCGGTGCCTTTTGTTGCTTTATGTTGGTACCACAGAAGTGAAATAGTTAAATAATTTTGCCTTCTGTTGAAACAATATACCTCTCCATTATTATACATAGCTTTCAAACATACTATTATCTGAGGATATAGTGTATCCACCTGGTTGCTTATATAATCTTGAGATTTAAATTTATATAGTAGGACTTTTAGTGTATTTATGATGCTTATTAAAAAGGTATTTAAAATGTATTTTAAAAGGAACTTGTGCAATATATTATACAGTCTTGCTTAACACATGCACAGAAACTTAAGAACTGGTCCAGATTTTCTGTTCAGAACTTCAGGAATAAGTGAAAACATAAGACATTGCCAAAATACCTAATTTCCTGTAGACATGGCTTACATTGTGAAACATGTTAGTTCTATGTGAAAAAAAGGTTTCTGGGGGACCACTTCAGCTGAAAGAAAGTAGTACAGGAGATCAACTTGGTTTCTATGGATAAAAACCAAAGGACTGTTAATCTAGGTGCCTGATTAATTGTCTGAGTTGACCTCTTTGACAACTCAACTCTTTCTCTCAAATTCCCTGGAAAAGCCTTGCATGTGTTTTGGTAGGTCCTGGTGTATTGATGGCCTATTGTTAAACGACCTACATTTCCATAAGTACTACTTTAGAAAATTGGATGGTTTTACAGCAGTTGAAATAATTAAAAAACCTTTTTGTACTGTAGCTTGCACATACCATTCCTCTGTGTGTTCCTAATGTGAAAAAATCTCTAGAGCACCACTGTACACACAAGTAACATTCTCCAAGTCGCTAAAGACTTCCAAGTCTATAAACACTTACATTTGGGCCATTTGTAAGCTCAAAGATATCTAGCTCCAGAGATGTTTAAAGCTTTGGTTCAGGATGAAACCCAAGGTGGGAGTCTTCACTGAGGTATTCCCTTGTCGGCCTTGTGAACATACAGGAAAAAAAAGTAACATGGATTACCCAGGTGTTAAACTATCTATGAGCAGTTTTGAGAATGAACGATCAAATCCTGCCAGGAGAGATGCTTTTGCTCTGCTGATGACTAATTTATACCCGATCATCCAGGTAATGTGGAAGCATTGAAACCTGTCATCTGTTGTCTGTTGGTTAGATACATGGAATTTACCTAGAGCACAAAGATTGAAGGTAAGGATTTGCCAGATTGCTTAGAAGCAACAGAACTGATACCCTGCTTTTGCAGCAGTGCAGCTCTTTGAAAATCGCAAGGCTTCATGGTATAGTGCAGAAAAGCACATGGTCCACAAAAGAAAACAAAATTCAGCCTTCAGTTGTACAGGTTTTTCAGCCAATGGCTTATCTAAAAGATTTCAGTAATGGATGTGAGAAAAAGAGAGAAATGAGCCCTTCACATTTAAATTCAGGACATAAAGATACTGAGTCAGCAAAAATGTTGTTATCCAACTGCTGATGTGTCATATTTGCTGGTGAAAAAACCCTGCTGGTGTGTTGAGAAATCGTTATGTATGGTGGACTAAGGTTTCTATCACACTTCACTGAAGTCCACATTAAGCATCTGTGACTTTCCCCTCTGAGCAGAGGTATCTGTGAGAGTGTGGAATGGTAATTTTTGCTGTGTGCTGAAGAGCAAGTGAAAAAGCAGAAGCAGCAGATCCTTAAGGGCCTGTCTATTCAGTGCTCTGAAAATCCCATTTAGCAGTCTCAGTGAAGGCAATGGTTGGAGCAGTGCTTGAAGAATCTGTGACAAATCCTCAATGATCTTCTGAAGTAAGTTGTGCAAATTGCATTGGTTTTATTGTGGAAACTGTTAAAAGTAGTCAACAATCAGTACAGTTGGGCTGGGACTTTGAACTGTGAGCCCAGTTCTCTTCAACTGCTCATCTTACCCAAAATTAAGGCACCATCAGTGTCTTTCCTGGAGCTTTTACAACACAAGGAATGGGAATAAAAACTAGATTGTTTTATGTGGAGTTTTAGCCCTCCTAAAGCCTCCATCCCATGCCTTTCCTGTGCTATCTCAACACATCAAAAGCTACGACTTTTTCTGATTAATTTCATAAAAAATCAAACTTAGTTCAAAGATCATCCTGCCCTGTCTGAAAAAACCACAGTGAATAAAAGCAAATCTCTCATCTGGCATACAAAGGTCTTTGGAATCACACAAATGCTTCATTCTTTCACTGTATAGATTATAGAGCTGTTTTATTTTAAGGCCTACTTGGGAATTATTTGATCTAAAGGTTCATTATTGGTTCCAGTTTGGGCAGGCACAGTCCTATTTGGATAAACATACCATGTTCTAAAGGACCAACAAAACAAAAATGGCCCTAACTTGGTAAAATGACAATAATTCTTTGGCTTCAAAAAACAGATGGTTACATATCACTCCAATACCTTTTTTTAACCACTTACAAAATTTTTTAAATTGTTTATAAACAATTTAGTCTCTCAATTAAGCATCTAAAGTACTGAAACAGAAATTCTGAAAGCAGCATGAAAAGTAAACTCTGTTGTCTAATGCCCACCAGAAAGAATTTATTGGTAATCTTTTATTCCATCTGAATAAATCTTGCTGACCAATTCTTCTGAAATATAAACAAATAAACAAATGCACAAGGAGAACTTCCATCACACCAGCCTCATGCTGAATTATAGCTGAACTCTGTCAGCAGCTGTAGCTGGCCACAAACCCCATTTAATTGCACAAGAACATATTTGCCAGTATGTTAAATAAATAAATAAATAAATAAATTCTCTTACTCAGTGGACATGTATTGGGAAATTTCTAGAGCTTTCATTGTCAAGATTTTTTAAAGTCTAGTGGGTCAATTGGTTTTGTCTTTTTTCCTTCTCCCTTCCTTCCCCCCACCAAGGGCTCATAGTGACTACTATGTATTACACAAGTCTTCTACTGCTTCAAAAGAGCTGAATTGTTACAGAAATTATATGCTTCCAACCTTCTCTCAAATACCATTTCAAATTTTGTTTGGATGAAAGTTTATAGCTTAAAATACCTGATAAATAAAAGCTGCAAAAATGTTCACAAATTTTAGAAAACGGCCTTTGTGTCTCTGTAACCCACTTTTTTCTTATTTAGCCACACAAAACTTGGCATTCTCCCTAGGCACATTATTTTTTCCCAGACTGAAAAGGAGACGAGGACAGAAAGGTATGAAGGTTTAGTACTTTTCTAATTCCTTGTGAGATGCTTTCCATTATGGTTATAGGGCCAGTTTAAACACCTAGGACAGCATGGCAGAAAGACAAAATGAAGATAAACAGTGGAGGTTGAAAAATTATAATTAAGAACCACATGAACTGTTACTGAGACAGAATACTTCTGTAAGAGAATGATGTAACAGCTTTTTATGAAGGCTGATTGTTCATTTGACAGAGAGATGGGGATCAAGACACCTGACCCCTTCCCCTCCCCTTCCCTCCCCTTCCCTCCCC
>VZRQ01007505.1:0-11652 GCA_013397975.1 Machaerirhynchus nigripectus | reverse complement strand
TCACCAGCCTCCACCTGGATATAGAACCATTGACCACAACTCTCTGGCTGTCTCCATCCAGCCAATTCCTTTTCTACCGAGTAGTCCACTCTTCAAACCCATGTCTCTCCAAATTGGAGATAAGAATGTTGTGTGGGACTGTGTCAAAGGCTTTACAGAAATCTAGGTAGATGACACTGGTCAGTCTTCCCTTGTCAACCTTTGCAGTCACTCCATCATAGAAGTCCACCTGATTGGTCAGGCACAATTTGCCCTTGGTGAAGCTGTGATGGCTGTCTCAGATCACCTCCTCGTCTTATATGTGCCTTAACATTGATTCCATGAGGATCTGGTCCATGATCTTCCCAAGCACAGAGGTGAGGCTCACCCGTCTCTAGTTCCCTGGATCTTCTTTTCTCCCCTTTTTAAAAACAGGTGCAATGTTTCCCTTTTTCCAGTCACCAGGGACTTCACCTGACTGCCATGACTTTTCAAATATGATGGAGATTGGCTTGGTGACTACATCAGCCAGTTCCCTCAGGACCCTGGGATGCATCTCATCATAGACTCGTGGCTTTTCAGTTTAGTCAAGTGGAAGTTCCTGTACACTAATGCATGCAGTATAAGGAATAAACATGATGAGATAGAGATCTGTGTGCAGTTGTAGGGCTGTGATCTTGTTGGGATCATGGAGATGTGGTGGGATGGCTCCCATGTTTGGAATGTTGCAATGGAGGGATACATACTCTTTAGGAAGGACAGGCTGGGAAAACAAGGAGAGTGAGTTGCCTTTTATGTGAGAGAGCATCTGGAATTCATGGAGTTCTGCCTGGGGATGGATGATGAGCCAACTGCAAACTTATGGGTAAGGATTAAAGAGAAGACAGGTAAAGATGACATTGTAGTGGGTGTCTGATGTAGGCCACCTGACCAGGAAGAACAAGCAGATGAGGCATTCTACAGACAGCTAGAAGTAGCCTCAGTTTTGCAGGTTCTGGTCCGCATGGGGAACTTGAGCCACCCTGATATCTGCTGGAGAGACAGCATAGCAGGGCACAAGCAATCCAGGACGTTCCTGCAGAACATCAATAACAGCTTCCCAACCCAAGTGATAGAGGAGTCAATGAGGACAGGTGTCCTGATGGACCTCATATTCACAAAAAAAGAGGGGCTCATTGGGAATATGAAGGTCAAAAGCAACCTTGTCTGTAGTGACCATGAAATGGTGGAGATCAGGATCCTAAAGGGGAAGGAGCAGGGCAGAAAACCAACATCACAACCCTGGACTTCAGGAGAGCAGACTTTGGTCTCTTCAGGGATCTGCTTGGAAGAGTCCCATGGGATAAGGCCCTGGAGGGGAGAAGGGCCCAAGAAAGTTGGGTGATGATATTCCAGAATCACCACCTCCAAGATCTACACCAGTCCATCCCAACAAACAGGAAGTCAGGTGAAAATGCCAGGAGGTCCGTGTGGGTGAACAAGGAGCTCCTGGACATACTCAAACACAAAAAGAAAGCCTACAGAGGGTGGAAGCAGGGACAGACAACCTGGGAGGAATACAGACACGCCATCCAAGCCTGCAGAGACACGTTAGGAAAGCTAAAGCCCAAATGGAATTGAATCTGGCCAGGGATGTCAAAGACGACAAGAAGGGCTTCTATAAGTACATAGGTGACAGAAAGAAAACTACAGAAAATGTGGGCTAGGGCTAAATGGGGATGGGGCCCTGGGGACCCAGAACATGGAAAAATCTTAGGTACTATCTTCTATACCTCAGTCTTTACTAGCAAGACCACCCTTCTGGGATCCTAGGTTCCAGAGACAGGGAAAAAAGATGGAGCAAGAAAGACTTACCCATAGTGGAAGACGATCAGATTAGGGAATACTTAAGCAAACTGGACATACATAAGTCCATGGGTCCTGTTGGAATACACCCATGAGTGCTGTGAGCTGACTGATGTCATTGCGAGGCCAGTCTCAATAATCTTTGATTAATCATGGCAATTGGGAGAGGTGCCTGAGGACTGGAGGAAAGTAAATATCACTCCTATCTTCAAAAAAGGCAAGAAGGAGGACCCAGGGAACTACAGGCTGGTCAGCCTCACCTTGATACCTGGGAAGATGTGGCAGGACCTTTCACCCCTGATACAGCAAAACCTTATCTCCCTGTCACATATGGCTAAAATCAGACTGTAATGGTTTGTCATGTGATTAATTAACTTGGCTGAGAACCTCCTTAGCCAGCAATACACATCCTGACTTGAATGGTGAAAAAGGAAAACCTAAAATTAGTGACTGCAGAACACAAGCATTTTTACAACTATAAGAGACCACTATGATTTTCATGAAATCAGGAATCTCTTATACACTCTCTGAGTGTGTAGAGAGTTCTCCTCGATTATGAAGATGTTCACATCAAATTACTTCCCCAGGGGACTGAGAGAAATTAGGGAGATTCTCTGCACACCGCTATCATTCACTGCTAAGTGACATTGACTCCCAATCTATACTATTTCTTTGCTAGCTGTGACATAAGGTACCTTTATTATTATCATGCACTGTGTCTTTATCTACTAGTAGTTCTTTTTGGTTTATTCCTGTGTAGTAAGTAAATCTGTTTAATTCTTATGTCTGTTTTCCTTGGTCTCCTCAAGAAATAATTGATGTTGTAGTAGGCCTGGTCGGTCATTATTAAGAACTTGTGAGCGAAAGTTGGTCTTGGGGTGCTGGCCGCTTCAATAAAGTTGCTATCCCCTGCCAGGAACCTGGAAAGGCAGGGATTTGTCTAAGCTCTCCCCTCTCCATTTGTAACAGATGATGGAGCAGCTAATCTTGGAAATGACTTCCAAGCACCTGAAGAACAAGAAAATCATCAGGAGTAGTGAGCATGGATTCACCAAGAGGAAGTCATGCTTGACCAACTTGATACATTTCTACAATGAAACAACTAGCTTGGCAGACAAAGGGGGAGCAGTGGGTATTGTCTACATAGACTTCAGTAGGGCTTTTGACACCAACTCCCACAAGATTCTCATAGGGAAGTTGTTGAAGTATGGGCTGAATGAGCAGACAGTGTAGTGAAATGAAATCCGGCTGAACAGCCAGGCTTAGAGGGTGGTGATCAGTCGCACAAAGACTAGTTGGAGACCAATAACTAGTGGTGTACCCCAGGGGTCAATACTGGGCCTGATCTTGTTCAACATCTTCATTAATGACCTGAGTCAAGATTATGAAGAGTTAAACTTTAGCTAGGAGTTAGAAGCAATTTGTACTGATTAAACCAAAGGATAAGTTGGCTAAGTATAGTGCTATTCACTATTATGTACCTGTCTGAAACTTTGCTCATAGTAAATGAACTGTCATAAGGACAAAAGAAGCTGATAGAATTCTAACTAGCACCTAGATTGCATGATCAAATACAGGCAGGAGGTATGGACCGTCTCCAGAAGGCTTGCTGAGACTTGCCCACAATAAAAGGTAGAAAGTTCATGGTGACAAGGAGATCCCTGACTTCATCTTCCAAGACCACTGACTCAAATCAAGACCACCAACCCAATCGGAAAAGGAATTGTGCACGCGCAAAGGACTAATAACCTCATTTTAATAAGAAGCGAGGAATGGGAGGTGCTAAAAATATGTATATGATTAATATGCAACACTTTGTGAAATAAATAGAGGGCAAATAACCGTGTAAGGGGCTGGCACGTCTCTAGGAGGCGACTCCTGTGCCGCCCACCGGTGTAATAAACATACCATTTTCTAACTTTAATTAGTTAGAGAGTTTTTGTCCGTAAATATCGTGATTTTAATGATTCAGACCTGGATGACTGGGCAAAGCGTACCCTCAGACAGTTTACAGATAACCCAAAAGTGGGAGAAGTGGATGACACACCATTGTGCTGCCATCCAGAGGGACCTCAACAGGCTGGAAAAACAGGCTGACAGGAACCTCATGCAGTTCAGCAACAAGTGTCACACCCAGCACCTGGGAAGGAACAACCCCAGGCACCAGTACAGGCTGAGGACTGACCAGCTGGAATGCAGTTCTGTGGAGGAGACCCTAGGGGTCCTAGTAGACATCAATTTGGACATGAGCCAGCAATGTGCCCTTGTAGCAAAGAAGGCTAATTGTCTTCTGGGCTGCATGAGGAGGATTATTGCCAGCAGGTCAAGAGATGTGAACCCTCCCCTTTATTCAGCCCATTGAGGCCATACCCGCAGTACTCTGTCCAGTTCTGGGCTCCCTTAGTACAAGACTGTACTGGTTTGGGCTGGGATAGTTAATTTTCTTTATAGTAGCTTTTATGGTACTAAATTTTGGATTTGAGATGAAAACAATGTTGATAATGCAGGGATGTTTTAGGTATTGCTGAGCAGTGCTTACACAGAGTCAAGGCCTATTCTGCTTCTCACACTGCCCCACCAGTGAGTAGGCTAGGGGTGCACAAGAGATTGGGAGGGAACATAGATGGGACAGCTGACCCCAAGTGACCAAAGGGACATTCGATACGACATGAAATCATACTCAGCAAAAAAACCTAGGGGAGAGGTTTGCTTGAGCAGCCATTTCCCAGAGACCAGGTAGACATAAGTTGCCTGGTGGTGAGCAATTGTTGTTTTTTCAATCACTTGTTTTAGCTTTTCTTTATTTGTTTCTCTTTTTTTTCTTATTAAACTGTCTTAAATGAACCCACATGTTTTCATACTCCTACCCTTCTGATTCTCTTCCCCATCCCACTGACAGTCCATTTTGGTGCCCAATATGGGGCCTGAAGGGTTTGAGATAACGACAGATTTGATCGAAGTGCATTGAAGGGAACTTATAGTTATTATATCTGTTTAACGGGTGCTGGTCATGATGCTGACTTATCTGTTCTCAACAGTAGTTTATCTAATTCATGCAATGCTCCCTTTTTTGCTGTACATCAAATTTGAGAGCTTGTTAAAGGCTGAATTTGCAGTGTATCATTTGGTTGTGTTTTGCCTGGGAGAGCTATGATAAAAGCATTGGCCTTGAGCCTAATCTGGTATTTGGGCCCTGCATTGATGCCTTACCTGTACTTCAGGAACCATCTCATGAAGACAATTAAAAATTACTTTTTCCCTTTTCTCCTCTGAGAGGCATTCGGTGTAGGAAACACAGAATGGCACCTTCCCCTTCTCCTATAGGGTAGATGTTTTCTCCCTTTTTACAATAACTCTTTGCTATCTTGAACATCCATAATCAAAATACTCCTATCATTACTTCTCAAGATTTTTTTCTCTTTTTCTAGAGCTAACCAACTATTTAGGACTATCACCCCGGGATATGCCCTGAGGCAGTGTGGTTATGGGTGGCAAGGAGTGTGGGAGAATATGGGCAGGTACCTGGAACAGTTGTCACTGATGGCCTGGAACTTCACTCCTGAACAAGTGTGAGATCCCGATAAAGTGACAATGTTTGAAAAGAGGATGCCCTGACCCTGGCTATGCCAAAGATACACAACTTCTCACACTGCTGGGGCCCAGCCTATGCCTACTGAGCACTATTCATCACTGTTCAGTATCCTCAAGGACAAGAGAGGGTCTCTGGATGAAGACATACAAATAGACTTTGTGGCTAAACCAGATACTCAGCCATCAACTATATCTGTTGCTCGGATAGTCAAGAAAAAACAATGGAAGTGGAGGTCAACTGATTTAGTAAGGGAAGAAAAAGCTTTTACTAAGAGGGAGCGGGAGAAAGAATCAGAAGAGGCAGCCCATTCTGCAGCAGAGCAGTCACAAGAAAAGGAGGAGGAAGAGACTGAAATCATAAACCAGTCAGTAACCACCCGATCCCTATCCTTGAGTGAACTATGAGATCTGTAAAAAGATTTTAGCCATCAATCAGGCAAGCAAATTATCAGCTGGTTGCTCTGATGCTGAGATATTGAGGCCAATAGTCAGGAATCAGAGGGTAAGGAAGCCCAGCAGTTGGGATTCCTTGCTAAGGATAAGGCCATTGACAAAGGAATTGGAAAAAAGGCAGGAGTCCTCAGCCTCTGGAGGCACCTCCTGTCGAGTGTGAAGGACATGTATCCCTTCAAGGAAGAACTTGTAAATTACAAAGGCAAGCAGACCACCGCCAAGGAAATTAGACATGGTGGAGGTGATCTATAGCAATCAGGTCAATAACCAGGCATGCAATGACCCAGATTAAATCCAGTACAGGCAGTCCATGTGGTGAAAGTTTGTAAAAAGTGCACCATCATACACCAGCACCCTGGCAATAATGAGCTAGACAGACATGGAGGCACCAACTGTGTCTGGATTGGCCAGCCAACTCCAGCAATTTGAAGAGAATCTCTCTTCCTCCCTACAGGCCTGCATTTTGGCTGTGGAGAGACTGTTCCAACAGTTCCAGCAATTCAAGAGACTATGTCTTTTTCCTCATCCATACTGAACTGTCAGCCTTTTTCTGCTCAAGGGAAACAGTACCAGTGGCACGCGCCATGTGCCACCTTGTGGTTCTATCTGCGCAACCAGAAGAGGACATGAGGAACTAGGATGGTGAATCTACCTGGACACTAGAAGACTGGGTATGGGAATTGCAGTAAAAAAAACAACCGCCAAAAGGCATCCATCCAGGAAATTTACTGCTCCAGTTTCTATGAAGCAGAGTAGAAGGGAAGATCTTAATTCAAAACCTAAAAAAGGGACTCCTGGTTTGCAGTTACAAAAATCAAGTAATGAATACTCTGTCCAGGAATAAAAGGGCCCTGCCTCTAGCCAGGTGGAGGAAAGGGAAGACTGGGTCTACTGGACTGTGTGGGTTTGATGGCCTGAAACATCAGACCCACAGGAGTATAAGGCTCTGGTGAGCGTTGGTGTTCAGTGTACCCTAATGCCATCAGATTACAAAGGGGTAGAACCAATCTGTATTTCTGTAGTGATAGGAAGATCTCAACAATCGTCTGTGTTGGAGGCTGAGGTGATTCTAACAGGGAACATGTGGCATCCTATTGTGAATTGCCCAGAGGCCCCATGTATCCTTAGCAGAGATTACCTCAGGAGAGGGTATTTCAAGGAACCAAAGGGGCACCAAGTGGGCTTTTGATAAAGCTATCTTGAGTACAGAGAAGATTAAGGAGCTGTCTAGCTTGCTTGGTCTCTCAGAGGATCCTTCTGTTGTGAAGTTGCTGAAGATCGAAGAAAAACAGATGCCAATTACTACCATGGCGCTGCACCAGCAACAATATTACACCAACTGAGACTCTCTGGTTCCCATCCATATGCTGTTGATGACTGGAGAGCCAAGGAATGATCAGCAAGACTCACTCAACCTTTAATAGTCTCATATGGCCAGTGGGAAAATCTAATGGAGAGTGGAGGCTAACAGTGGACTACTGTGGCCTAAGCAAAGTCACGCCACCACTGAGTGCTGCTATACTGGACATGTTAGAGCTCCAATGTGAATAGGAGTTGAAGAGAGCCAAGTGATACGCCACAACTGATATAACTAATGCATTTTTCTTGATCTAGATCTGGGAGCACAGTGCAGGCCACAGTTTTCTTTCATGCAGAGGAATATCCAATACACCTGGAATCAACTGCCCCAGTGGTGGAAACACAGTGTTACCATGTGCCATGGACTGATCCAAACTGCACTGGAACAGGGTGAAGCCCCTGAACATCTGCAATGCATCGGTGACCTCATTGTGTGTGGCAGCAGAGAGGCAGAAGTGTTTGAGAAAGGGAAACGAGTAATTCAGATCCTTTGGAAAGCTGGTTTGGCCATAAAACAAAGTAAGGTCAAAGGACCTGCACAGAGCATCCAGTTTTTAAGAATAAAATGGCAAGATGGGTGTTGTCATGTTCCTGTGGATATGATCAGTAAAATAACTACTCTGTCTCCACCAACTAACAAAAAAGAAACACAAGCTTTCTTAGGTGTTGCAGGTTTTTTGAGAATGCATATTCCAGGTTTTAGTTTGATCTTAAGCCCTCTCTCTTGAATGACACAGAAGAAGAATGGTTTTGAATAGGGCCCTGAGCAGTGACAGACCTTTGAACAAATTAAATGGGGGAGAGTTCATGCGATGGCCCTTGGGCTAGTCCAGTCAGGACAAGATATGAAAAAACATGCTTTACACTGTAGCCAGGGACCTTGGCCCCACCTGGAGCCTGTGGCAGAAAGCACATGGAGAGATTTGAGGTCAACCTCTAGGGTTTTAGAGCTGGGGATATAGAGGATCTGAGGCCCACTACACTCCAACTGAAAAAGAAATATTAGCAGCATATGAAGAGGTTTGAGCTGCTTTAGAAGTAGTTGGTGCTGAAGTACAGCTCTTCTTGGCACCACAATTTCCTCTGCTTGGCTGGATGTTCAAAGGGAGGGTCATGCAACTGATGCTACATGGAGTAAGTGGGTTGCACTGATCACGCAACGGGCTCAAATGGAAAACCCTGACCACCCAGGAGTCTTGGGAGTGATCATGGACTGGCCAAAAGACAAAAACTCCACTGTTGCCAGAGGTGACTCATGCTGAAGAGGCACCACTATATAAGAAATTACAAGAAAATGAGAAGCAATATACCCTGTTTACTGATGGCTGGCTTTAGATACTGCTGAACGATAAAAATAGCCAGTACTCTGTCTCTATACTGAGTCATGGATGGGGGCAAATGTCCTGTGGGGGTGGTTGCAGCAATGGAAGCAGAATAACTGTCAGTGCAGACGCAAACCCATCTGGGCTGCCACATTGTGGCAAGATAGTACTGCTTGAGTAGAGAACCTGGTTGTAGAAGTACATCACATAGATGCTCACATATCCAAGAGTCAGGTCACTGAGGAACATCAAAACAATGAGCAGGTGGATCAGGCTGCTAGAATTTAAGTGGCTCAGGTAGATCTGGACTGGCACCATAAGGGTGAGCAATTCAAAGCTTGATGGGTCCATGACACATCAGGATATTTAGGAAGGGATGCAACATACAAATGGGCTCATGATTGAGGGGTGGATTTGACTAATGATGCCATTTCACATGAATGTCAAATGTATGTGTAGAAGCCTGGGCAGTAAGGAGTTAATGCATTGCTATGCCTCAAACACCAAGTTAAAACAGGATGTGCCTAGAAAGTGGGGGAGGGAATGTACAAAGGTAGGGCAGCACCTTTCTGGAGACAATTTTCCTGTTCAGGTCCATGGTGACCACACAATATACAGCACAAGCACAGAAGTAGGGTCAAGGAGCAGGCAAGACCAATAGAGGGGGATCAAGACCACCAAGGACCCCAAAGCCCTGCCCAACTAGGTTACTCCTTCCCTGGGAAAAGGCAAACTCATTGATGGGATGGACTACTTTTGCTCAAGGACCTGGGTGCACTTGGTGGTAATGCAGAAGGATAGGGAATTCCAACGTGTACCTCGAGGAGCTGTAATCTTGAGTGAAAATAACCCATGATTTGAGTTGTATGATGCCATTGCTGTATGATGCCAGTGTTGTATGATGCTGTATGTTGCCACTGCTGTGGCTGCCACATGTCAAAGGTATTATAACAGGACTTACCTGAACCAATGAAGACTGAATCTCGTGAGGAATGAGTCAAGTGCGGGGATGACACAACATGAAATGGCTTCAGTGTGCAGCAATCCAACACAACACACTGTCTCTCCTTTCCTGAGTGACCCCCATAATAGATGGAGCCCAAAGTCATGGACTAAATTGATTCGATGGATATCTTATGGGCATTTTATGAATGCTTTAGAGGGCTGCCCATAGACTAAGGGAATGATATCAGTGTATATCTCAAAGGATGGGAAGGGGGATGGTGGTTAATGATGATGTATTGGATGCTGTGGGACCTGAGCATGACGAAAATTACATAGAATAAGGGCTGGAGACTGTACTGGTTTTTGCTGGAAAGCATCTTATTAAGGGCATTGTCCAAATGCCTCTTCAACACTGACAGGCTGGGGGCATCAACCACCTCTCTAGGAAGCCTGTTCCAGTGTCTGACCACCTTATCAGGAAAGAAATGCTTCATAATATCAAGTCTGAACCTCCCCTAAAACAGTTTTGAACCATTCCCACGTGTCCTGTCACTGGATACCAGAGACAGTAGATCAGCACCTCCCTCTCCACTTCCGTCATCAGGAAGCTGTAGAGAGAAATGAGGTCCCCCCTCAGGCTCCTTCTCTCCAAACTAGACAAACCCCCAGTCCTCAGTCACTCCTCATTGGACATGCCTTCCAGCCCTTTCACCAGCTTTGTTGCCCTCCTCTGGATGCAGACCAGAGATTCTCTGCAGCCCATGGTAAAGACCAGTGTTCAAGGACAGGTTGGATGGGGCTTTGAGCCTACCATCAACCAGCACTCCCAGATCCCTTTCTGCAGGGCTGCTCTCCAGCCATTCCTCTCCCAATCTATACTTCTGTCTGGCATTGCTCAATGCCAGGTGCAGAATCCAGCATTTTTTCTTGTTAAATTTCATGTTACTGATGATTGCCCAATGCTCCAATCTATCCAGATCCCTCTGCAAGGCCTCTTGTCCCTCAAGACAGTCAACAGCACCTCCCAGTTTGGTATCATCAGCAAACTCGCTAAGGGTGCATTCAATTCCTGCATGCAGATCACTGATAAAAATATTGACCAGAACCAGCCCTAGAATTGAGCCCTGAGGAACACTGCTGATGACTGATCACTAGCCAGATGTAGCCCCAGTTGCTACAACCCTTTGAGCCCTGCCCTTCAGCCAGTTCTTCACCCAGTGTGCTGCGTACCCTGTCATCTCACAGTTGGACAGCTTGTCCAGAAGGATGCTGTGAGGGACAGCATCAAAAACCTTACTAAAATCCAGAAAAACTACATTGGCCGCCTTCCCTTCATCCACTAGGCAGGTGATCTTATTGTAGAAGGATGTTAAATCAGCTAGGCAGAACCCTTTTTGAACCCATGTTGACTGTGCCTGACAATTTGTATTGTCCTTTAAATGCCTTTCAATAGCACCCAGTATGATTTTCTCCATAATTTTTCCAGGTACTGAGGTTAGTCTAACAGGTCTGTAGTTTCCTGGGTCTTCCCTCAAACCCTTCTTGTAAATTGGAATACTGTTGGCTAGCTCTGAGTCAGCAGGGACCTTCCCAGACTTTGTTTTGGATTTGTGATGAAAACATTGCTGATAACACATTGGTGATTGTCTTGGGGTGACTTTATGATGCTGTATCCCCTATTTCCTGCTCTATGCCCAGACATGAATCCTGTGCCTTTCTGTGTCTTTACTTTGGGAAAGGGGGGGAAAAAAAGCTGAGTGAATTCTTCAGAGTGGTTTGTGCTTCAAGGACTCTCAGACTCCCCCACGTTCTCACTGTTGCTGCAGAGACGAGGGAGCACCTTCCTGCTTTTCCCCAGCTCTCAGCTCCTTTTCTCAGGAGAGAGCCGGAGAATTAAAATTCTTTGCTTTTTAGCTAGCCTGCTAGCTGAGGCAAGAACTTTTCCTGGGACTGTTCTTCTCCGGTCCAGAACACCATCACCGAGAGGCCCTACACCGGGGCCCGGAGGGGCCCACGCCGCACCCCAGCTCCGGAGAGAGCAGAGCCACACCTCCAGACAGGACTCTGAATTCACCAGGTTTTCTCTACAGAGAGAGGTTGTATTATTTAACATTATTCATTTGCTTTTTTCTTACCTCTCTCGTGCCTGCGTGCACCC
>VZRQ01007504.1:845799-857956 GCA_013397975.1 Machaerirhynchus nigripectus | reverse complement strand
TAAACGCCTTGGAATTGCACACAAAGAATCCATCTCACCTTTTTGTCTCCNACGCCTTGGAATTGCACACAAAGAATCCATCTCACCTTTTTGTCTCCGGTTCGCGCACAGACTGTGTGTGTGAGTGACTGCTCGCGACAACCTGCGGGGTGAGATCCTGCGCACGCGTGGGTGCTGGAACAGTGCCGCCAAAGCGTCTCCTCAAGGGGCTCTGTGGGAAAACCGCGGCTTCGATCCACTGACACCACCACCGTGAAAATATATTACCAAGCCCCTTCTGACAAATTTTCATGCAAATTACCTTGAGGAGTGTTTTTAGTTTGTGGAGATTGCGCGTGGTCTGCATTACCTTCATGCGCTATTGGTGCACCATGTACTATTGGCCGCCTTACTATGCTTGCCCCAAATTTAACTATGCTTTTAGATCACACACATGTAACCCGTGACAAATGGTCCTTGCATCTTTTTGCAAGAGGCTGCGATGACACTCTAGTCTTTGGCAAATTAGAAAAACGTCTTTTAGTTCCTTTTTTGCTCCAGGAGTAGCGGCTGGAAAAGCATTAGGACTGTGGAATAGATTAGGTTGCTGGCTTGCTAAACAGACTAATGCCACTTCACTTGCTTTTTCAGGATTGCTAACTGATGTAGATTCTGTTAGACACTCTACTTTGCAAAATGGAGCAGACATTGACTTTTTGCTGTTAGCACATGGACATGGTTGTGAAGACTTTGATGGCATGTGCTGTATGAATCCTGACCACTCCAGATCAGTGTTTGCTAATATCAAAGAATTGCAAATAGGTGTTTTAAAATTAGGAGAAAATAATGAGTCTGATTGGTTTAATGCTTTGTTTAGTAATTGGCAACTTGCTAAATGGGTCAAAGACATAATGGAAATGGGATGTTTAGTTGTGATTGTTATCCTTCTTATTTTACTCCTTGTGCCATGTTTGTTATCCTTTCTGCAAAGGGCCCTGCAGAGGACCATAAACACTGCATTTATAGTTGAAAAACTAAAAGGGGGAACTGTGGGAACCAACAGCTGTTCTGAAAGTCTCACAGAGTTCAACTTGGGCACAATCACTGTGTACCCATGAGAATTTGGTTTGTACCCTTGGGAATTGTAACATCAACCAAAGCACGAAGCATAAACAACAGGAGGAGGATGGACACCTGCAGGAGGGAGTAAAAACTGGCTGATATGTAGCAAAAATGTACACTATTATAGACAGCCAATAATATTGTATTGTATTTGTAGTTAAGCAATAGCAAATGGACATGTAACACGAATGCTAAGAAATTGTATAAAAGAGGCTTCATGTTATTAAAGAAAAGCTTTTTGCCTGGAGCAGTTGGTGTGTGTGTATGTGTTGTGACTGTCTCAACAGCAACAGTTGTTCATGGTTTTCACATGGTGTTTTTGCCAGCCATGATTCCAGAAGTATTCACAGGGGTTTTCTGGCCCTCCACATGCTGCCTGGGCACCAAGCAGAGGCTGCCACACATGTAGCAGACATAGCATGGGCAGCACACAGCATGGCCAGCACAGCACATGTACAACATGGGGAGTGTGTGACACGGTGAACATGCAGCACTGAGCACGTGTACCTCAGTCTACATACAACAGTGTGCATGTACACACAGTGCAGCCAGCACAATGCACACACACCATGGTATACAGAAATCATGGTGCATGTTCAGCATGGTGTACAGACAGCACCAAGCATGGACAGCATGGTGTGTGTACAGCACAACTCCCAAGATCTGGTCCCTATCAGGTCCCTCTAGGTTCTGGTGGGAAGTCACCTGAGGGGCTCTGAAGGACTTGAACTCCCCAGTAGATTCAGTCCTGCTGGCTCTGACAGAGTCAGGCTGCCCCATGCAGCCTCTCCACCTGTGTCCCAGCCTATTCTAAGGACCACATTACCTTGTTCATCCTCACCCTGCCATCTCCCCATAGTGGCATGGGGCTGACTGGAGCTGTTTCCTTTGAACCAAAAAACTGCTAGAGAGGCACACAGACTCAGTCCCTCTGCTCTACAGACAGTAAAACGTCTTGCAGTAAATCCGCTTGCCTGAGATTATACCAGCAAGGCCAATAAAGCAACGAGTGTTCCAACAGTTTCAGCCCTGCACTTCAAAATTTGCTGTTTAGAAGAAGGTTCTGTTTTGATCACACAATCCTGTCAGAGAAATAAAGCCTGGGTCTGCAAAACTGCAAGTTTAGGCCTTGTCATAAAGGCATGTGATTGATTGATTGATTGATTGATTGATACACACAGGATAAAGAGGGTCTAGGCAAAGAAGCTCCCACCAAAGCTGATGGGGAGCTGGTGGGTGTCCTGGAAACTCAGCATCTGTGTGGCTGTAAGCTGGGATGCCCTTGTACCCAGATCACGTACAGCCCTCAAGGCAATGTCAGATGGGGAGACATGCATTAGACGTGGGAGAGCAGAGCAGCTCCAGTTCCATACCAGGGCTTTGCCAATATCACAGACCAGCTGCTGCAAACCACCTGCTGAAATAGAAATTTTCTGTAGGACAAGCCATGTTCTGGCTGAGGGTGGTGGTGGAAGCAGGTCGGCAAGTTTGCAGTCTAAAAAATTACATCCTTTGACACTGACTACCTGTTGCAGGTTGATTTGGTGTTCAACAGGGTATTTTCTGTTCTGTGCAATTTCTCAGCAAATTATGTTCATTTCAGAGCACCGCTCAAGACCAAGGCAGTAAGATGTTCCTGTGAATCACAGAAACCATGATACAGGAGAAATATTTTTAATAAGTGATCTGACCATTTTTATAACTTATTTAAAAGTAAGAGTGTCCTCAAATCATTACAAAGAACATTATATTTTTCAGTAATAAGCACTAAGGCAGTTCTGTAGCAATATTACTGTCATTATTATCCACTTAACCACCACTTACATGTAGAAATATTAATTTGTTCATGTGTATGTATTTATACAGTGCTTGCTATCACTCCAGGATCAAGTTTCTTAGAGAAGGAGAAAATTTTGCATCTAAGATGCTGCTAGCCACAAAAATACTTGGGGAGTAATGGGAAATGCAAATGCTGCACAGATGCTTGAAAGGGATCCAAACCAATGCTTTTAAAACCTACATCAAACCTTCCTCTTCTGTTGCTGCTGCTATGTGATATCATGTACAGAGATGTCAAATTTACTTAGAAGGCTGAAATCTGTGCAACTCAGCACCTTTCCCATCAGTAAATTAGAGAAACAAAGTGGAATTAAACTATTAGAGGAGGTATTCATGGTGTAAAGAGGCATTAATATGCTTTTAAAGGACAAATTCAATCGGCAGTTGCTTTACCAGCTTGTAAAATGTGCAGTGTGAGCAGAGCCCCAGACCTCTGGCTGCTGAGGAAAATCACTTTCTCTGTGCAACCTTCAGGAGCTTTATCAGTCTGTTAAGTTTATCAGGGCTGTATTTGGGGTGTATTTCTCCATGAGACCGGGCAAGCTGTGTCTCCTTTGGGTGAAAATATCCCCAATCAGGGCAGGTGGTTTCAAAGAGGGGGTTTTATAAGACAGAGCTTTGTGGTTCGTCCTGCCTGAGAAGGCTGAACCCATAGTGGGAAGGGTGAGGTCGGTAGCAGAGCTGTGTCTGGGGCATCAGACTCCAGAGTCAGCCCCTTATCCAAGCTGGCTGTTTATGGCAAAAGAAGAGGCAAAAGTCAAGCATTGCTCTTTGCTGACTTTCTGAAGTCACCCCAGGTCTCCTGAGTACAGCAGCCCCCACGATGAAACCACAAGTACAGGCCTCTTCAGGTTTACACTGTAGTGCTCTGGTGCTGTGCTTCTAACTAATCTGTAACAATGTTTGTGTAGATGAGACATTGCAATAGCAGGGGATTCCAAGCAAAGGGCATAAAATCCAGTTTCTTTATTTTTATTTGTTGCACCCAGATGAAGTATTTTTTTTCTTTTTCTTTTTTCCCCAAAATTGGCAATGGATTAATTAAAAACAGCTTTCAACCTCTCTGAATTTTTGAGAGCCTAAAACTTTCCCAGGAGAACCCATCAAGGATTTCCCAGGGAGCCTGAGTGGCATTTTTCATGTGAGTAATTAAACAATGATCCTTTGGAGTGGTCAGAGAAATTTCTTGGAGAAAAGTCAACCAAATCCAGCAATTCCCGAACAGCTCAGGAGGGGACACAAGAGTTCTCTTCCCAATGGGTCTTCAAGTGTCAGGATGATCACCATCGTTTACAAATTAATCACAGGAGAAACAGCCCCTTTCTAGGGCTGTGGGTTTTCAGTTTGAGTAAATCCCCCAATCCCTACCTCTGCAAACTTGTTTGCTCCTGCCAGTCGTGGCCAAGCTTCTGGATGGGACACGCAATGGGCTGGATGCTATTTCATCCTATCTGGATGGCAGCAGCCTTTTTGTTATGAACAGCATCAGGTCAGCTTACCAAGTCTGAGCCAGTCCTTTGCTAAATCAATAGCAGAGGAATTTCAAAGTATTGTGAGCCACAGCCGTGCCACCAATGAGGACGCTTGGCCACACCCGGGCAGCATCAGCAGGAAGCAATGAACAGCCAGCTGGTATTTCTGTCAAATTGTTGGTATGTAAGCACGGAGCATGCTGTGCATTTAAATCTCTTTCACACTAAATTTGGAACAGAAATCATTAAATATTTATTCTGTGCCTAAAATACTGCTCAAGCGTCCTACTTACTGATATTACATATTAATTCACATGGATTTTACAGTACTGATAATGCATTTATTTTAAAACGGTGACTCTGAGGCATTCGTCATGATTGGGCTGTTTAATAAGAGAGATTCATGGCCCCAGAGGAAGCCCACTAGTCACTTCTGTAAACTTCTGCAAGTGGCTCATGTGAAGGGAAATTCAAGGGTTCATAATTACCAAGAAAAAAGCACTAGCTGGAAGTTTTTAGTGATGTGTTGAAGACCAGTAAAACCAGCTCTTCCAGAACAAAGGTACTTAAAAGCCTAGTGGAAATTCTGAGTTATTTCCTTAGCAGTGGGAGTACACTCAGAGAAGCAATCACACAGCTAGAGTATAATTGCTACAAATTAATTGCTCCGTTCTCTGGGTACTTTCCTGAAATATGAGGACTGGTTGAAAAACTACCACAAAAAACTTAAAAATAAGTAAATAGATGCACCTTGACTTGCAGTGACCACAAGGATGGCAATCAGGCACTGACTGGAAGCAGCAATCCAGCCCAGGTTTTGTAGGTGCTCTGTGCATGCTGAAATAGATCAGCTGCAATTATTTCCAGGCTCTGAGCGAGCAGAATAGGGTGCATTTGATAAATTGCCCATAGTACTCCTATCTGCAATAAGTCTCACTCATTTATAATTATAGATGCCTCGAAAGCTGGGAGCCAGTGCTGATTGGGCAGCAAAATATTGCTACAATCCTCTCAGTAGGGTTTGGAAAAGGATTTCAGTGCTGAACCTGACACGGATGGGATGCTGCCAGTCTGGCCAGAAAGTGGAGATAAACAGCTCACTTGCGGATTTTGCTGAGCAGATGCAGATATTGAGTGACTCTGGTCTCTTTCAGGGCCTGCTGGGTCAGGCTAATTTGTTATTTATTTTCACACCTAGTATAATAAACCCTGGGAAGAAGCTGAAAAGACCAGAACCAGTGTCAGGACCAAGTGCATCCTTGATGGCAAGGGGGATCTGCCCAAGCCTGGGGAGGACAGCAGGGGGCACAGGGCATGTAGTATGTTTCCTATCACTATTAAATTTCCCCATCTCCTGCTTCATTTTATCAAAGAAGGTGATTCAACCTCTTCCTCTCTGTCCCTGCCCTGACATGCCTCTTATAGTACATCCCCTCTTCTCTCCCTGCAGTATCTGCTCTTGCAATGCCTCTGAGCAGTAATAGCTGCCTGGAAGAAACACATCAGGTGGATCATCATGAGCATCCAGGCACAGGAGGCACCAAAGCCAATGTGCCGGCTGTCTCCTTCCCAAAGAAGGACTGTGGAAGGCAGAGGGTTGAGAGGCAGCAACATTGCCTGTAGAGGCCAGGGCTGCTTCAAACTCAGCCAGCAGCACAGCCCCAACAGCTGCAGCTGCGGTGTATCTAAATCCAGTTACAGGGTGGAATAAGTACTCCTACCTCAGCACACAAGGCTATTTCTGAGTCCAGAACCTGGATGCTGTGGGAGCTCTCATTTTCCTGCAGATGCTTATTTGGTCTGGAGAGCAGAACCCAGCACCTGCAAAGGAGGGAGAAAAGAGAGAAAATGATGGCTCAACAGACTTTTTCCAGGGACTGAAAAGCCTTTCCAAAGCACCTTCAAACACATTAATGGCAACTGAAACACACAGACCAAGCATCGATGAAGCAAGGACGTTTATTAAAAAGAGGCACAGATATTTATACCGTTTAAGCTTCCTTATGACAATTTCCGTTTTTTTCGTCTATGTGCTAGCTAATGCATAGCAAGCTATAATGTTACTTTTTCTCTTGCACATTTGCTTATCTTGCTGCAGGATGTTCTGCAATCTTCACTAGGATGTTCTGTTCTGTGTAAAAAGATGTGATTTTTGCAGTTTCTTCTTTCTGCATCTTTCTCATAGCTCCTGCTGTACCATTTTTAACAAGTTAGCCACGCCGTTCATGTTTAACCCATTCTGTTCTGCAACAACACACTATCAAGAAATAGGTTAGGAGGTGATCTTACTGCAAACCGCAGTTTCCCAGCAGTGCAGGTAGAGAGGGGAACTCCATCTCTCCAATGGCCTGCCAATCCCCAGTGGGCAACTACCGCTGCACAGGACAGAGACAACCAGTCCCACTGTGAGAGACTGACCTTCAGCTGGCTGGACGTTTCCCTTTCAGGTGGCAGTTTGCTGAAGAAAGGAAACTTGCTTACCCTTGATATTTCAGGGACCCCTGTGCTGTAAATGCTCTGTATGCAGGGCAAGGAGCAGGCTGAGCACTGGTAAGAGAAATGCTGAACTGCAGCAGTGGCAGCCCAGCTCTTGCACCACCCACAGCTGCAGCGGCCGGGTGTCCCACGGTGCCTCCCTTCCCCATCCCACACTTCCCTGATGTCAAGGGTTGAGAAAGGCCAGCAGCTCTGGCTGGCCCTGCTTTGCTCCTGCCACAGCCCTGGTGCTGCCAGGATCCCAGTGTAAATATTAGCTGAGCGTGCATGAACAGGTGAAAAGAGCACCAGTTTAAGCCATTCTGTTTGGGAGACACAGAAATCTATATAATGCTGTTACCAAGAAACAAGGACTGTTTTCTGTGCTATTTTAGGAAACAATGAAACAAATGGCGCCTAGGACACACCAGGATTCTTATTTCCACTCTGTAAATGAGTGTTATTACCAAGAGGCAGTGTTTTCCAGTGGCACTCTGTAGCCAGACTCTATTCATGCCTGAATCAAAGGATGTGCCAGTCGAATCTGCCCACTCACACACTCCCATTATCCAGTTCTTCAAACTGCCCTGTTGCAAGGTGCAAACTGTCCAGCCCCTCACAGCATGTGACCAAGGACATGGCAGCAAGTCCTCAGGAGAAGGTACCATTTACTTGGCCCTACCTGTTGCACAGCCTAAGACAGGCTGGCCCAGCTCCTCTGCTTCCTCTTTCAGTTACTGCTGAAATTTCTCATCTTTATGAGCTGTAAGATATTTTTAAGTAGAGTCTTTGCCACCTACTTTTCCTCTTTTTTTCCTTCCATTTTCACCTGATACTGTACAAAACTCAGAATGGTATTCCAAAATTGCTTTTCTAAAGCAAGAGGTACAGCTGAGCAAAAACTTATTTCATGTTTTGAATGGCACGTTGCCAAAGGGCTGAATTTGCAGTAGGTAACAGCCAGAAGAAAAAATTATCTCAGATGATGGACTCCTATAAATACCAAGAGTAGCAGCCAGCAGGCACCGTGTGATTCCCGGGGGGGCTGGCACTGGGCAGCACTGTCAAAAATCAGGAGCTGCTCTGCAGTCAAAGGGAGGGTGAATCCTAACTGGGGTCTCTGCACACCCCTCCAGAGGTGTGTTCTGATCCATACCCAGCACATACGAGGCAAATAATCTCAGGCTCACTAAAACAGCACCATCTGAGCTGGAATAGGGATAGGGGCTAGTGGGTGCAGTCAGTGACCAGCAGGGAGAAGCAATGAGTGCCCCAGCAGCAGAGTCTGTGCTCTCACTTTGCTTCCAAATCTCAGGTTCAGTGCAAGTGATTTGCAAATGACCTCTCATTCACCCAGGGCAGGTTTAGAGCGGATATTAAGGAAAAATTCCTTCACTGAGAGCGTGGTCAAGCATTTGAACAAGGAAGTGGTAGAATCACTGTCCCTGGAAGTGTTCAAAGGGTGTGTGGATGTAGCCCCTGGGGACATGATTCAGTGGTGAACAGGGCAGTGTTGGGTTAATGGTTGGTCCTTTGAGCCCTAATCATTCTATGATTCTATCATATTCCATGGCCACAAGGGATCTCAGTGGAGGCAAAACAGCACAAGAGATGAGCCTTACTCTCTCTTTCCTCTTCTAGACAGTCCCTGCAACTCCCTGCCATCATTGCACATAGGTTTTACAAAAGTGCTAATTGCTTCCAGCTTTCATAAATATTCTGGTTTAGGCCTTTAACCAGGAATAATAAAAAGAGTGTGAGTTTGTTAGGTTTTCATGAAAATGTAAGCCTCCCTGAGGGAGATATTCTGTTAAGATCTCCCAAATGGCTGCTTTAAGTGGAGTTCACTCTTTCTGAGGGTTTCTCCCAAGCCTTGGGTCCTGCCTGCCTGCTCGCACAGGCAGTGCCACAGCACCCAGTGCCACATACACAAGAACTCTCTTCCCAAAGCCAGGGCCTCTGCTTCAGCTCTGCTTTTCTTTACAGTAATTTCCACAAATCCTTGTCTACACTGATTTCCCCTGTCTAATGGGAATAACTGGAGAGAGATACAAATGCTACCATAGTGATTTTTTCTAATATCAGCAGGTTCTTCCCTCTGACACTGTATAAAATGGAAACAAATTTGAAACATTTCACAAAATACTTTTACTATGCTTCATCCAACTCTGTTTTTGATACCTGAGGCCACCTGGAATCTCCTTTACGCAGCTGCAATGGCTTCAACCATGAGAGGTGGGAAGCATTTCGCCCTTGGCAGGGATGGGTGTGTGTATATTTGCTGCTCCTTGTTTGTAGTGTACACAGGCGCAGGCACAGAGGTAGAGTATTCCCACATGGTGAGTATTGCCTCTTACTGGAACTTGCAAGAGAGCTGGTAATGCAGGTACTTTGGATCTCATTTAGTAATTATTCTGGAAAGTGTTTTAGCAGATGCAATTAACTCATGATGCTGGGAACAAATATGTAGGGGCAGATTTTTTAAACCTCCTGGAGCCTGTTCCAAAGTGATAAGCTAGAAAGGACCATGGGTTTTGCAGCTGTGTTTCAGCTTGAAAACTAACTACCCAACATTAGCCATCCTTTTAACCCAAAGAGCCTCTGTTTTAGCATCCTGAGAAAACAGCAATAAAAAACAATATAACATCAAAAATTACTTTGCTAATGCTCTTATTTATCTACATTTACCCACTTGTGATGGGTAATTACACAAGTATCCACCACTAGAAGTTAGGCACACATAATTTTCACGATCACTCCACTGCTTCCCTTCCTGCATGATGCCAGACAGACTGCCTTGCAATAAGATGCCAACAACTGTAAGTGAGAGATGTTTTAGAGGAAGCTGCATACATCTCTCTGGACAAGTATGGCACTTGGAAACAGAAAGCAAGAGGCCTGAGAATTTTTGACCTGATTATTTCCTTTACTCAGTAAAAAGCATGAATGTTGTAATTGTACATTCAGACACAGCCTCTGCGAAAACATGGCTATGTGAATTAAGGAAATAAAGTGTCGATCACATTGACAGTGATGTGTCCCTGTTTCTCTGGATCAGCAAAACTTCCATATGAACCATACCCGGATATTCAGTCAGGCCTTTCAAAACAGAACCGAGTTCAAAGTTCTCTAGTGAGCCAAATCTCACCCACTAAAGGATAAATATAATTCTGAAAGCTCTTAAAAAAGAACATGCGTGTTTTTTTGGTGGTTGTATATATCTATTTTGCATAAATTAATTTAAGGAATCTTTTCTGACAATCTGTCAGAAAAGTCAATCTGTCTTTATTGTTAGATACTCAATGTCTGTGATGTTCCTACCAGCAAAAGTTATTTCTGTCATCCCCAGCTGCTTTCCTCTTGTGAATCCACCTCTGCAGAGTTACCTCAACAATCAGAGCAATCACCACAGAAAGAGAACCTGTCATAAAAAATGGTCCAATTTTCCTCTGATCATCTGAGAGAGCTTTGTTGCTGTATTGTCCGGGAGAGGAAGACAGAGAGCTGCAGCTTCCGAACATCTGCCTCCTCAGCTATGAGGAGAGCAGCTGCAGCCTCATGTCACAGATTTTTTTCCATTCTCGTATACAATAAATGACCTTTCTTTCTTGAAAATCCCAAAGACCTTTGTTTTCTCCTCTTTTGTGTGATCACCTGTAGATAATACCATTATAGGCACTGATGTAATTTATTCAATTTTTTTCTGCATTCCCAGTTGGCACAACTGGACTCAGGACTAGCATTTTTTTCTGATGGATAATATAAAAATGGCATCAATAAAACGAAAGAAATGCAAAACTTAAAGATAACTAAAAAAAATAAGAGAACTTCGATGAGGAAGAGACTTTTGAGACATCCCATCACCCTTGTGGTAGTTATCCTTGCATTAGCCGTGTTAGGGGCCAAATGGCACTAGCAGGTGCTGTATGACCTCTCCCCCTAGCAAGGGACTGGCAGCACAACTACACACCTTGGGCAAGCAGGGTTATTGGCGTCACAGCAATAACATCACGGTACTTCTAGTTGTTTGTCTGGGAAGATAATAAACAGGGAGGCATGAAGTGGAAAGGTACTGAGAAAGGCTGAAAGGGGCTGAAAAATCTTTTCCTAACTTCAGCTTGGACCAGCTCCTTTCAAAGGGAAGTGCATGGAAAACTTTGTTTGCGGGAACTTTACTATTTTGCTCTTCCCCACAGAGATTTTGTCATCCCCAGTGTTCTTCCCACATTGCTGGCAGGACACACATCATGGCAAGGTGATGTGCAGAATGTCACAGCTCTAGCAGATAAGGCTGATGGAAATGTAGAAAGCCATATTTCGCTCTCTACGCCAATTTTTCAGCCACTTCTCATGGCTTTTGGAAATGCAGGATCCAGAAGTTTTTCCAGACTCATCGGCTACACTGAGATTTTAATTAGAAGTAGGAAAGAAGCTCAGAAAGCCCAGCTGCTGTGAAAACACTGGAACACATCATGAGAAGCAGTGCCTGTCTCCTCTCCAGCAAGCTATTCTCACAGCCCCATCACCATGACCTGATGTTTATCTCTTTTCCCTAAATACTTACTAACATGAATTAACAGGTGACAGGTATTTTGACATTTAGAAAGAAGCACTGCTAATTGAGCAGAAAAAAACAAACCTTGAAAACACCCACCGACCACAAACACACATATATGCATAAATGAAGTCTCAATCAGATCTGAAAATCACCAAAAATTAAACCATTGACACACATGATGTCTTCACTGACTGATCTCTCAGAGCAGCTCCTGAGGTCCTCAGCTTGCCCCAGGTAATCTTCAAAGCAGAACACCACGATATCATTACAAGTGTAATAATTAGTGACTTGGGTGAAATATTAATCAGCAGTATCTCTTTTTGATTAAGACTTTTAGCTGCACTGAGGTGCAGGAAGATCTGCTTGGTGGAAAACAAATGCTATGCGCCTCAGGTCTGCGGGGATTCGTGTGGCTCAGGCTGCTGTGGGGACACAGTAATGTCTGTGTGGGGCTCTGGGGGCACCAGGGGCACAAAAGGGACATTGGTGTTCATGGGGCCATTGGGGACACAGCAGTGTTTGTGTGTAGTTACGGAGGTTCGGAGGGACAGTGGATTCTGTGGGTACAACACGGGCACAGCAGTGCCTGTGTGGGGCTCTGAGAACACCGCGTTGTCTGTGTGGGGCTGTGGAGACACCGCGGGCACGCCCGCGCCCACCGCACACCTCAGTCCCCGGCGGCCATGGCGCCGGCGGCGCTCCAGCGCGCATG
>VZRQ01007504.1:627760-845559 GCA_013397975.1 Machaerirhynchus nigripectus | reverse complement strand
CCCGCCAGCCCCAGCCCCTCGGTGGCCAGCGAGAAGGAGAAGGACGAGCTGGAGCGGCTGCAGCGGGAGGAGGAGGAGAGGAAGAAGAAGCTGCAGCTCTACGTCTTCGTCATGCGCTGCATCGCCTACCCCTTCAACGCCAAGCAGCCCACCGACATGGCCCGCCGGCAGCAGAAGGTACCGGCCGTGCACTGCCTTGCCCTGTCCTGCCCGGCTCTGCCCTGCCGACCAGGCCTTGTCTCTCCTCTCCATCACCCACCTCTGGCAGGTGGGCCTGCCCCTGCCATCCGCCCACCTGCCTGCCCCCTTCTTACCTACCCGCTGTTGACCTTCCCCTCTGCACGCTTCTCTAGATACCCCTCTGCCTGCATCCCTGCCCACTCCTTGCCTCTCCTGCTGCTCCCAGGCCTGCAGCTCCCCGGGCACCCCAAGGGCACTCCTGGCACAGGGCACCTTGGGCCCACGTGGTGCGGTTTGCTGGCAGCAGCCCTGTGCCGGGGCTCGGGGAAGCCGCCTGACCCCTTGTCACCCTCCGTGTTGCTCCCCGACATGGTCTTCCACACAGAGCCGGCGCGGTGACTTACATCGTTGCTTCTAGTTACGCAACATCGGGATTCGGGAAGTTTGGGATGTTGGCCGTCTAAAGGTTGTCGAAAGGAGAGAAATGGGTTATATTGCTGGAAAACACCAAGTACGTGCTGTTGCCTCCTGCAAAGGGACTCAACAACTCCATGCTTACTGCAAAGTTTGCTTAACTGGGAGTGCTGGCACTGACTTGGGGAGTTGCTGAGTCTCATTTCAACTTCTTGCAAGTGTTTATGTGTGGCAAGCTCCTCAAGACCGGCTTCCCGGCAAAATGCGTCAGCAGAGGTTTGCGATGAAGTCTCTGCCACAGTCCTGACTCTTCCTCCCCAAGTGTGTCACCATGGCAGGGCCGCGTGCTGCTCCAGGCAGAGGCTGGGCAGGAGCACTTCACCTGGGCTCCCCATCTTCAGGAGCTGTCTTGGAGCTTGTTTCTCCTCTGAGGCACAAGCTCGTGGGCCAGGGCAGAAATTAAGTTTCTCCTGGATCTGGACACAGGCATCTTTCAGTCAAATGCAGCCAACTTTTTCCCTGTGGCAGCCAGAGTTAGGTCTGTGATGTAATGTAGCTCTCTGAAACAGCTGGCCAGTTTTTTGTCACCATTTTCAGTTGCGTTTCTTAGACTGCAGTTTTAGCCTTGATGCTGTTCTGTGTTCACAAATGACCTTTACAATTCAGGCAGACTTCTGGATGTATTGATGCAAATGGCATTCAGTTCTTCTACACCACAGGACTATTATTAGTCATTGCAACATACGGAGGTAGGAAAGTGTATCCATAATGTATCATGGAGTTTAAAGGCAATATAGGACAATCTGGTGTTGCTGGGAGGTTGAATGATCTGCTTTTGTTTGCTGAGCAAAGTACATAGCTGAAATTATAGCCAGGTTTGGAGTTTCTTTTATCTGTTCTTTTTGCCTACAAGCCTTTTCAACAGATTGTGAATTTCCAAAGTTGTTTTGGCTTATGTTTCCTATGCAACTTCTTTGTGTTAGAGAAAGATGATGAAATTTACGTTACTTTTAGTTTCGCTGAAATAAAACAAAATAAGTCCTGCAACTGTTTCTCACATGAAAGTGAACTGAAATTGACAAGTAGTTTATCCAAAGGAGCACGCAGCATCTTAGCAGTCTAGAGAAGAGTGGCTGGGAAGGACAGTTTATAGTCCCTGAAATCAAAATACTGCACTGTGAAAGGACAAGAGAGAAGGGAAAGAGAAAAGGTGGGGAATAAAGTGCAGGTGAAACAAAGAAATGAGGAGTAATGAGAAAAATTACAAACTGGCAGCAATACTCAAGGGTATGTAGAAGTTACACAGGATCTTGGCAGGATTTAATCCATTCTCTGTGAAACGACGAATATAGGGAAACATGTCTGGCTTATTAACATAGCTAAAATAGGTGTGTCTTGGGGGCTGACCATCTCCCCTCAAACTTAGCAGTGAAGTGGAATTGTAAAAGCTAAATTTAACATGATAACACATGTCAAACACCCTTTTAAAGGTGAATTAATTCTTGTTTTTTGTCTTCTCTATATCCCTATATTCAGTTGTTATGCTGGGGGTAGCTCCTTGCCCTTTTTTCTTAGCCATGACTCCTGGTGAAGTCAATTAAAGGACTGCCAGAGGCTGGAGTTTGTTGATGAACCTTATGTGCTCCTCTGCTTTGCTTTCCTCACACATCCCTCTGGGAAAGTGCACCCTTCCTTTTCTGGCTTGAGGGGGACCAGAGGGTGAAGGTGCAGGACTTGATCCCTTTTGAGCACTGAGCTTCGGTTGCAGTGTATTGGTTGGGTCTTCAGTAATAATGAAAGTATCAGGTGCTCAAGACTCCCCAGAGTGGAACAAATGCATTTTGCTTCTTAGGGGAAAGGTGAGAGAAGACTGGGTGTTGGTCCTGCTCTAATGGGGGCTGTTGGGTCAGTTTTCTCGTCAGCAGAGGAGGGATAAACTGCGTCCTTTCCCATGTGCCATTTGCCTCTCCACCTTCACAGTCTGCTGTTTGCCAGGGAATTGCTTCATCCTTGAAGAAATGAGGAGAAGAAGACCCCCAAGCACTGTCATTTGCAGTCTCCAGGCTGGCGTGCAGGACTACGCTCCCTGCTTTCCCAGTGGTGCTGGACAGAGAGGCTGCAGAGGGAGCTGCTTGATCCACTGCATGTGTGGGCCCCTGGAGATGCCAGAGCCTGAACCTGCCTATCTGCCCACTGCAGTCACTGCCCAGGGACAGGGCGTCTGGGAGCCCCACTAGGCTGTGCCCAGGTGCGGGGACCTGGCTTCACACCAGGCTGATCAGACCCCACACTCGTGTCAGGGAGGTGCCACCGCAGAGGTGTCTGGGCAGAACTGTGCAGCAGTGAGTGCTGGGGACCTGTCGCCAGCCCCGCTCAGCAGGTTCTACCCAGTGCTGGAAGGACAAGGATGAGGTTTGACTTCACCTGGCTCATAGCTCTCCCCTTGTAGCACGGGAGATGCTGCCACCCCGAGCACGGCCTAGGCAGGTGACCACAGCTTTGCAGGTGAGGCAGTGAAGCTGTTGCCCTGTGGAGTGGTTTCCTGGCTGGGTTACCTGATAAGAGCCAGCCCATCCCCACCACAGCTGGAGGACCACAGCTGAGATGGGCTGTGTTGCAGTCAGCCCCTGCCAGGCTCCCAGAGCCCAGGCAGCTTCTATAGCTTCACCTTCTTTGCAATTTTCTCAGATAAGAAAGCGTTGATTTTGTTGTGGCTGCAGCACTGAAGTTCTTGCCTGGGCTGTGGATCCCTGTGGTACCTCCCCTGAGGTGTGTAATCCTCCCCCCTTGATCCTGCAGTGCTGCTATGTCAGAGCTAGCTGGTGCCCGGAGCCCCAGGGACCATGTGTTCTGGTGCTGTGAATGCCCTGGCACGGCAGGCACTGGTTGTGTAGCCACACACCTGTGTGTAGTGCTCAGGAGCTGGAAAATGCAGCCTGATGTTCTGCAGCACTCGTGAACTACCTTGGAATAAAGGGAACTATGTAGTTAAGGTGCTGTTGCACCACAAAGGTAATTACCTGCTGTTTGATAAATTAGAGTGTATATGAGAGCAAAGAGAGCAGTGGGAAAGTGTAAATGGATGGTGTAGCTGGGTATTTACTGCATGTAAGCATGACAGCACTGCTTGTTTACACCAGCAGCAAACTCTGTTTCAGATTTCCAGATGAATTTAAGCAGGTGCCATTCAGAACTGGTATTTTTCTGACCCTGACTCCAGAAATTTCAGCAACAGATGAAAAACTGTTTTTTAGATCAGTGTATTCAAGTCTACACCTCTGCTTTGGGTTTACGTTTATGGGGTAAGGCTCCACTTGAGTAACTACACATCTGTGACGTCTACCTGTAAGTTATTTTATTTACATCTCACTAGCAGTATTTCGTAAGGGAAAAAAAGCCTTATTAGATACCTGCCTGTGCAGTCTTACTTCCCAGTTAGATTTCTTTTTTAAGCCACCACTTAATTCCAGGCACATTTGAGACACAGACAGTGGTCTGCAAGATAATTATCCCCGTAAAGCTTGGTGAAAATAGGGAGATTTCGTTTTTATCTTCTACCCCAGGTGGGAGGAAGGTGCAGTGTGTGGGCAGCCCTTACTAGACACTGGGGAATCTGAGCAAGAGACCTACTGAATGTGGAGGAAAATCTCCCGTCAGGGCTTACAATATTGCTGGACATGGAAGGCTCCAGCCTCACGATGCAGCTCAAGAGGAAAGTGGCTTTGCCAGCTCCATGGCTCTCAGAACAACGTGTTTTATTACTGCAGATGGCACTGAGCTTGGTAATTGCTTGCCCAGGATGTGTGTGTTTTTTTCTCTCCAGCTCATGCTGATTTGTTGGAAGTAGAGTTGAGACGACCAGCTGTGCTTGGTGCCTCTTCCCACTTGATCCCAACTGTCTGAAGCCTTTGGGAAGAGAGCTCAGCTGGCAGCCTAGGGATGTTGGACAAGGTGTGTGTCTGTAGTGATGCAAACCAAGCATCCTTGGATGTGGGTTGTACCTCTTGCTAAATACCTCCACAGCACAGCAGTCAAAAGGCACAGCACAGCAGTCAAAAGGCACAGCACAGCCCTGGAATTGGTGTTTGCTCCTTCAAAATATCATAAACTGAAAACACTTGTTGGGAAAGGGGCAGCAGGAAGAACTTGTTAGGAGATAAAATGTGGAGAGTACATTAGGTCAGACATCGCTGCAGTCGTGGTTGCCACTGCCTGTTTTCCTTCCTGCAGAGCAAGGGAGTAGGCAGGCAGGAAAATAAATCAGTTCCCTGTGGGATAAATGTGGGATGAAAAAAGTTCCAGATTTGTTGCAGATTACCCGGGCTACTCCTGGGAGAAGTGGTGCATGATTTGGGTCCCTGTGTAAGCCTGTGGGATGACGTCAGATGCATTAGCAAAATTCACAGTCAAATTCAGCAAAGCACTTAAGCTTGTGCTTTGCTGAATGGTGATTGATTTAAGCATGGTACTTAATGCAGAACAGGTGTAAGGGGTCAGAAACTGTTAAATTTGTTACGATGCATCTTAAAATACTGAATTTCTGCCATTTCAGCAGGCACACAGATGCTACAACAGTTAGGAACACAGTAAAGCTAGTGCAGCCTTCCGAATAACCACGTACTTCTTCCTTATCATGGGTTGGATTGTTTCTTCTACCATATTTACACAAGTTCTCTCATAAAACCACCAACACATTGTTCTTCTGGGACAGACCCTGACTCAGGTGGTGTTGGGACTTGTTTTAGCAGCTTTCTGCTGAAGGAATTTATTTTTGTGGTCAGATTCTGCTCTGCTGGTCCCAAGAAACCCTTGGAGATTTTTGGTTTTCTCAGCTCTGCAGGGCAGGAGAGGTAAAGGTGATGCTCTGCTTGTTTTCTGTCTGTTCCTCAGTTGCGTCTAGTGCTGTTTGAGAAGTAGATGCAAGGTCCAGGCAGCTCTCAAGCATGAGCTGGACCTCATGCACAGCTCTGTAGTTGCATTAAAGCTTGCAGGATAATTATTAGTGCTATACCTATATGAAAGTGGAAGAGTAGTCAGAGGTTGGCTTCACCACTTAGATGGCTCAGTGTGAGCACAGGCCATTGCCACCATGAAATGAGAGCTGTGTGTGTGGGGGCTCTTGGCTGGGGCTGTTCCTAGCTCTGTGCTAACCCTGAAGTGAAGGTGAGCCTGCTTGCAGAGCATCACCATGGGGAGGAAGGTCTGGCACATCTGAGATGCTGTGCTGCTTAGCAGTGTGGAGTGCAGAATGTGATTACTGTGCTCAAATTGTCTATAATCTGCAGAAAACGGCTGTTTTCAGTTAAAACACATCATTTATTTTGCCAGTGCCTTATCTTAATTCTAGGAGATATTAAATATTTGTCATACTTTGGCTATTTATATACTTGCAGCTTATTGGATTGTGAAGTGGGTAATTAAATAGGCTGTGATCTTGTAAAACTGTTGTAAAACTGTTTGGCTGTTGTAAAACTTTGCAGTTCCTGATCCATAGCCTGATATGTCAGTTATTGTGGGTGGCACCTCTTGGGCCAGAGATGTTACGAACTCAGCGTTGAAAAGACTTACCAGATCACGCAGCTCTTAAGTCCTGCTAAAGCCCATCGTTTCCAAAAGGTGTAATTTATGGCCTTGCTTTGCATAGTCTAGACACTCTCCCCGAAGCACTTTGCCTCTTGCACAACTTGTAATTCCTTCTGCTGAATGTTGAGTCACTTGTTCTCCGTTTACCTAAGTGGAAAGTGGTCGGCAAGTCATTTCCCTGTGCAATTTTTTGTTAGCTGGAGGAATATTTAATTTGTTTTTAGCTTATTTAGCAGTAGCAGCCCAGCTACACAGCTCCGCTACTAGCAGTGTATGTATAAAATACATCACAGCTCCGCTATTCTCAGTGTATGTACAAAAACCCCAGAGCTACTGCCAGTGCTGTAGTCCAGGGTGCTACAAGGTAAACGTCCTATTTCTATTTCATTATGTAAACTTGACCAGTATGTCAAGACCAATCAGTACAGTATGATCAATAAAGCTGTTGCTTGGATGGTGTCGATGCAAATCCAGCTAGTGGCTTCAGCAGCAATAGGGTTTCACCCACAAAGTGATCTCTAGAAATCACATATTTTAGTGTGTCTTTGAGAATTAAGACTGATTAAAACAGTAGAGTTCCCTTAAAACAGCAGACAAGGGGACTTTCCCTGTTGGTGAGCAGCTCCTCTCCATTTGTCACCCAGGAGGGTGGGTGGGAGTTGATGGATGACCCCTCAAAGGTCTTCCCTTCCTGGAAATAGAACAGGGTGAGGTCCAAGGGAAGGTGCTACCTCACTGCCCAGCTCTTTTAGAGTGTGTTGCAGGCATGGCAGGACAATCAGAATTGTCTCCTCATCTTGGATGCTCTTTATGTAGGTGGTACCACCAGCTCCCAGTGGGTCAGAATTGGGTCACCCTTCTTGAAGGGTATGCTCCAAGGTCCAGCAATAGGGTCCAGCTGCCTCTTCCTGAGGGTGGGAGAGGGGAGATGCAAGAGATGGAAGGTTCCTGGGAAGTTCCCCTGTGTCATTACCTCGTAGGTACTGACAAGAATATGCAAAACATCCTAACCTGGCACTTGCTTAGAAAGAAGTTATTTGTGGGTACAGGATATTTGGGTTGCTTCACCTGGGTTTTCCTCTGAATTGCGTGGGCTTCATTCTTAAAACCAGATATAAAGTGCAGTTGCTGAGTGTTTGATGTTAACCTTTTGAAATTGTTGTTTGAAAAGGTGCTTTTAGTGATAATATTTGGTATTGTTTGTCTGTGATTCAGGCTGATAAAGTCAGACATTTCCTAGAATTTAAACACCTGAGTCAAAGTGTCATGCAAATATTTATTCAGCGTGGGGTAAGTGATGCTGGGTTTGTAGTTGTCTTTCTTCAAAACCTGTCTGTCTGCTTCACAGTAAGGTTGGGAGCTTGGACTTTCAGTGGTGTCAGGTATATAGTGACCCTCATGGGTGTCTCCCCATAACCAAACGTTAATATTTAATGAAGAAACTTAATGAAATTTAGATGTAATCATGTTTTTCCTGGCCAGAAGGGTGGATTTTTTAATGACGGTGCTGCAGTGTTTATCCTTGGGGACTGGCAGTGCGATGTGCATATCTTGAAAGAACCTCATTGAATTTGGTAAGACTTTGGGCTGATGCCACAATGCTTTTGTGCAATACCCTGCCAAACAGGGCTGATGGTCCAGCAGTGGATTTTTGTGATCTCGTGTGCTAAATAAGGGTGACATTCGCACAAGGGCAGGGTGCTTTTTGACTTTCTAAAAGGAAGAGTCTTCAAATCTAGCTTTGTCTGTAGACCCTCTGCAGACCACCTCCTGCTCCCTTTTGGGGTGGGATTTAGATCCACAGTCGATTTAGGATTAGCATTTATGAACTGGATCTGATCCTCTACAAGCACGGAGCAGAGTGGCCCTGTCCCTGCAAGTTTGTTGCTCACTGTATCTCTTCAGCCAGGTGAAGAATCTTGGGGGAAAGAAATTCAATAAACATTTTGGTAGTGGAAAAGAAGTACTTGTTTTGGATGTTGTCATTGCCTGATGCACTTCTGCAGGAGCTAGAGGCCTTGTATCCAGAGCAGCTGCAGCACCATTGGCGTGCACAGGCTCAGTTCAGTCCCTTGGAGCAGGGATAAAAGGGGGTGGTTTGGCTCCCAATTGCCTGTCTGGCTTAGGGGAGGACAGTAATAGGGAGGAAACGCTGTTTTCCAGGCACACACTTTGAGGAGCTACTGATAGAAGAAGCTATTTGTTAAGAATTGTCTTGTTGAAACAGTCGTACAGGTTGCCTTGTAAAAAACAGTGTCTGCTCTAGCATTTGAGTTTGATTTCTAGCATTTGAATTTGATCCTGAGACCCACTGATCTGGAGAGGATGGCACTGGGAGTTTGCAGATTCTGTAAGTTTGTAGCAACCAGTGATGTCTGTTAGTTGCGGTGTGTGTTTTCAATCAGTGAGGTCTGTGGGGCTCACTGACTCCTGTAGGACACGATTCTCCCTTTCCTGGGGAATTTGTTAAGTTACCAAGGCAGATGATGCTATGTTGGTGTTGCCCTGAGGTGCAGAAGGCTTCAATCCTGTTGAAGGATTTTACCACTTTAAACATCCCAATATGTGGTCACAACCCACAAGTTTTTCCCTACCTCCACGTCACAGGGGAGCAGCCCCATGCTTTCCTCGGAGCCCCTCAGAGAGGGGCAGTGATTTGCCTTTGTTGGTTGGGATGTGGGTGTGTGCATGAGGGTCATTTCAGAGCCTGGAGTGTCACAGCCAACACAGAGACTGTGGCTGGGATTGGAGAGGACAAGGTGTCTGGCTGGTGGCATCCTGGTGCGATAAAGGGACGTGGCTGTGAGAGGGAAGATAGACTGGTGCTCCTAAATACAGTTCTGTGCTCACTGATGTTGGTTCTACAAGAAGGCACCCACCCATCTGATTTGCAGCTGGTGCTTGGCTTGGAAACAAACTCTTATCCCAAGGAGTGATTTGGGGGAGCCCTGTCCAGCCAGTTGGCCAAGTGAACCTAAATACTGCAAAGACACTTTGGGAAGAAATTTCTAGGCTTGCTCTGGCCAGCCTTGACATGGAGCTGGTACAAGTGGCTGTGGAAGGGAGAAGCTGCTCCATGAGCAGCCAGCCAGATGCAGCATGGTCTCCACTAGGTGCTCCCCTCAGGTGTCCCTGTCCCTGTCTGATGGGTGTGAGCGGGAAGGAAGGAGCATTCAGGTGTTATGTTTTAGGCACAGAAAATACTGGATGATTTGGGAACAATTAGGTGCAGCCATCCAGAAGTTCTGTCAGACTGCTGCTGGTGCTGCCAGGGACTGTAGTTTTTGCAAGGAGATGGTTTCACTTTGCCTGATGTGCTGTTGCAGGCAGTCAGCTCCTCCCACACCTCAGCAGCAGAGGATTTAGGCAGCTGGAAGGTGATGTGGGTATCGCATAAGCAGAACATCAGGCAAAAGCCAATTTTCTTCTATAATGCCAAGTATCTTTTCCTAATTCAGCAAGAGGGCACAAATGCTTTGCATGTTGCACGTGATGAGTTTGCTTTTATTGTCCCCACCCCTAGACTTCCCTCCTTCCTAGCAGACTGCTCTCATTCTTCTTGCAACCAGAGATGACATACTCGTCCCTGCCTTGGAAGAAAGCTAATGGGGTGACGCAGCAGGAGCCAGTTGCCTTGCTACCTGCATGGTGACAGTGCAAGGAGGAAGGAAGGCCACAGCCAGCACTTCTTCAGCCACGGATGAGGCTGTGTGACCTGAGAGCGGTGCACGCTGCAAAAACCAGCACTGTGCCTCCCACCCCAGCTCTGCAGACCACCCTCTGCCAGGGAGACCTCTAGGCAGAAGCCATCTGCTGCTGTTATCTGGGGACATTCTGAGCAGCACGGGGTTGGGTTTTGGTGCATAGCCAAGAGCTAGCTGGAGTTAGGACTGCAGAAACTTTGTGTGTGCTCAGTCATTCGCGAGGGCAGAGCAGCTCCCGAACACGAATCAATGCTGATACTCTGTGACGGGAAAGAACAGGGAGCTGGGAAGGGCACCAGGCCTGGCTGAGGGAGTTTGGAGTTGGGAAGTTTCAGCTTTGCTCCTTCCCTTTATCAGGTGTTTGGTGCTTCAGTCTGCAAACTTTGCTCCTCTGGAAGGGTACTTGTGAAGAAGCTGGGGCAGGGAGGAGGGATTGCTGACAGTTCTCAAGTTGCTATGTTTTCCTTTTTCGTCTCCTATTTGCTCTGCATCAGGTATGCCCAGGGCTATGCAGGGATGGTGGGGAATAATACTCTTCTAGCCTCTAGCTGTCTCAAGAGACAGGTGGTATCCTCAAAAGATGTGAGTTGATCATGAAGTGGTGGATTATATTGGCCAAGGCTCTGCCTGGTATGATTTCTGCTTGTTTATGGGCTTCTGGACTTCAGTGGTACCTTCTACTCTGAAAGATGTTGGTGTTATTCTGCAAAGACCCTACCACTGCCTTCAGGTGTGATCTTGCGGGTTTTATCTACTCCAAGGGCTACTTCTTTCCCAGGATCTCTCATGACACATTCCTGGACAGCCTGAGCCACATGCCCATCAAGGAGAGTGGCAATTGGTGCACTTGTTCCAGCCTACCTGGTGTAGGGAGGGAAGGCTGGGCAGGGAACGGCATCAGAGAGCCTGTTTGTTAAACAGCGGGCTGGTTGCTTGCACTGTGAGCCTGCATGGCTGAGCTTTGGGCATCCCTTCGAGGGCTACACCAGCCCAGGGAGGGGGTTATGAGCAGAGCAAAGCGGTGGAGCGTGCCTGAGGCACAGGTAGGGAACAGAAGCAACATGCCATGGCATGATGGACGATGGGGGAAGTGAATTTGACACTTGAATTACACTTTTAAACTTCTGATTTTGCTTGTTTTGAAGTGCTGTTACAAGTGCATGTGCTTGTGCAAAGGTTATGAACTGAGCAGGACGGGGTCTCCGTGAGTGTTAGATTTCTCCTTCAATAGTGAAAGCCACTGAAGTGCCTGGACTCCAGCGTTGTACATGTTGCTGGCTGATATAAAATGGATGTTTCCTTCTAAGGCTGCATTGCATCCCTGCTGCTGAACTTTTATTTGGAGTTCCTCAAACTATGACCTCTGAAGCTTCTGTGGCAAAGCTCCTGCCTGGTACATATTTCATGAAACAGGATGTGAGTGATAGAAATTCTTCCTGTCATTTCATCTCTCTGTAAACTCCCTTCTCTCAGCTTCTGTCACACACCAAAATATTCCTTTCTGCATAGAAGTCACCCCAAAAGTGAATCAGATCCTGCTGAGCAGGACAGTCTTCCCACCACCTATTAATAGTGCATGCAATTACCCTCCATGCATCTCAGAATTCTAATTGCCTTTTTATTGCTGTTTAGTAGTGTGTTAAAGGTTTTTGAATGCTCATGCCTTGTTTTCTCATTAGCTCTATTTAATGCTCCTTTGGCTCCCTTCCTCAACCTCATCACATTTAGCATCTTCATGCCTCCAGGGCCTTGGGCAGCTCTGCCACTTCTGACTTCTTCTGTGTCCTCGCTTGTGTTGCTGCTCCAGATGCTTTGTGTTCCCCAGTCTCAGTCTGATGTGCTCTTGGGACCCATCTCCTGGAAGGGGCTCTGTGCCTGCTGTGATACCCTGCCAGCAATCCCTTTGCTGGGCAGGGTGGCTCAGGGAAGGTGCCTCAGTGTCTCTAAGGCAGCTGCCTTGTATCATACTGGGCTGTTTCGTGTGGTGAGGCTGCCCAGGCGGTTAGGGGGAAGTACATTATTTCCAAATGGGGAGCAAAGGTCAAGAGTTTGGGGAGCAGCTGGTAATAGGGACTGGGAGTTGGTAAGCCAGGTAGGAGGCAGGTGCTGTGGCCTGGGGTCCCTGCATAGATTTGTTTTGCCAGGGTGGACCCAGTGCTGCTGTGTCACCAGTGGTCCCCCTGTGACATGGCCCTTCTCTAAAGCCACAGTCTCTTGCGCTGGGGGCACATACAACTGGTATCGCTGGGATTGCTTTTTTTGGAGCTTCATATGCATCCTGTACCAGTTTTCACCTGATGGGCTTGTAGAGCACCTGGCAACCCTCGTGGGTCACTGAGGGCAAGCAGTAACCTGTGTTTGTCTCATATAGTTTTTTGAGTGCAAAGTCCTTTACAATATTGTTTGCTTTATGTTTTAGCCTTGTTATGTGGCATTTCCATAGCTCAGATTAGTTTAATCATCCCCTAAGGTGCTTGCTTGCTCACAGTTGTCCAGGACTTTATTGCCCTCCTCTTGTGTATTGGAGAGCCCACACAAATCTGAATCATCAGTAAATGTAATCACAGTGTTTGATGTTTGTTCTTCCAAGTCCATGATATATACAATGAATGAAACTGGTCTTAATACCCATCTGTGCCTCTCCTTTCAGCACTTCTTGTGTTGTTCCAACATTCTTATTTGCTGTGTATAGCCCTGCCACTCAGTCCTACCAGCATTTGTACTGACCAGAGGAATTAATGTTTTATATAAAATTGTATCAAAAGCCTTCTCATCCTGTAGGTAATTTACGGCCAGAGCTTGCCATCAGCAGCTTTAGCACATCTGCTAAGCACAGCGTCTACTCAGGGAGGGCTGAGCTCAGTAGCCTGCAGTGCTCTGCACGTTGGGGCTGAGGACGGGTGAGTGCTTCGTGCTGCCAGCCAGCATCCAGCATCCCTGCCTGTGGCTGGCCTCTGCCTCCGACGTGGTGGCGCTTGTGACATGGGCTGTGCAGCGTTACTCGAGGCTGGCAGCCTCATCTATGGGCTCTGGCTGAGTGTGAGGACTCACTAGTCAACAAGAAAATTACTGAACTGAAACAGCCTGGAGCTCCTTGGTCTCAGTGGTAGTTTGCTGTTTCAGTTTCCTTGTGAAAGGTGAAGGCAATGGCAGAGCTTGGCAGTTTGGGCTCTGACTGGAGGCTTGAGTTTGGGCCAGGTTACAGGCTCAGCTTTGCTCACTTCTTCACAAACTCACACAATTATCCAGATCTGTCTCAAGCTGTCGTCAATAAGCAGGTGATGAAAATATTACTCCTTCCTCCATAGAGCACATAAGTGAGAGCTTATGAGATCCTGAGTTAATTGCTTGGTGCAGGATGCAGGTCTGGGGGAGCACTGGGGCTGGATCTGATGAGAGTGGCCGTGCTGTAGCTCAGACACACACAGACACTGAGCACCAGGGGCTACCCCTTCCGTGACTTGCTGTGTCCTCCAAACAGCTTCTACAGCTGCTCCCTCTTAAATAAGACAGTTAATAGTCTTGCATAATTCATGCTTACAAGCTGTACACATTTGATGATAGAAGGAGCTGATGTTTAATTTACCCACATGGGGCTTCATATAGATCTTAACAGCTCTGTGCACAACAGCCGTGCACCCTTTCCTGCTGTTTGTGTTTGGGCAGGTGGACAGCAGGCTGCCTGCTCTTTCCATAGGTAGGGCAGTGCCTGGCTTGCCTGCAGCCTGCTCCTCTGACATTTCCTGAGCTTGTCACAGGTGCTGCCCTCCTTCAGGAGGGAGAATTGCACTGTAATGCAGAAGCAGAACAGGAAAATCTTCATCCTTATTGCTCTCAAAACCCAACTGCTGTATGAAAGGAAGGCAGCCTGGAGTCCTGAGCCTAGTTTTGCATTGCTGGGAGTCTGCAAAGCAAGGCTCTGCTCCAGATGGGCTCTCTCGGGATGCATATGGATGTGCTCTGGCTGCCCTTGCTTGGGGCGCTCTCGGTGCACGGGCACGGCCTTCAGATGTTTGTGCTCTGGTGATGGCTCAGGCTTCAGGGACAACCAAACTGTGACTAACAGGAGATGGGCATTTTAACTAGTACAGCAGCTCAGCTGCCCTGTTAAAGCCCACACAGACAGGAGAAGAGTAAGACCTCTGATTCTTCCCTTTCAGCCAAAGGCGTAAGAGCCAGTGGCCAGCCAGAAGCAGCTGCCTTGCTGTTTGGTTGCTGCAGGTTTGGGAGAGAGTTACAGCTGCTCCAGCAGTGTGGCAAATCATCTCCATTTATCTTGTGGTGTTATGCCTCGATGATGTCAGATGGTCCCTTTACATTGCAGGTATATTCAGACTAAGCAAATCACAGTAGTTTTCCTATTAAAATTTAATGATGAAAGATGACACTTGTAAGTGATTTCTTTTCTTTTTTTCTTTAGCCAGTTGTTTCATTTGCTGTATAACCCTCATGCTAATGGTAATAATCTTTCCTTGCTGTGACTCAGGAGAACAGATGTGCCTTTTGATTTTTTTTTTTTTAACCTAGACAGAATCTTCGTGGTATTTTGGGTTTTTGGTTTTGTTTTGTTTTGTTTTTTTTTTTACAGCTCTGATTACTTGCTTTGCAATGCTGTGACCTATATTCAAGGTAAAACTTGTGATAAATACTTGCTTTGAGGCGAGAGGAAAAACCATGTTTTTGAGAAGATTAAGGCCTGTCAGGCAGCAATCCTCATTTCAATTAGACATCAAAATGCAAATCATCCAGACTTCAAAGTATGTCAAGGTGAGAGTGGAAAGGACTTTAATATATTCTGCGATTAAGTTGAAATGCTTGAGCACTTTAATTGTTCTTGGTTAGTTACGCTGTCTAGGAATGGTGTGGGGGTAAGTCACAGTTGTGCAAGGAAGCCCTTCAAAGATATTTTTAGTTCCAGGACTTTGGTGGCTGGAGGAGGGATTTGCTTACCTGGATGCTTGGGAGCTTTGCTGGCTTTGAAGGGGTGAATGACAGAGCTTGGGCAGCGGGAAGACTGAAGTATTTTTTAAATTTCTGCTTGAAGAGATTAGCTACAGTTTTATGAAATGTAAATGAAATTTCTACTCTTCATTCTCTTTTCCTTGTATCTCCTTCTGACTTCTCAAGCAAACATTAACAAAAAAATTGGGGGTGAGAACCAGAAAAAAAACCAACTTGTCCCTGTTGAAACCATGGGTACAAGGTCATAGCTGTTTATGTAACAAATCTCACAGGATTCAAAAAAAGTCCTTGGTGTTGTCTTGTGCAATTTTTCAGAGGTGTTTATGGAGTCACAGCACTACTTTGCACCAGAAATTGTAGCCACTCACTGTAACTGTACATTGTGCACCCCTTTGTACGAGTTTGGATGATCACGCTTTGTAGATATGACACAGAAGCTTAATGAAAAAATAGCAAAAATGCAAATTACACATCTGTCTTGTTTAAAAAATAATTAATTATGTTAGCACGTAGACTTTGCGCTAGAAAAAATTCTGTAGATAGACAAACTCTCTAAATGTCTGTGTTCTTGAGAGGTGGACCTTATGTGAAGAGCATATGCAGCCACCTCACATCACTCCCTTCCTGAGGGAGCCAAGCAGCTAGTGAGTTCCCCATGGCTGACAGATCTCCCTGGGCCCGTGGGGCTGGGGCTCTTTTTGCAAGGCAGATCTGGGCATTGCTCTTGGGAGTTGCTGGGCCTTGATAACCCAGCGAAGGTGGAGAGGGCTACAAACGGGAGGGCAGAGGCAAGGAAACAACCTCCTGCATCATGCAGGCTACTGCTGAATCACTGTTTATGCTTCTTCTGTACCTGCTGACCACACGATGCGTGGAAATAGGGTGCCTCTATTTTTAGTTCTTACCTTGTGCATTCGTGCACATGCACGCTGAAATTATACTTTCTGTGATGGGAGCAGTTTCTTGCCTACGCAGGGAAAATATTTCAGAGTTGTGGCACAGTAATGATTCCTGATTTCTTCCCTTCCTAAAATCATCTGCAGGAGGAGAGAGTGGGGAAGAACTGCTTGCTCTGTGTAGTAGTATGGGATGCCCCGAGTGCCTTGGAGTTGCTGCTCCAGTCGATGCCATCCAGCCATGGTCCAGCCCCACTGCCTTTCTGGCAGCAGAATTGCACCTGCCAAATTTTATTCCATATTCTGCTGGCTTCCTTTACCCTCTCCTTTAGAGCTTATTTGGTACCTAAATATGATTTATCAACTATTGCAGCAGGACCACAGTGTTTAGGTTTGTTGCTGTCAGTTTTTAATCATCTGGGATTTATTTTGCCCATGTTGATGCTAGTGGAGCAATACTGAGCTCTGTCAGCAGAGGAGGAGGTCCCAAGATAAAACCAGCACATTTATGTTGGCAGGAATTGTGTGTTGGCTGTTACCTGCTGCTGCATTAATTGTGCTGTGAAAACAGGCACCACTTTTGAGGTAATTTAGGAATAAATTACCTGTATGAGCTGGGATGTTGAGGTGAGGCAAAGCAGTGACTCGCTGATAGCAAAAAATGACTGTTTTCCCTGGGGACAAGATTTGGTTTATTTTGTTAATGCTGCAGGAAGCCAGTGGTTGCTGGTGGAACATTGCAGTGCAAACAAGGCTTTCTCATTCTAGCGCATTGGGATTGACAATGGCATTTTGGGAAGAGAAGAAATAAAAAGTGCTCTGCTTTTAAATGGCTCTGTCATTCATGTGGCAGCAGCTTTGTGACACTGTCTGTCCTCAGCTGCTGCAACTTCCGAAGCTGAGATTCCCCAGAGCTGATGAGATTATTTGACTCAGTGATATTCTTTAGAAGATGCATTATTCCCTCCCTGGTATCCTCTTGGTGCACAGGGTGTTGGTCCCTGCCACCAGAAAGCCTGGGAGTGGGTGCTGCTGCTGCTCAAATGAGTAAAGTCGTGCATACAGTGACAGCAAACTGGTCCGAGTGCTGTGTCCCATGTAAAGAAGTGTGTCAAAAGGCTCATCAGGATTCCGCCCTAAAATCCTGTGTCCAAAACCTTAATGCTGTACTTGGCACCCATAAGGTTCTTCCAGCTGCCCTCTTTGAGTTGCTCTCAGGAGAAGGTGGCAGGGGAAGTGCTGCTGCTCTTGAATACTGGGTGAAGTTTGGAATTGGCTGGGTGGGAATCGTGCTTTTGACATGAAGGTCTCTGTAGCTTTGGTTTCTGGAAAATCTGGATGCTAAACTGCCATGTCCCAGCAGGTCTCATGTCTTAAACCACTTGCAGCAGACCCGGTGGCAGCCTTGCTTTCCTTGGGTAGCTTATTCAGAGTCTCAATATCCAGAAATTAGTGTTTCCTCCAAATCCAGATCCATTTCTTAAATAACCATTTACTGTGCTGTGAGAGTTTGGTCTGGCCAGCGAGAATGACTTAGTGATTCTGGTACTCACTCTGGCCCAGTGGTGCCTGATGTCTTTTGGCTCCTTTGCTGCCCTTCGTCATTACCGAGCCTTGGCACCCGCACCCAGGAGAGTGTGGTGTCCTTGTGAAACCCTTGCTTGTCCAGTTTCTGTCCTTGATTCAGGGATATCAGGAATGAAGCAGTTGCTTGCATCACTGCAGAGTAATTTTCTGACTCTGGAGCCACACATAGAGCTGCAGCATGTTCACTCCTCACTGCACACACAGCCCCAGCTTTTCCTGGTGTGAAGAGCCTGCTGAATTGTTTTAAAATGTCACAGCAGGAAAGAGCTTCATTTCTCGTACTCCATCATTTATGTCAGCCTAACTTGTGAGCTGTTTGCCACAAGCACATGAGCGGGTGTAAATACATTGGCTTTACATGGACCTCTTCCCGCATGTTTGTGGCTGCCCTGTGGAGGAGCATCACCAGCCAGTGCTGGAAAACTCCTGTGGCAAAAGAGGGAAGAAAGGGAAGAGGAGAGCAGAGGAGAGATGGCAGGAAGGTGCTCATCTTGAAGCAGAAACACCATTTGCTTCTGCTTCACCTCCCTACAAAGAGACAAGGAGGGCCTTTGGACTTCCCCCAGGAGGTGGGAATAATGTAGAGCCAGGGCTACCCGAGATTAGCTGTTTAGAAACAGGTCCATGGTACCTCATGGTTTTGGGGGGAGAAATGCTGAAGGTTTGGGCGCTTATTGTCCTTTTTCTGTGGACCTCAAACTGAAAGGCAAATATTTTTTCCCCAAAGGTGTTTAAAGCTAAGCCTCATGAGGCTGAAATGGTGTGCAAGGAGCCGCAGCTCTCCCCGAGGCTTAAATTTTCAGGATTATTCAGAGATTTGCAAATTAGAAAGGTGCTGAAACCAGTTGCCTTGAGCTTCAGTGGAAAAGCATTTGATGGTATGTGGCATCTTGCAGATTAGTTCCTCGGCACCATCCTCTGTTGGTGGTACTTTTCCATCACTGATGCTGTCTGTGGCCAGAGCTCCCTGCTTGTCTCATAGCCACTCTCTTATTTAAGGCACAGAGAAACCAAGGCAAGGGGAAGAGAGGCTGAGCACAACCTGTGCAGAGAAGGTGCTCCCAAATCAGTGCTGACTGCCAGCTCTTTCTCCACTGTGCTCAGGGAGATGCCAGTGCTTGTACCAGGGATGCTCCAGTGCTCAGTGTGGGGTGTGTCAGACACCTGAGCAGATGGCTTGGAGGTCTATACCTTGTTAGAGCAAAGCCATGTGCCTGCCTTGCCTCTCTGCTCTCTAATTGCTGCCTCGGTGCTTCCTATCTGCATCCAGTAAGCAAGCTGCTGGGTAGTTAATTATTCCTCTGGTATGAGTGCTGTACTATAGTCCATTTTGTCAATACTAATTGTTTTATAGAAATATGAAGTACCTCTTCCCCTTTCCTCCAAGGACTCTGAGATGCAATGTGGGTTTTAATGATATCATTCTCCCTTCTGTCCACTTTGAGTACAAAAATGTCTCCCATTTTCAATGGGCACTTAGAGCTATCTGTTGGAGAGCCACGAGCACTCTGCTTTTGGGGTCTGTTCCTGTGCCTTTCCAAAAAAGCTCTTTCCTTGCCATTGTCCCTTTGGTGCTGTGTATTTATAACTAATCAATTGCAACCCATGATCAAGTGATGATTATAATTTGTCCTGATGAATCCAGGTAATCCTTCCTTACATTCTAGGGTGAGATTTCTTCCTGCTTTTCAACCTTTAGTTTAATAAATAGGTGCAAAAGAATAAGTAACTTAAGCAGCGGTTTTAGGTGGGCATCTACTAAGAGTGCACACAGTAGAATGTAAAGACAGAACATAAGGAAAATTCCCCCTTTCAGTCATGAAAATTGTCAGCTCTTGGCATTCAGTTGTATCTCTGTGTACTTGCACTGAGCCAGGCAGTCAAGGTGGGCAACCACTAGTGATGGCTCCTTGCAGGGGGATTTGTAATTTTGAATGTGTTTTTATTGCCCTGGAGTAAACACCAGATAAACCCACATTCATTCATAATTAAAGAAAAGCAAATTTAAATTTAAATGTGCCCCACGTGTGTTGAGCTTCAAGTGTGTTTACACATTAGTGACTAATGTTTTGGGGCTGTGTTCTGGTTATCTTTGCCTCACTGGAGGTTTTGCTGTTAGCTTTTATTGTTAGTGGCATTGTACAGAGCAGGATGAATTCCCAGGTCAGCATGTGCTATCTGTCATGCAGAGATGAAACAGGAGAGCAGGGAAGAGCTTGCTGCCTGGCTGTGGGAAAGGCCCTGCCATTGGGATGTTCCTGGCTGCTTTGTGTACCTACAATGTCCGGCAGAAGCCTCAAAACTGAGATATGGGTGTGCCTGAGGGTGCTGGTGTGATTTTAACAGAGATGGGGAGGGTTTGTTGACAGAAGGATGGATGGCAGAGTCCCATTTCCCAGTGGGGTGTGGAGGATGAGAAGTGTTTTAGCCCTTCACTAAATGGCACCTTCTGCTTGGCATGTGCCTCCGTGTTGCTCAACACAGCTGCAGGTGCACGTCCTGGCGCTCAGATCAGGGCTTCATCTGCTGTCAGCTGGGTACACCAGGCAAAAGGAGGATGGCTGGATGCAAGGGTTGATGGTATTCCTCTGTCCTCCCAGGGGATTCACAGAGCAGACCGTACTTAATTAGACTTGCTTTCATACTTAATTAGGGTTGCTTTCAGAAAACAGTGCAACTTCTGGTGCTATCAACACTTCTCAGTGGTAAACATGGGAGGGCAAGCAGCATGGAGGTATTGCAGACCCACAGGGCCAGAAATACTCAGACTGAGAGGCCGGAGTGCTGATCCGTGAGCTGAATGGTGCAGAATGACTGCTGGCTACTCCCGGAGGCATGGCACAGTGCTGGACTGCTGGACATGCTCAGTGCATCCGTGTCAGGCTGAGGAATGCTTGTTGAAGGTCTGAGACTGCTGTACGCAGGTTGAAATTACATGGCTGTCAGTGCAAGCCGTGAACTGGGAGGTGACACAGCTTTTTCTCTGAAGGACAGGTTTTTTGCATATTGTGTGCGATTTGTGGGATTTATGAACAAAACTTACTCCAATACAGGCTGAATCTTTCCTGTATTCTATGAAAATATGGGGGTACAGGAGGCAGAAATCAGCCTTTTAGATTTAATCTCTGTCTTCTTCATCTCTGTTGAGCTCTGAGGGTGTTTGTGACCAGAGATTTGTTGTTTGGCTTGGAGTTCCTGTACAAGGACTTTCTGTCTCAGATGAGCATTCTCAGTGCTTTCTCTGCTGTTCTTCTCTGCAAACATTCAGCAAAGTTTGATGTGCTGCTGATGTCATCTACAGGAAGTTCTGTTCTGTGGCTTTAAAATGCATCCCAATTTCAAACCTGCTCCATTGGGCTTAAGAAAGCCTCTGCTGGTGCCCTTACTGTCATACCACCCAGGCTTGTGGAAGGCTGCAAGTTAACTGGTCTCTGAAAACAAGTTTCCTGGTTCTCAGCCACAAATGTGATTATGGTTACACTGGGGAATGGAGGCATGAGAAGCCACATTGTTGCATTAAAGGTCAAGTTCAGTTGGTTTTTAATCCTTGGGTCTTTTACACCTGCAACTTCATGTCTGTCTGCCAAGTCATAGGCAGGAGCTTATAGATTGTGTACCAGGTAGGCCAGGCTTTGCTTCTGGAACTTTTCTGGGGAGAAGAAGCAGTAACATCTTGGCTCTTAATTGTTTTTTTTAAGAGAAGAGCCTGGTAGTGCTGTCGCTGGGAGGGACCCAATGCTGCTGCTTTGTGTCTGGCATCAGTGGGCACTGGGAACCCCAGTGCTGTGTGCAGCTGGATTCTGGGTGGGAAGGATGGCACCTTGCTTTGTGAGACCAGCACCTGAAAACCCACAGGCTTCAGCGGGAGTGGGGCCAGTTCCCAGGCCGTGCCTGCTTGGGGCCTGTGGCATGAGGACATACGTTTTGGAAGGGTGTGGGATCCCGTGTTCCAGGGTGAGTGAGCTCCCTCCCAGGGATGTGCAGCAGCTCGGGATGTCACCGATGATGTTTGTCACCTTAATATTCATCTCCTGTGTTTGCAAATTTTGGCATGAGCTGCGGATTCTTCTGTAAGTGTTTTGGGGCAATTTCCTTTAGTTCCTGATTAAAATGCATGTGTTTTTCCTCATTTAAAAATATCATCTGTATCAAAAAGCTAATGATCACAATACCTGGCTTCCTTTTCCCCAACAAAGATGACAGCAGTGATATAAATCATTATGTTGCTGATTGTAAAATTGCTACCTTCAGGCATGTCTTTATTTTAGGGATGGATTTTTTTGGCTGCCACAATTTATAAGAGAAAGACAGTTAGAAATTTTCTCCTTTTAATATGTAGTTTTCACAACTCTCAAGACTCTTTATCATGTCAAGCTGCTTTGGCTGCCAGGGTGGAAAAAGCAGAAGATTAAAGTGCCTTCTTTTTTTTTTTTCCAAGCATGCAGCTGTGCATATAAGTATATGGTTTCTTTCCTGATGTAAGATAAAGTCATAAAGATTTCATGGTGGGCTTTTGCATTGCTCTGCAATTGTGGTCCTTGCTTCAGTAGATGGTGAATATCCTTTCCTCGGGACTTTTTTCTTGTCTGATTTCTTGTCTGACACCCTCAGAGCTCAACAGAGATGAAGAAGACAGAGATTAAATCTAAAAGGCTGATTTCTGCCTCCTGTACCCCCATATTTTCATAGAATACAGGAAAGATTCAGCCTGTATTGGAGTAAGTTTTGTTCATAAATCCCACAAATCGCACACAATATGCAAAAAACCTGTCCTTCAGAGAAAAAGCTGTGTCACCTCCCAGTTCACGGCTTGCACTGACAGCCATGTAATTTCAACCTGCGTACAGCAGTCTCAGACCTTCAACAAGGATTCCTCAGCCTGACACGGATGCGCTGAGCATGTCCAGCAGTCCAGCACCGTGCCATGCCTCTGGGAGTAGCCAGCCTCAGTTACCTTCCTCTGGTTCCTGGCGTGATTGTTGTGGGACCACAAACCTTCCCAGCACTGAGGTGCAGCAGCTTCAACATGTGCAGAGTCCTGCTGAGAATTTTTATTTTAGTTGCTAGTTTTTGAAGTGAAATCTTAAAGGGATTTTAATGCAGCATCATACGGAAACACCAAGGATTGTTTGTTTTGTTGGTGGGTTAGGTTTTTTTTTTAAATTTTAGGTGGTGGTTTTTTTTCCTCCCACCTCTGTGGGGAGATGTAAATGCCTGTCTAGAAAAGTCAGGAGCTGCAGAGACTATGAGAAATGCTACCACCAGCTGACCACCTCCCAAACGGCCGAGCTCTGTGCTTAGTGAATGATGACGGCAAACCCTATGAAGGGTATGGCTTGTACTTAATTCTGCGTTACAATCCCTTTAATCTAGGATTATATCCAGTTGTTTTCTTTATGCAGGGTGTATGCTGTCAGATAAAAGCAATAACAGCTGGGAGGAGAAAACTTGCTTCAAACAGGGGCTGAAAACGTTGAGTATCTGCAGGTGCTTTTATCAGAGGCATAAACCTATCTCACAAAAACTGTCCAGGCAGGTGCGGGGGCTGACAGGACCCTCCAGCTCTGATAGATTAAGACCCTGGGAAGACAACTGGTTGCAAATGTAACAGTAATTGCTTTCCCCTCACTGAATGAAATCTTCTCTGAGGCGATTACACAGATTAAAGCTTCCCACTGCAATGTACCAGAATAAATATAGCTTGTGCCACTTGCGGGGGCTGCCGCAGAGCAGCATCGGCTGCGGGATGCCTCTTGCAAGATATGGCAGGGCAGCTGGAGTGAAGGGTAGAAATCCTGTAAAAATAGGGCTGGAAGGACCTAAGGCTATCTGAACATCTTCCTCTCTTAGAGCTGGATTGAGCATGCCCAGGTTGTGCCTGGTGGCACTTGTCCAGCTGGTCCTGCTGGGGATGTGGGGACATGAGTTCCTGGACCAGCTCCTCCTGTGCATCTGCATCCTTACTGGGACAGGGCTTTTTCTCCAGTATTCAGCCTGGCTTCCTTGCTGTAACACATGCTTTTAATTTCTTGTCATGGATGTGAGTGGGAATGAGTTATTTTTTTGAGCAGATTTTTCCATACTTTGAGAAGTCTTGTCCTCAAAGCTTTCCCGAGGGAGCTCTTTGTTTCTTACAGCCCTGCTCTGGGCTCACATTAGTTGCCTTGCTCCTGCTCCCCTCTCAGGGACTCCCTGCGTGGTCAGTGCCACCAAGGTGCCCCTTCCTGCACTGTGCGAGTACTTAGTGGAACCCCAGCCACGCACTTAACATGTTAAGTTAGGCCATTACCCTAAATAACAGATGCATTTTACCAACCTGATAATTGGTAGTAGGTGCCACTTTGACCAAGGTGCAAGGGAGAATTTGCCATGTGTACACAAAATCATTTTCCTTGTTTATCGCAGCATGATTTAACTACCTGGTAGTGTTTGATTAGGTTGCATGCTATGTAATTTCAAGTACAGTGTGTGTGTGGTAGTTGCATAACACAAATTAAAAGTCTCTGAATGCAGGAGTTGTACATGTGAGAGTCGTAGAGATCCTTTTCCACTCTAATTAGCTTCTTTCCAGAAGAAAAGAGAAAAGCATCAAAAAATGCAGTTCACCTCAGTGTGTAGTAGAAGATGAAGCCTGGTGTGGGCTGGAGCAATGCCACATGATGGAGCATCGTCCTGGGTTGTACAGAGCTGTGTCTCTTCCGTGCAGCAGTGTGCTCCTGTGAAGAATCTGGCTTTTCCTAAGGCGTTTGGCAAACTTGAGGGGGGCAAGTGCAAGTTCGGTGGGAGGGGTTGCTGTCTCTCTTCTCTGTGCCCAGACCCTCTTGGCTCCCCTTCCAAAGCTCAGCATCAGTCCCTGCCCAAGGGACACAGACTTGTGTCCTTGGCACAGCCCTGTGAAGGGGACTGCCCCTGGCTCTCATGGCTTACCATGTGAAATTATCCGAGTTATGAGTACCTTGGGGCTAGGCCTCGTAGGGCTTTCTGCTACTTTCTTTCTGCACCAAATGGTACAGAGAGGCCACAAGACTCAGGTTATCAGCAGAAAACCAGGCCCCAGAGCTGACCTGGGTGTGAATAGGACAAGGCAGGTGCCTGGGTAGCACAGGCTTCTGCAGAGGCATTTGCAGCCAAAGGGACTTGAGTGAGCTGTGGGCGAGTACTCAGAAGTGCTTTGAATTGTGATGGTGATCACTGCACCTTCACCTCTTATCAAATGAATCAGAAGGAAAGAAGTCTTTCTCTGGCCCAGGGCTAGTTAGTTTAATTAAAGGTCTGTTGCTCTTGCCAGCAGATTAGGCAGAATTTGAAGTAGTCAGCTAAGTTGGTTGCTTAAATGATGTAATGTTGTTATGCCTATTTTTCCTCAAGTCTAAATTTCTGTGGCATAAGTAACAGGATGAAATGTTCTGTTGCTGTCCGTGGAGAGCTGATGAGAAATGAGTGGTGGAGGTGGTGGGTAGGCACTTAAAACTGGCAGGGGATCTGCTGTGAGACCTAATGGTTTTGCTGCAAATTGTAAGGGCCACTGTGCCAGTGACTTGCCTCGGGTGGCACACACAGGAGATGGCCACCACTGGCTCAGCACCTGCTTATTAAACTGTTTTGAAGAAAACAACCTTGACATCTAGCTTAACCACTCTCAGGGGATTGTGATTTGCATCTGGCTTTTTCTCTAATTAATAAAAATCTATTTTTATATCCTGGGGATGAATTTTCTCTAGGCCTTTGCTTATCCAAAAAATCCTCAATGACTTGAAGTGATGGTTGTAATGATGGACTTTTCTGTCTGTCTGAACTGCTGGACCCTAATGGGGATCAAAACAACACCTTTAAATTTCAAGCCCCTGTTCTTCCATACATGTAGTTTTCTCATGGACCACCTTTTGTTTCTTGTTATATCATCTTCTGATCCCAAGCCCTTGTTTTTCCAAACCTACATTTTCTTGTGAGCTATCTTATGTTTCCACTGGGGATAGAAATGCTTTTCTGTGCCCTATGCCAAGGACCTGGGTGGTTGTTGGCAGTAGCTGTTCATGGAACAGCTGCAAGAAATGGTGCAGTGGCCACCACTGGTTCCTTCAAGCTTGCTCCTTAGGACTGTGACCAAATGCCACGTGGACACTGGGGCGGGGTTTGGCTGGTGCCATTGCTGGCACCTCACTGGCCATTTGTGCTGCTCTGGTTCTAATGCCCCATCCCAGCTGGGATCCAGCCCTTCTTTGGAGCCTGAGCTTTGGCTCTTTCCTCGTGCTTACAGCCATGATCATTTGCCTGGTACAGCTGCTTGGACTGACTTAATGCAGTTCTGTATTCATCAAAGGCAGTCATCAAGACTGGAGGCTTTTTGGCTTCTTGGCTGCTGCTTCTGTCAGTAGTTCCTATTAACAGTAATAGAAATCACACTCTGGCATCAGCAGCACAGCACCCCCTGTGCTGTGCTCTGCTGTCTGACAGGAGTGGAACTGTGGAGGTAATTCCTTCTGCATCACACCGAGATTTTACTGCAAGGGGTCTTGCTGTCACTTCATATGTACCATGCCAGCTTAATGTTCTGTTATTTTCTTTCTTGGGAAGAGCCTGTAAAGCTAAGGAGTGTGGTGGGAGTTAATGCTCGTTTTCAGGCACCACGAACAAAGGAAGAAAAGTCTTCTTTTTTTGAATTCCAGCCTCTGACACAGTGCTTCAGAGGCGTTCCCTGTGGCCCTCTGTAACTACAGGGTATGTTGCTCTGTCTTCAGCAGCAGCCCCTGAGCATGGAATGCAGCCTCTGTCACCCACCCAAATGTCAGCCTGTAGGAAAAGAGGATTTGTGCACAGCTTAGCAGAGGGCTCAGCTACCAGCCCCATTCAGAAATCTCCTTGGTCTACCAAACAGGCTGATGGTTGCCTTGCTCTTACTGACTCATGTTGTGCAGGCTCTCAGTTGCTCAAGATAAGCATCTTTATTCTATCATGTTCTTGCTGCATGAGTCTGCTGTTAGCCTGCAAGGTGGCAAAGGCTTCTGTCTCTTTGTTGTTTTTTTTTCTGATGCTATCTTTAGTTTCCTTGCTTCTCCATTGTATCAGCATGAATTGGGATTTGTTTTGCTTGTTTAAATCACATTTCTGTAAAAAAAGTCTAAGGAATTAATCGCAAAGCTCAAAAATAGTACATGGCTTGTAAAGAAGTGGTCACAGTTCAAAAGATTAAAGGAAATAAAAATTTCTATTTGCCACCTAAATTTAAGGGAAGCTTTATTGTATCCTGGGAGATAGCATCGGAGAGAAAAGTGAGATTGCAAAGACAGACATCAACCAGAAGGAGTGACTTGTGCCCAGCAGTTCTGCATTCAGGCTTGGGGAACTTTGCTCCTGATAAAGACTTGGGCTTTTGAGTCAGTGAAGGTGGAAGTATCTTCTTCAGGACTGGAGCTGATGGGCAGGGATGCTGAAGTTCGCAAGTGACTTCTGTTGCCAGCTTCCCTGGCATTTTTTTCCAATATTCCCTAGGGTGGAGGATTTTATTGCTGATTTTGTTTGCTACAGCATGCATAATGTCCGACTTTCCGAGCCCGCAGCCAGGGTTTCAGCTGGAACCTGGCAGCCTTCTCTGCTGCGTGGGTCAAGCCAAGTGCTGAAACCTGGCTGGAAATGAGTTGGAGGTGGAACAGTTTCCCACCAGTTTGTCCTTCTCTTGTCAGTGTGGGCAGGATACTGGCACACTCAAGAAACCGTTGTGTATAGGTCTCTGAAGTGTGGAAATTGCAGACAAGGAGGGGCTGGATGGTGAAGTACCGGCATCGCGGGAGAAAGCCCTACCAAGGGGAATGGGCTTGTGCATGCTGCTTTCTGGCATTTCCCCTTCGTGCGTGCCCCAGCCTGGCCCAGCTTTCTGGACAAAACCTGCTTGGTCACAGTTCAGCCTGGTCCCCTCTTCTTCATGATGTTTTGAGGCCATAGGAGCTGCATGAGCCAGCGCAGCTGGTGCTGTGGTTTTGGCATCCCCTGCCTTCACCCGCACACCCTGCGGGCTCCCTGCTCCCTGCCCATCTCCCAGCATTCCTACTCCCTCATCCAGCTGCCAGGGAAGCTTGCTGCCGATATCCCAGAGGGCTGGGAAAGCGTTTGTCTCGAGACAGCTGTCAATCATGGCCGTCTCTTCTGGAGCAGGCTGTGTGGGCCCCTTCTGCAGTGTATGTTGTATGTATGCCAAGGGAGAGGCCATCGCTGGCTGTGCTGGCCCTGGCCCTGGCCCAGGCCCAGCAGTCAGCACCAGGAGCGAAACTTCGAGCTCCTTTCACTCAAATGTTTTGGGGCATTTGCAGGTAAGAGACTGGATTCCCACATCCTCAGTTCTGCAGCTTTTATTTAAGAGATATTTAAGATTAGTGGTTTTCCTTCCAATTTCTGTGGGTACCAGTTATCTCTAATTCTTCAGTGTAGGCTGAGACTTCTAATAGGAATGTTTGAGTTTAAAAAAAAAAAAAAGGCAATCCATGCTGTAGGCTGAGGTGAGCTGGAGTTGCTGGGATTGTGTGTGTATGTACAGCACAGCGTGGGATCAGTTTTATGGGATCAGAATGACATGGAGTACTGTGGTCCAGCTGCCACCAAGCTCTGGGATCTGCCACGTGCACAGACCTGCTTCCAGGATATAGCCTGCTCCTCACACTTACTGGGATCAGGAAAATGAGAGTAGTGATTCAATGCAGTGTGCTCATTTGGGGAGCTTATTTTCCCTCTCTTTGTGGTTTTGACTGTTATGGCTTCAGTGATCTCTTCCAGGGCTCCTAGAAGCAGAAGGGAAGCTCCAGGATAGAGAATGCTGTAGGCAAATGCTAGCAGAGCTGCCTTTTATGAAGAATAATTTCATTTTGTCTTTTCCTCTTTCTGTATGCCCACATGTTTTTCTGCTCCTACAAACACTGCTCTGAAATTACATGCTTTAGTTCTGCAGTAGCTTTGCTGCTTTTTGTGGGGGTTTCAACTTGTACTCTTAATGTGCAGACAAACTCATTATTGGATGTAGCAACAGGCAATTCTTCCTTCCTGCCCTTTGGGACTGTGTTTTGCTCCCTCTGTGCACAGCCTACTCTCCTCCCTCCTCTTGGGCTTATTCAGCCACCATAAGGTAGTGTAAGACACATAGGAGATCTGGATTTTGAGCTTGGAAAACATATTCTGGGGGTGTGTTGAAGAGGATATTTACTCCATCTGTTACGTCCCCTTCTGCTGCAGGTCACTGTTCTCGTAACATTAGCTTGCAGTTCTTCTGCACAACCCACAGCAAATGAGGAGCAGAGACAGCTCATCTGATGGAAAGAGGACAGCAGGGGGCTCTGACCCTCCCAGCAGAAATGCACAGAGCTCATCACTCACTCAAAGCCTTTAAAATTATTCTGCCTCAAGCCCAAAGAAGAAAAATGAATCTTTCTTCTTTTTGAGACAGCCTGCAATATACTACACTTCGCAGGAATCCTTAAAACAGCTTTCCTGGCTTAAATTAGAGAGCTTTTAATGTGTAGGCATGTGTTTTTGGAAAGGATTTTTATGTAGGGCCATATACAACTTCTGTGTTGAAAATTGCGAGACTTTAGAGAGTTAATGTATAATAGTGGTACCAAAGACAAGCCAGCATGCTGACCAGAGGCACCAAGGGCAGAGGGCTTGTTGCTCAGGGAGCCAGGATGTCCCTCTTGCCCCTGCTAGGTGCCCCCAGGGATGATTCAATCATATGTTGGTTGTAGCATTGCTTCTTTCATTCCACCGTGGGGTTTGCTTGGGGAAGGTCCCGGTGCCAAGCTGTGCTCAGCTCGGATGCCTCACCCCTGTCCTTCCACCGGCTCCCCAGGAGATCTCCCTGGGTTGCAAGGCTTGGACTGATCACTGCAGACTCCAGAGCCTGTCAGCCAGCAAATGGCCTTTTCCTTATCTTGAACACCATGATTGAACTTCATGCCTAATTTCATGCAAGCAGCTAATTGTCCCTTTGCAGATGCCGGTGTGGGCCCTGCCCACACTGCACACAGGCTGTGTGTACCAGGACTGCCCTAGCTGGGTTTCATTTACGCTTAGTGCCCAAAGCTGAGAAAAGGTCACTGCTTCCTCCAGCCTCCCCTGCCAAGTGAATGTGCTCCAAGCCTGGAAATCTGAGCACTTGCTTGTGCAAAGCCACCCTTGGGGGTATGTCCCCATGGGGCTCTCGTCCCATCTCTGTGATGCCTCAGATAATTTGCAAGATTTGCACCCTTGTTTTCAGCCTCCTGACAGAAACTGGGTCCAAAGACTAGGGCTGTGGGAAACAAATTAGGTAATTTTAACAGTGCCTTTCCTTAAACAATAGTAAATCACCCCAGTGGAATGATGTTATTGCAGATGAATTTCCCCGATGTCTTTGAAGGAGCAGACAGGCATTCTCAGCTATTCCAGGTATGTACCAGCCATCCTGTGAAGGTATATTCCCATGTCTCTGCCTAGTGGTGGGCATGGAAAGTTGAAGTGCTCTGTTTTTGCAGTAGTTTGTTGCCTCAGAACAAATTACCTTTTACTAAACTTTCTCTTCCAGCTTTGAACAACGTGCCCTTGTAAAATCTGATATTACTCACTTTAGCAGGAAATGTGAGGTGGAGGAGGAGGTGCACTACAGTTTCACACCTTTTCTCTTGTTTTTCTATCTAGAAGCAAATTCTATTCTGGCTTGACTGATTGATAGAACATTTTTCAAGTGCTGTCTGAAGGAGACAGCTTCTCTTTTACTGGATCAGAGATGCATTGGGCTCTTCCACAGATTTTCTTGAAATCTGAAGTGGTTTTTTGTTTTGTTTTTGTTTGTTTGTTTGTTTGTTTTAGGTTTGTGGTTGGTTTTTTTTGTTTGTTTTTTTTTTCTTCCTGGAAATCATGGCACATGCACAGAATAAGGGAAAATTTCAAACATGACAAGTTGTACTTAGCCAGAGCTGTGGTGTGTAGTAGGTCACATCTCTTAGTGGGCTGCTTTGAAAATGTGCTTTCTTTGGAAAAGAAATATTGCTCAGACCTGCATCTGCTTCTTCTTCTGCTCCAGCAGCCCCATTTCATGTTGATTCAGACAGCAGCCCTCTGGTTTGCGGGCTGGTGGTTTCCCCAGCTCTTGGCAGGGGCAGCGTGAGATGGGATGCCCACAGCAGGGCTCACCATTTCAGCCTTGTCTGCCTGGAAGCTCCTCTCCATTTTTTGCCATCTTGTTCATCCCCATCAAAGACATTCTCTCCCCTGCAAACTGCCAGGCTGAAACCAGCATTTTCACAGAGGCAGGGACACACTAGGAGTCCTTGAGCCTCCATTCATTTGTCTGCCACTTCTGGTCAGTAAGAACTGTTTTTAAAATAGCTTGTGAAATGGAGGAGAGTCAGAGTTTAATGATCAAAATGATGCAGAAATAACGCCAGTGATGGTTGATGTGCTTTTTTTTTGCCTTAAAAAAAGAATAGAGACAAGCCTGGGTTTCTCGTTTGGACATCTGAAGTGTCTGTAGGAGACCTTTGGCTCTGATTGTTTAATATTTTTAAGTCAGCATGAGCTGCTGTATACATTAACCAGGAAGGATGATTGGCTTCTGCAATCTGTAAGGTCTGCCTGGAGTAGGAACACAGAGGTGGAAGTAGTTCAAATAGTGACTTAAAAGTGTCTCCAGAAGTAGCTTGCTTTTCTTCTTGGATACCCACCATCCTAGTCTGTGAGAGACTCTCAGTCTTTTCATGCATGTAGCCACTTCTGGAGAGAAACAAAGTGCTGTTACTCTCCCTCACAAATGGGAAATGGAGCGCAGAGAAAACAGACAAATGGGCTGTTGGACAGCAAGGACTTGCCTGAATCCCAGAACCCTCCAGCAGAGACCACCTTGTGTTCCCACCTCATCCCTCACCCACATTTGTGGATCAGTTAGTTTATGGATATTTAACTGTCCTTAGGTTTTGCCTGGGATCTCCAAACCCACAATATACTGGGCCATTCCTAGCCCCTAGTCCAAGAATGGAGATGCTTGGATAGTGTCAGCAGCAGTATGGGTTACTGATCTTTGGAGTGCTGAACTGTCCAAAAGTTCTGCGCTGTTAGTTACCCCTCAGGAGGGGCTGGCAGAGTGTTTCTGGTCAAAGGGGCTCAGGCCACATTAATCAGCAGTGTAAAACCATCACTTCTATACAATTCTTTCTTTTGGGCTCCTGGGAATTGTTTGCGAATGCTCCTTTGTAGCACTTGTATGAGATTTTGCCCTGTTTTTTTTTTTTAATTATCAAATAAATACAGTATCAGCTGTCTATTGCAGATGATTGAATGAGAGGTTTCGCATGCCTGTCATGGTGACAGAGCAGGAGGCTTAGGGCTTTGCAGCCACTGGGCAATAGATGTATAACATCCATACCCCAAACTGGCTTTTTTAGTTCCTTTCAGTCAGGCTCTGAACATCCAAGTTCTGGAAGCTGTCCTCAGAATATTCTGAAAGAAATATAAATTCTAGTAGGATCGTAGCCCAGCCTGTTCCTGACTTTTCCAAGGGTCTCGACTTGGGTGTCTCAGGGAGAAGGACCTGTGAAGTTCTCCAGCTGCCCACCTTCTTCCTTCACTGCAGCACACCAAGGTCATGGAAGGATGTGAGGTAATATCTCAGAAGCTGTGTCACGTTAACACTCGCAGTCTTCCATAGACCGTGTGTTGTTTTCCATCCAACAGAAAAAGAGGAGTGAACATGTTACTTTCCAAGACTGCCTGTAATGCTCCAGAGGAGAAGGAAGATCTTCCTGTGATCCTTTTTCCTGTGTTAAGTGTTTTCTGAGGTCTCAGAGCAGCAACGCACTGTGTGTACCACATGTACTGCACTGGGGAGTGAAAGGGCAAGCCAAGCCATTTCTCTTGGATTTACAGAGTTCCTACAGCAGTCAGAGCAAATGTGTCTCAAAGTGCCCCTCTGGCCAGGCCTTTGCTAGTGGGGTTTGCTGGAGCAGGCTGTGTAAGTGGTTGTGTTAGTGGCCCTCAGGACTTGAGGTTAATCAGACAGGGACTGGGACTGGGACTGGGAGGGAATAAGGAAGGTATTTGAGCCAGAGGGAGGAGGAGGAGGAGATAATCCAGCTGCAGAGTCCAGCCAGAGAGTAAAGGTGCCTTTGGGCACCCAAAGGGGCACCTAGTGTTGGTGGGCTTTGCTTGTCACTCTGCCCATTCTAGACAGCCTTCATTCTATCTGTCTCCTGGGTTTATTTCCTAGATGTATTTCTGCTAGTATTTTTATGGGTTTGTTTTTTCTGTTTTATTAACAGAGCAGCTGCACTTTTACCATAGGCAGGATGATACTGGGCTTTCTGCTGAAAGCTGCCACATCACGATGATGTGTTTTACCCAGCAGACCTCACCAGGCAAGGCTCCCGGCACAGCAGAAGTCACCAGGGAGGTCTCTTAGAGCAGCAATCAGCTGCAGCCAATCCTCAGCCTAGTATTTAATCATTGCTATTTCTTGCTTCTGTTTTGTGCTGGCTTCTCTATTCTTCTAAGATCAAAGTCATATTTTTATTATCAGTAAAAAAATAGGATCCTGTATCTTTGATCATACACAGAAAGATACCCAGCAGGGCTAGCTTAGCCTGTTGGATGTGTCACAAACTCACTCTGCTAATGGCTTGCTTAGGTAAAATAAGATCAAAGGTGGGAGAAGTTCCAAGTTTTCTGTGCTCGTCAGGTGGCTCCACCTTGGGGTTACTTGCCAGCACACCAGCTGCAGAGGGGAGACCTGCCAGGAGGAGACACACAGGAGAATGAAACTTGCAGGCAGGAGCAGAAGTTCCTGATTGGAACCACAGCTGAGCACCCTGGTCTAGTGGGAGGTGTGCCTGCTTACGACAGAGGGGTTGGAACTGAATGATCTTTTAGGTCCCTTGCAACCCAAACAATTCTGTGATTCTGTGATGTTAATGGAAAAGGAGACCCTTTGCAGGGGAGAGATGCAAGAGTGGCATGTGAGCATCAGATGGGATACCCCTGGTACAAACAAAGGTGGCAAGTGAAGCAGGCTGTGGCAAGGTATCTTTTGATGTACCTGCATCTAGGCTTGCTCTGTGGTGGCAGGTTGAAAAAGGAAGGTGTATCCTGGAAAGCACAAGGGTAAAGTCATCACGGCAAGGCCCAGTCCCACGTCCTGGCTTTGCTTTCCTTTTTCAGCAGTGTGCACTGCAGTGTTTCAGAAAGTAGAAGCAGCCAGAACAGCATTTTAGGTCTTTCATGTATGTCAAAGAAGTGTTCCTAGCTGGCAGAATGAATAACAGAAAAGAAATATACTCAGGGTTTGAGAGGGTAAAAAAGCACATCCATGCATTTCAGAGAGCAACTCAGAGCCTGTGCTTTGTCTCTCCGATAAATCTCCTACTGGATGTAGTCTGGGACAGTGGAAAGAGATCTGCACTGCTTGATCTAGAGCCTGTGTCTGCAGCTGGCTCAACCAAAGGGATTGATGTTTCGCATTCCCATACTTACCCAGCAATACTTGAGCCTCTTTACAGCAGAAATGTTCCAGCAAGTGCCAAAATCATTTAACACTCACTGCTTGTGCTGCAAAGCTGCTGGAGTTTGCTTGTAATAACAGCGGTCGTGAGAGGTCCTGGCAAGGACTGGAGCTGGTGCTGTGGGGAGACATGGCTGGGTGGTAGCTCTGTGGCTGGGCAGAGGAAGGGGCTTTCTACCTCTGCAGGCTTCTCTCACCTTTGGTCACATTGCTGAAGCAGATATTTACCCTTAGGTCAGGAAATACTATTCTTGTGTTCTTGAGCTGCTTGAGTGAGAGGGTGGTTCAGCCTCTGACCTCCAAACTGGTGCTGTGCTGGTGTGTAAGGACGCAGGAGCTGTTTGCATTGTTTGTGCTCAAACCCAGCCTGATCTCTTAGCACAGGGTAGGTGGGCATGTAGGAGTCTTTCTCCTGGAGGATCCCCACTGCTCTGACCCATCCCCAGCATCACAGGTGGGCTGAGCAGACAGGGCATGAGCTGCTGCAGGCAGGAGGGGTTGTGTGTGCTCTTCACTGCACACGTGTGTAAACCCAGGCACGGTCATGGTGCAGTCTTTTTCTCTGCAATAAATCAACTGGACACCTCTTCTGAGAGAGGAGTAGGTGACACTGGGGTGGCTTCCCAGGACCATGTGTTTTTCTTTTTTGCCACTCACAAAGGATGAGTGTGGCTGGAGAGTGGGTGGGCAGAGTGGATCATCAGGGCCTGTAAATCATGGACCAAGGGGCGAGGTAACAAATCAAGCATCCACAAAGAGGGAATTGTACAGGCAGCAGTAAAACAGTGGATGTGTGCACAGTGATCTGCATATGGTCAGACTGTAAGGGTATCCCTGGAAAGATGTATGGTGGCTATCAGGAAGCAAAGCACAAGAAGCTCTTTCTGGTAACAGGTATTAAATTTCACTGAAACAACCAGAAAAGGCACTGTTAGGTGGCTGAGAACAGTTGCCCGAGACTGGCAATTAATGCTGGTTGTGTATGTGAGCAGTGAAAAGCCAGCAGTGTTCAGCTGTTTGCAGAGCAGACACATCTGCCCAGGAGAGTTTGCAATTAAAACCCCAAATGCTGGGCCTGTGAGTCGCCCACCCCACCTGTGGCCCTCTCTTGTAGCAGGGAAATCAGCAGACAGACAATCTGGTATGTTTTCCCAGTGCAAAATAACCTGATTGGGGTTTTTTTCTAGTCTCATGCCCATTGCTGGGGCCCCTGGGCTCTCTCCTAAGACCAGTGCTTGGCTGCTCTGGCCTCCCCCCCACACCTTCCCTCCCACATTGTTTGTGTCGTGGCTGGTTTTCTGGCTGGGGAAGCAGCAATGATGAGAGATGCTCATTCGGTTGGTTTAGATTTTTCCTAAATCACCTGGTGCTGAGGAGTAATAAAATATTTATTAGATGTTACAAAACCAAACCCAGAGCGACAACACAGTGAGCAGTTAAATATTCCTCCTTTTCTCCCTGCAGAGCCCCCTGAGCAGCAGCTGCCCTAAGGAGGAAGAGCTCAGTGCTGCTTGTGGTTGACTGTTGCTGGGCTTTTGGGACAAAAGGCAGAGTTGCTTCCCCTGGGAATTACCTGCAGTCCTCAGCTGAAACGATTCCTTCAGGACAGGGGTGATGCTGATGGACTGAGCCATTAGGGACCAGTGTGCAGTGCTGCAATGCATCCTCATGTCCTGCTTGCAGGGAAGACCCTTCCAGTGGGATGTGCAGTGTGCAAGGGCTCTGTGAGGCATCAGTGCACTGAAACATTCAGTCCTTGATCAGAGGTGTTCAAGTGTGGCAGTGAAGGGGGCACAGGGGTGCCTTTTACTTGGAAACATCCTTCTACAGAGCCCAAATCCGATTTCAGCCGCCGTCACATTGATGGACACGGCTTTATTAGCAGGTTTGAGTACCTGTACAGGTGTGGACATGTTATGCTGCAGCCTGCTACTGACAGATTCAGCAATCTACAATCTAGGATGGCCCCTCCTTCCAAATCTTCTGTTGGAATATGGTACTGTTGTAGCATAATGTAGCTTGCAAGGGAGTTCTGGAGGTCTCTGGCCCAATTTCCCTGTTCAAAGCAGGGCTCCCTCCCAAACCAGATAGTTTTCATGCAGTCAGGCTGTGGAAATTTGCAAGGCTGGAGATGCCACAGTCTCTCTAGGCCCCTTTTGGTGTTGTACTTACTCCTGCATGCTCAGACTCAGCAAAGAATTCTGGGGAGAGAATGGCTTAGTGAGGCATGTTGCTGTGTATAACTTTTTTCAGGGAAGTTTTCTGTGGCAGACAGCTCCTCTTTCCAGTGCTTGTGCTTCCCTGGTGTAGGGGAAGCAGGCTGGAGACGATGCGCAGAGATGATGCCAACTGTTCACTGGCTGGAGCACTTTGGAGAAGGTGCCATGGCTCCCTGCATTCAGGTTTGCATTTGGCTCTGAATCAGACTGAGTATGAGCAAAAATAACACAGAGCAAGAAAGCTGCTGGTGAACGTTTGTCCTGAAGAGGCTGATGTGCTGTTTTCTGGGATCTGCATCAAGCAGATTCATTTGGTTGCCTCTGTGATTTGCTTGTGGCTGGTGGGTCTTTAGTCAGTTTGTGAGGTCACTAGATTGTGCTGGGCATGTGGTTTTTCTTAACAAGGTTAGACCAAGAAGGTAGGAATCATTTGGTGCCCATGTCTAGTCACTGGTGAGCTCTTCCCCATAACGTAGTCTGTTATGGATTACTACATTATGGACGGGAAAGACATCTGCCAAGCTTTTTATAAAAAGCCATGCAATCCATGAGGGATGCCAGCCCAAAAGCTCCATGGGTGCTGTGCCTGATACCTGTGCCAGGAGTTCATCATCACTGCCTCAGTTGATTACAGTTTTTAATACGCCTGTATATATCTGGCAACTTAAATACACTCCCATGCTTTAGACAGGTAAAAGTCTGGGAAACACTCTGCTGCATAAGCACACCACAGTGTTAAATTGGGAGAGTTCTCTTGGGTCCAGAGTGCTGTGTTCTGTGATCCCTGTGGAATGCAGAAATGACTGTTCGTTCTTTAATGGCTCACACGTGGGAAGCACTTGTGGGGAACATCAGAGAGGTTTGGAAAAGTGAGGAAAGATAAACAGAATAAACCTCTTCAATCCACCAGTTTTCTTGCTTGCTCCCAGCTCTCCTGTGGGATGGCTCTTGGATTTGCATTTGCATTAGAGGCAGCGAGGCTGTGCCCCCAGTATCCTCACACCTACTGGGCTTGCAGCCTAACAAGGTTTCACCTCCTGCCATAGCTGGTGTGAAGGCTTTGAGGGTGTACTGATGTCCTTCCAAGTGGAAGTAATTCTGTTGTTTTCTGCTATTTGTGAGCACCCTATGGAAGGTAAATGAGAAGTGGTTTGTACTGGCCCCTTAGTGGCCTTACTGGATCTGCAAAAGCTGTTGGCTTGCTGTATATGGATTTCTAGCTTGTCACTGGTGCCTCTAATTGCAAGAGATAAAATAACACCCCTGTCTTTAAAGCTCTTAAGCTTCCAGTTGAGTGTTCAGGGCATGAGCTCTTTTAAGCCTGTGACTGAGTTAGTGGCATCACTTGGCACTGCTTCAAGGCTCTGGAGCGTGATGCTGGTGCTGAGACTGCTCCCCTGCCTTGCTCCAGCCTTTGCTGGGAGGTGCAGCCTCCCGGCTGCCCCAGGAGTGCTTCTGGGATTTGGCAGCAGTGCCTGTGGGGCCTAATGGGAAAGGAAAGAGGCATAAAATAGGAGGTGGAGCGTGGTGGGCACATTTGGTCGACCTCTAGGTCTGGTCTCCTCTGTTCCCTTGCGGTGCTGGCTTTCTGCACCAGGTGTTTGCTGCTGTGCTGCAGAAGCTAAGTCTAATATGAAAAGAGTTAAATTGTGGCTCAGATCTACTGCTTCCTTGATAAGGTCCCTAACAGTGGTGCAGACATGGATCAATACCCCGATGGTGTCTCATGGTCTGGTGGGGGTGTCAGACTGAGGGTCCTTTTAGCTGAGGACTGGACTGTGCTGCAGCCTGGTGTGATCAGAGAGCATCTCCTTTTCCCTGGGAAAATGCTGGCATGCAGCTTGGCCAAGGAGGAGACAACTGACACTCTAGTAGAGACAAATCAGATGATTCATTTCCACAGCCCCCAGGAGACTGCGTGTGAGCTGTGTATTGGGAATTTCTAGGAATTTCAAGGAGCATCACTTGTTCTGAAGGTAGTCCATTCAGTACTGAGGAAGGAGCATAAAATACTGCTGCTAGATGGCATTAAAGGAATTGAACAAGCTAGGACTTTCGGAGGTTGTCCTAAGAAATAACCTGGACACAAAAATGTAATAAATATGCCATGCATGTTGTTAAAATCCCAAATGAAAAGCCTCTTGGCTGAGAGTATCTGTTCTCTTAGTATGTTTTTCCTTGTGCCTCAGCACCCTGATTTCAAGGTTACCTGTAGTTTTTCTGTTTCTTACCATGGTTTATTATAGCATCTGTTGCCCTGTCATTTCTTTCTGACTTTCATGATGTTTGCTAATACAAAATTGTCAATACATTTAATTAACATCTTGCCTTACTCCCAGATAATTAAATGATTAATAAAAAACAGACCTAACACCTTCCAGCAGGTGTCTCCCACTCGATCACTGCATTGTCTCTGGCTCCTCTTATCACTGACCCAGTTTTCAATTCCATCAGCTGAGATAGGTTTGGAGCCTGTTTTACATCTGATGGTTCGTGATGTCTAGGGTGCTGTTGGCAGCACAACTAGGAGTTTAGGTGGCTGACATGGCAGATAGGATTTAATTTTTGGTCCTAAGAGTCTGCCAGCCTAAAAGCTATAAGCTTTTGGCAGTGCTTTTCCTTAGGCTCATGGCCCAAGGCTGAGGTGGGTCAGGTTAAGGGATGGTCTTTACTCCAGCCCTGTGATGGTGAGCTTTGTTGCATGTGTCAGACCCTGTGAAGTCTGGGCTGCTGTTTTGGGGGTGGGAATTACTTTTCCAGCACCCACAGGGTGGCAAAGGCTGTTCCACATTTTCTAAAGCAGAGCATATTGAGTCTCACTTTGTCACTTTGATGAACACCTCTCCATTAGCAGTAGGATATACTAACCCCAGATTATCACATCAAATTGCTATTGCATGGTGTTGTGGCATTAATTACCAGTGTTCGTGATGTTTGTTACTGCAGTCCTTAGACACCCCGCGTAGCACATTGTGATTGTAGCTCCTGTGATATTTATCACTGCATTTTCCAAGTGGTCCCTCTCCTGCTTCATACCACTAGTGGTGTTTACCAGGCTTCATTATGCTCATTCTAGTTGTTTGAATCTCTGCAGTTTTTTATACTTTATTCAAAGCCATTTAGACACTTAGAGCCATTTATTTTATCTTTCTCTTCCATTCTAATAGGCTGGTTTCTTTCACTGGCATAGAAATGAGAAATAAAGACTCTTCTCTAGACCTTCCGGTTGCTAATAAATACCCATCCTAATTCTTACCACTCCCCTTTCCCTTTAATTTTGAATTTGCCATATATACATACTGTTTGCTTCCTTCTGTCAAAATTAATTCTTATCCTTGAACGTGAAGTAACCCCATGGTAAACCAGGCCCAGCTACCTTTCAATCCCTGCAGCTCTTCAGCATGAATGTTGTCTACATCTTAAGATGTTAGGCTGGCATTGCTGGTACATGACTTATGTGCCTGCTGTGACTTTGTCTGCATTGTAAGCTGAAGAGGTGGGCTTTTAGCTATGTCTGGTTTTAAACTGACAGATAAATTGGCAAAATAATGGCATGTTATCTTAAAAGGCTGGAATAAACCCTTGTAAACTTTCTATTGATGTCATTGTGACAAAATTAGAATTGTCTTGTACATTATACCAGCTGTATGCTGGACAGAAACGGTTTTGAGCAGCAAAGAGACAGCAGAGAAAGTCCTTGTTAGGATAAGGAGAACAGGTTTGCTCTCGTAGGTTTTCTTTACATTAAATTCTTTCACCACTGGTTTTGACTGTTGTTTTATATGTGAAAAGCCAAAAGAAATGAGCAAGGACAAAAAAAGCCCTGAAACCCAACAGCCAGCTTGCAAGGCTTTCCATTTGGTATCAAACCTCAGGTTCTGAAGGGGAGGAGAGAAGAGACTGGGGGGAGAAGGGGTTGCACCAAAACAGATTCTTTCAAGCACTCACACAGCAGCTTGCCTTTGAATTGAGTATACCTGAAGTAGTGAAAGTATTGTTTGCATTTTGTGGTGGCAGAGTTGTTTAGAAATGATGTTCAGGTGCTTGTGATGCCTAAATGAACTCGCCAGGGTGCAAAGTGCATGTGTGTGTGTACCCATGTGTGGCTGGTTCCTCAGCTATTGGTGCTGTCCCCAAAGCAGGCAGAAATGCACATCATAAGCACCCCAATAAGATATTGCGGATCAATTACTGTGTTTTTTCCTCATACATAAACCTTTTTTGACTAATTTTCTCCTTTTGTCGTGCTTTACAGATAAGTAAGCAGCAGCTCCAAACAATCAAAGATCGTTTTCAGGCCTTTCTCAATGGAGAAACCCAGATTGTGGCAGATGAAGCATTCATAAATGCTGTCCAGAGCTACTACGAGGTAAGGAGAGACAATGCAATGCTCTTATGAATCCCTGTCCTCACCCCTGTTCACAGATGGGGTTGAATTCTGGATTAATGGATTGTCCATTATCACACAGTATGAAGCAAAGGCAAGTGCAAAGTGGCTTCTGTCTGATGTCTGGTACATCACAATGTTTGGGAGGTTCAGGGTTTGAATGTAAACCATGGAACAACCATAGCAACCCCTATACCACGGTGTTTCCTTATAGCCTGATTATGGGGAAAGACTGCCCTTCCTTTGAGCTGAAAAATAATTTCCTGATACTTTTAAATGGTGCACTCTAAAACAGGGAAGATGGCAAAATCAGTGAAATCAATGTCATGTGCTCCCAGTGAAAAATAACGAGAGCAATCTGGGCAGCACATTCAGTTCTTACAGAAGCTTTTGCATTGTGTCCAATTGACTTTGGGATTTTCAGCAAGAGTCTTGTCTTTTCTCTTTGGCATGACAAGTGCTCCAAAGCAAAGGGGGAGGGAGAAGGATGTGCGTCTACAAAACTAGATGATACCAGAGAACATGAAGCATCATTCATAATTATCCAAAAGAATAATTATGCATGTCTTTTTGCACCTCTTTGTATGCAGCCCATAATGCTGCCTTTTATATCTCTGCTCAGAAGGAAAGAGCTTCTGGTTTTGAAGGAAGTCAGTGCTTGTGATTTGTATGAGGAGTGTTGTTTATTTTTTTGCTAGCCTGTCTGCAAACCATTTCTCTTTCTCCCTAGAGCTATTCTGTCACAGAAGGTGAAGATTTTGAATTGCCTATATAAAATATTTCTCTAGAAGTGCAATCTAAGAGGGGACCAAAATCAGATACTAAAACTGAAAAGAATTTTATAGGATATGACAGCAGCTGCTTCTGTGTAAGGAAAGCACAAATTATCTCTGGATTAACTCTGTTAAACCAGCCTAGTAGTTCCTGATCCATCGTTCTCTGTACAGGAAGGAAGCCGAGAGTCATTTACATCTTTTATCAGAAAAGAAATTGCCAAGGGATCATCACAGCTTCACTGAACAGGTGCTCTTAAAGAAAGTTTTCAAGATGGAGTGAGCTGTGATTTAGGATGCAAGAGCAGCATAATCTGTTCAGATAAGATTACTGGGCAGGAAAAGAAAACTGCTTAAAACCAGGTAAAATACATCCCTGTGTCATTGCTGGGTCTGACTGAGCGTTGTCAGCTCCAGAAGTCCTGTGCTGTACAAATGGCCCAAGTTATCAAACTGAAAAAGAGCAGTAGATTAGCACTAGATTAGCACTAGATGTACACAAGCCCATGTCTTCAAGTGGACCCTCCACTGTCCCTGTCTTGCTTAAAACAGGCCACATAAAGTGTAATTCATCACGGTGTCCTTTAGCACAACCTTCTTTTTCTTTTTTTTTAGCTGTTGGTCTCCTGATGATGGCCGCGTGCTTTAAGCTTCTGTGCAGCTGAAGCTTGGCTGTGTGGCTCTTCCTCGGCACCAGCTGCAGTGGCACAAGGCAAAGCCTTGCCACAGAAAGGCTCTGCCCCTCAGTGCCTGAGCAGTGTTTCCTGCTGAGAGTGTTCTCCCTTCCTTCTCTGCAGAGACATGCCCCCCTTGGTTGATCTGTTGTGTAAAACACAGCAGATCCTGCTTATCTCAGCTCCTGCAAATCTCAGTTTTATTCAATTAACTGTTCTTCTGCTGGGTGCTATCTAGAAATCAGCATTTACTGATTTATAAATCTGCATGAAGGCTTGGAAAACACAGCTGAAACTGGTCATCTCTGTGCAGGACATGGCTGATGTTTCTAAAAGGTCCACTTATTAATGGTGCAGAATAAGTTCATTACCTGGGAATGATTGGTTTTTTGCAGAAGAAAAAAAAGGTAAGGGTGACACTGTAGGTCAGAAATGCATTTGCTGTTGCCCTGAATGTGTTTGCATGGCCACATTTTGCTGTTAATTCTGGCTGTCAGGGTAAGCATGTGGTTGTCAGTCTTAGGCTAGTTCAAAGGCTGTTATCAAACTAAAAAATTGAGTGATCTGCTGCTGCTCTGCAAAGCGTCGCTGTGCCTGCAGGAATGCTGCAGACCTGTGTGTGCAGACAGGCCCAGCATCCTCCAGCACACTGCATGGGAGCTTCTCTCAGGTCCTTTTACTTCTAATGAGTAAAGCTTTGTCTGCCAACCAGCACATTTTGCAGCAGTCGATTCAGTGCATATGATGGAAGTGCTTCATTAGACCCATTTCCACTCTGCTGTGGGCGGACAGAGACACAGTGGCATGGTGGGCTCATCTGTGGGTGTGGCAGGAGATGCCTGACCCGGCTCCTGGGGGTCAGTTCTCTTCTGCAAAGTTTGGTGTATGCACCCATGCTAGGATTTTGTTCTTGGCTCCTGGCAACCCTATTAAGCAGTTCTACAGCCAGGCAATTCACCTGGTATTTTCTAAAGAAAACAGGACAAAACACCTTTGTAAATCTTTTTTTTTTGTATTCCTATTTCACGGTTTCTGCTGCTTTGTGTCTGACTGGTGCTCCCCCATGCATGCCTCCTCCCTGCCAGCTGCAGCCTTCCTTTCCTCTGCTGGCTGCTACTCCATGCCCAGGGAAGAAAAATCAGGGCTGAGGGAATATGGGAAGCCATATCCCACTGCTCACGATGCTGGCGGTGAGGACCATGGATAACAACAGCCACTGGTGCTGGCAGGTATGGGAAGTCATCAGCACTGTCACACAGGTTCAGGCCTGGGCACCTGGCATGGATGAGGGGACATGGGAGCCCAGGATGTTGCAGTGGGGCTGGTCTCTGTGACCTCCCACCATTTCCTGCAGTGTGTTGATAATGGCTCCTTGGCTGCATCAGGAGCTTGGCTCTTGATAGCTCTCACCCATTACTTGAAAGCACCTGCACACACCTGGGGCATTATCACTCATACTTAATCTCTACAAGGAAATGAAGCACATGCTGCTGTTGTTTCAGCATGGACTGAAGAGGTTGCTGGTGGCATCCTGCCTGCCTTGTCTGCGAGGAATGAGTGCTCCCATGGTGGTGTTGGAAGGAAACAGCCCAGCTCTTCCTCAGCATCATTTTTGGGCTGATCCTTGGACAAAGCCTGCTACTACTGCCAACAGATGGCCTGTGCCATCAAGCATCTGGGGAACATGGAGTACTGTGTTGCTGAATGGTATATAAAAAAAAAGTCTATCATGTCCTTAGGTCATCCTCAAGCTCTTTGATTTTTGAGAGCTGACAGATACACCCCTCTGAGTGCACAGCTTCTTCCCAAGCTGCTGTATTCACCAGTTCTCAGCATTATTAATAAAATAGCAGTTTTCTTACTGGGTATTGATTGCTCTTCTGTGTTCAGGGCTTGGGAGAGGAGAGCCAACACAATATCCCTCTGTCTCTCTAACCCTTCAGCTCTGTTTTGCTCCCAGGACATCTGTGGTCTGTAGGAGTCTGTTATGTTTTGACCCTTTTGCTGCTCTTGCAGTGGGAAGAACATATTTATCAAATGTCTTCTCCCTCCCTTTTTCCTGCTGTCAGTGCCCTGCACCTCTGCAAAGGTTCAAGTCATGCTGAACCATCTTGCACTTCCCATTCCTGTGACAGCAGGGCAGATGGCAAGGATCTCTTCTGGTGTAGTAGAATTAAGGTGTAAGCCTGGTCCTTGCAGAGGTTTCCTAGGGGCCTGGCTACCAGGATAAATCCAGAGCAGTGCTGTTGTCTTGAGTAAGATGACTCTACTCCCTCTAACAGGGCAGAACTTGGTTAGGTGAATGTAGTTGTACAAAAACTACCTTATTAAAACATCAGATTGAACAAATTTATGTATGATGTAACAAATTTATAGGGCATTTATGTATCTGGTGAGGTGTGACCATAACATCACATGAAGTCCTAATTGCATCAAAATGTTTCATCTTAGTGGAGGCAAAGCAGAAGCTTCACCTGATTTCATTACGCTTCCCAAAGTACTGCTGAAACCTCTGGCAACATGTGGCGGTTGAGTGAGGAGTTAGAGAATGTCCTGGCAGTCAATAAGCAGCTCCCCAGCAGTGAAACCACCTTTTGTGGTACTTAAAGGTGGATTTTTTTTTTTAACTGACACCATTTGAAATCACCCTTTTCTTTGCAGGTATTCCTGAAAAGCGACCGTGTAGCCAGGATGGTGCAGAGCGGAGGGTGCTCAGCAAATGACTCCCGGGAGGTCTTCAAGAAGCACATTGAGAAGAGAGTGCGCAGCCTGCCAGAAATCGATGGCCTCAGCAAGGAGACAGTCCTGAGCTCTTGGATGGCAAAGTTTGATGCTATTTACCGTGGGGAGGAGGATCCCCGGAAGCAACAGGCCAGGATGACAGCGAGTGCTGCCTCAGAGCTCATTCTCAGCAAGGAACAGCTCTATGAGATGTTCCAGAACATTTTGGGGATCAAGAAATTTGAGCATCAGCTTCTGTACAATGCATGTCAGGTAAGGTGGGAATTGAAGAAGGTGTTTTGGGGGAGATTTGCCAAAAGGAAATACGGCTGTTATGAACTAGAAACTTGGGGTCTGACCAGACTCTACTGGAGAGAACTTCTCCCAAGAAAGTGGGGATTGGTTTATGGTGGGACTATTGCATTGCCAGTTTTGTTCTGGCTATCCAAGTGGGCCTCCTTCTCTTGCTCATTTTCTTGCACAGTTCCATAGGATTGCTGAGATGGGAAAATTTTATTCCTCAGCTCTATATTTGAGTGAGCAGGCCTTTCAGGGGGTTAAGTGGGCTGTTTGGCTGTGGCTTGTTTGCCCTTCCTGTGTCACATCACCAATCTAAATGACAGAGGTTCTTACAGCCTGTGATATCAGCAATCAGATCCCAGGAGTCCCTGTGGTGGGTGGCTTATGCAAACTTGCTCAGTGAGGTTATACAGGTTCTCCTTAAGTAGAGGGAACTCTGTGATCCCTGAATGCCTGTGGTGGAAGGAAAGAGCATCCCAAACCCCCATGACCTCAGGGTAGCTCTGCTTGCACTTGAAAACCTTTCCCATTCCTCTCTTTCTAACCCAGTAAGAGGCAGTTCTCCGGAGTTGCGTAGTTGGGTCTCTGCAGTGCTGCTTGTGTTTCCAGCAGCTCTTGCTGAGGGCTGTCAGTGGCTATCCAGGCTGTTGGTGACCCAGATTATGGTCCCATGCTATTGGATATAAATATCACTGTCAGGATAAAGGATGCCAGAGTCACAGAGAAAGTAAGGTGTGAAAGTTTTCGGAGGAGGAGCAGACCTCAATCTCTTCCCGGTAATTCAGGGCTTCAGCTTCTTATTGAAATGAATACATTTGAGACCAATTCTGTCTGTCTTCTGTCTAGACATTTCCAATTCTTTTTAAGACACAGAGAATTATGTTTGATCTGTTTTTACCCCTGTAAAGATCTTAGTTACCACGCATTTGTTCTTCTTCATCTCAGACCTTAATGGCAGAGTGGGGAGAGGATAATAAATGTCCCTGAGTAATGTGTCTTCATAGCAAAAACTGCAATGGACCTCATAAATTGTTTACACAGATTTTGGGCCTCCATCCTCTGTTGGAAGAATTCTTTAAAATCAAAACCACAATATTTTCAGTGATGTGTCAAGAACTGAGTCAGTTCTGCAGTGTTCTGGTTTATTTTTTAACTTAAACCAACTCCAGCCCTGTGTCTCATCCTCCCTTGACCTGTGCTTTGCTAAGGACCAGGGTGGCTTTGCGTGAGTGTGTGCATGATCCTTCCCTTCTGGTTTGTGCTTCCCACTGATGCAGAAAACAGTGTTTGATCACAGCTGCCCTGCTTTGTGGATGATCTCTGCTTGTGAGAACCTTTCTGGCTGACACCATGAACCCAGAGGCTGCTCCCTGCAAACTGCCCTGTTGCATCAAGCAACCTTTTTCCTGCATGGCTCCCGGTTTTAATCTGAAAGTGGAGGATTTAATTCTGGGTCTTTTCTAATACTTGGAGGCAGTAAACCTGTAATTTAAGCTTTTACAGAAAGACATAATTTCTGATGAAAGCGAGAATTAGCATGAGTGTTACTCTGTTTTTAATACCTGGAAAGTGAGGATTAGCTATGCAGAAAGGTAAGCCCTTTGTGCAAGGCACGGCTCAGGAAGCTGCAAGGCCAGCAGTCACTGAGCAGCTGGGTGTTTCCCTGGGATGCAGTGGGAGTGGTTAAAGTGCCGTGGTGCCGGTGCGGTGGGGTGGGACCCTGTCCCATGGGGAACAGGTCACTGCTGCTCCTTTTCCCTTTGCAGAGGGAAGGCAGCATTGAGCACCCAGGGAAACCACAGGCTTTGCTCTGGGGACCCTTTTTCTGATGCTACCTGTGGTCGTGTCATCTGGGCTATACCAGTGGGGTCTTTGGAGCTCTCTGGCCACCAGCAGCCCTTAGGGGAGCGGCAGCAGACGCTTTGCACCTCTCGCTTGCCATGAAGCACCAAAATTGCTGTTGACCATTACTCTTTCCGCAGGGTCTCAGCCTTTGCTTGCAGCCAGTCTGCTGGGGGTAGTCACAAGGTTCTCAGTGGTAATTTGGCATGGTATAAGCCACACTTTTTTTGACCTATACTTGCCTGCCGTGCATGGGAGGAATTGGGAAAAGCAGCCTTTTCCCTGGCAGACTGTCTGAATGCCATCACTCTCTCCAGAGTGGCAGCACTGTGCTGTTCATGCAGTTTATCAGTCAGTCACCTGTGATTAGAAAAGCAAAGCCCATTGTCTTCTGTGGAGGGGCTGGCTGGCCTGTGCTCTCCCTTGTCTTGGAGTGCAGGATGAAATTGCCCAGAGGCTGTGCAAAGAGGCAGGGGGTGACAAGGCTTTTTCTAGTTGTCCTCTGAAAGCGTGAGCGGGAATGGTGCTGAGAGCCCCAAACACTGCCGGTACTTCTGTGGTCTGAAAGTAGATGCTTTTCTCTATGCAGCCTCCTGTTACATCACATTAATTGCATAATGATTGCATCACTGGGACTGCATTTCCATTCACTTCTGAGATAATATTTTGTTTGTGCAGAAGGAGGATGATTTCTAAAGAGATTTTTTAATACAGGATCCCCAGGTGGCATGAGATAAGTGTATTCTTAATGTGATAGCAGTGATTTAGCAGGATCTGAGATAGCAGTTATTGATAGCAAAGTATTGATGCAGTTGGAAAGGCTTTTAGGAAACAAAGATGGGAAGTGGTATTGTAGCAGAATAGTTGTGAAGATTACAGTGTTGTTAAGCACAAGCTCTGACTAGAACATTTTAAATAATACACAGAGTCTTGTGCTTTTTGCATAACACATGCCACGTGGCTTGGTGCTTCTGCTCCACTGGAGTCAGTGTGGGAATTGAGCATCTCTGGCTCTAGCAGCGAGCTCCTCTGCTGTGTGAGAGGTGTGGTGGAGGGAGAAATGTGTTTCAGTCTGGGGTTTCTGGTCCAGAACCTGGTGGCAAGACTTAAATTTAGCTCTTCTGCTTTGTAATTAACCTGTGGCTGTGGAAGAGCTATAGAAGAGCTGTTTTCTTTAAGTGCTGGGCAGTTGCAAACTTGGGTTCTTGCTGCAGTCAGCATTTCCTTGGGTACTCTATTTCCTGCTGACCTTCATGGTGGCTGAATTCAGCAGCATCTCTGAAAATCAGGCTGTGGTGTTTTCCCCATCTTGTTCCTTCCCAGCCTTAGAGCAGTGATTTACTTTTCTGTCTCAAGCTGTGTTTGGAAGTCATTTTTAGCTACAATGAGAAGAGCTGGAGCTGGTACAGTGCTGTTCAGTTAATCCAGCAGCAGGAGCAGATGTCCAGATAGTGTCTGTGAGGAGCTGTGCAATTCCATCCTCCTGCTTCAGAGGAAGAATGTGCTCTCCCTGCAGAACTGCCTGAACTCTCAGCCTTCACAGTCAGACTTTCTCTTCTTTCCTGGGCCTGAAGTTTCCCATAAAGTGTGGCAAAATAACCTGTGCTAAGCATAATTCCCTTAGATGTAAGATTTGAAAGCAAATAACTAAAAATAGGCATGTCCAACCTGCTGAGTGATCCTAATATATGGTTGTGGTTTTTCAGCATCTATTTCTGTCCATCCATGTAGAAGGCAAAACATCAGAGAAGTGTGCATGTGTGGGTGGGCTGCAGCACACACCAGGTCTCATCACTGTCTGGTGGCTATTTCCTGTAAAGCATAAAGACTTCTCACCAGTGCAATTGGAATTGTTTCATAAGTTTTGGGGCCCTGTGATTTTAACTAGGAAACATTTCAACCCAAATTTTCTCAAATGGAGCTGGCTTAAAACTAGAATTCACTGTTTTGACATTTATTTTCGCAGCTGAATTAGGACACTATGTCCAAAGGCTGACATTTCTCACAAAGCAGAAAGTTCCCCTGCCAAAAAAAACTGACTCAAGTGTTTGATTTTAGCTCAAGTCAGTATTAGAAATTATTTGCTGAGGTGGTGTCTTGCCTTCTGCCCCTCTCTCTCATCTCTGCAGTTCGTGTGGTTCTACCAAACTTGGTTTCTTCACTTGCTCTGGTGTGTTGAGGCCCTCACGTGCCTGTCACACGCCCAACATGTGTCAATCATGTGCCTGGCACATGGTTGCATGGCCATCATGTACCCAGCATGTGCCAAACACGTGGCATGAGCTGACTTTGCTGACTTAGCTGAAAGTTGGAGACATCTCCTTAAAAATGTTTCATAAATCCTTTCTGTTTGCAGAGAAGGTGGAGTGGTACTTGGAAGCTGCAGCCCAAGTAGGGCAGAAACTCATGTGAGGCACTGTGACAGCTCAGACAGTGAGATGAAGGCTAAGGTCACCTCAAAATAAATGTTTGGTTTGTGTGTATCCTCCCCAGACCAAGTATTTCATTTTCCCAGCCATGCTTTGCAAAGAGCACTGAGCCCAGGTTTGTTGTATGCAGCGTGGAGTTCCCTGTCTGTGCACATCTCTGTCCCTTCAGGTCAGGGACTCAGGGGTTTAGGATCAGATCCTTCCCTTCTGCTCCCCATTTAAAGAAAACAAAGCAATTCTGTTTTATTCTAGCTTCATCTTGAAGCTCAGTGTCTGTGAAATGTGTATCTGCAGTTCTGAGCATTTAAGCACTAACTCTGGCTGTAATGACCCCTCTGAAAGGGGGAGAGGCTTGCTTGGACCCCAGAGCCCCCTACAAACAGCCTGTCCTGGGGATGGTGGTGGTGAGCTGGGACCGCTGTGGGGCTGCAGGCAAGAACCAGGGAGCCTCCATGGGCTCCTCTCTCGAGGGCTGGATGCATGTGCCATGGACAACCAGCAGCTTTGGCTAGCACTGCTCTCCCTCTTGCAAATCCCCAGGGCATCAGCCTTACCCTGTGGCACTTCTTTCCCTCTTTCACTATTTAAAACTCCTTTTGGTCGCTCCACCTATTTTCACGCTGTGAGCATCATCGCTGCCCCGCCTTCTCCCCCCACTTAAAACAAAGCCACAACCAATAAAAATGGCTTAAAGTGGTTTAGAGATAATCAGAAGCCGCAAAATCCATGAAGCGTCATGGTCTCTTTTCCGTAATTCTGTATTTATTTCCATGGAAACGGAAATGGCAGCCTGGAGCCTTCTGCAGGGTTGTAATTACTCCTGTAGCAGCCAGTAGCAGCCACAGCATCCTGTCAGGGCCTGAGCATCTCCCAGAGCCTGCCCTGATTTAGCACCCAATGGGAAATAGAAAAAAGGAAAAAGTGCTAGGAAGTGAATAAAATCTTCCCTGTCATAACAACACAGCCTAGATACACACATGGTCCTTTGGGGAGGAGGGGCAATTGCCTTTCTCCATCAGCTGAGGGTGCAATGTTTTGAAGAATGATGTTGTCATGGGAGGGCAGAGAAACTCAGAGGGAGAGTGCAATGTCAGGGACGGGGCGTGGGTGGTGTCTGGCTCTGCTGGACCCTCGGTGGCCAGATACATCCTTTGGGAGGGGTTTGCTGATGGAGGTTACCCAGGAGGTACAGAGAGGTCCCATGAGTATCCCTGTTGGTCCCAGTCAGTGCAGAAACAGTGACCCTATGCGTGATGCACCGTTTGATGTCTACAATTTGGAGCAGGAGAGGTGGTTGAGATGGGTCATCTGTCAGCTCCAGCATCCAGTGAGAGCTGCAGGGAAGTCCTCAGCCAGCTGGAGGGACAGGAGAGGGCAGCGAGTGGGGTGGCCTTGCCAGCCCAGCAGTGTGCCACAGTGCTGCTGCCTTTTGGGGAGGACAATGCAGAGATCACTCTCTGCCAGGGTGGGACCCAAGCTGTCATCATCCAGTGTCTGATTTGCACAGACGTGTGGACCTACATGTGCACCCATTAGCTGGAGGATCAGCTTATGTTCTGTGCTGTTATGGACTTAGAGAGCAATCTTGGCCCCTGTAATTAAATTTAAAGCAAATTACCTCTTCTATTAAACAAAATAAATCTGATGTAGCCTAATGCTGTATTCTCCAGCTATGGCTGATCAATCGCTCCTGCAAAAAGCAGGCAAATGCTGCTGAGCAGATGGTCTTGGCTGAGGCATGGTCAATTAAACTAATTAAAGATGCTTTCATTTAATCAGAGGGTGTTTTAACCCTGTTAGCTGCCAGTTGGGAATGTGTTTTTGTGTACTAGGAACTTCCAGTTCTGGCCCTTCTATGGACTTCTGCTGATTTTCAGACCCTTTACAAAAACCAGGCTAGAGTGTGCATCCAAAGACAATATATCTAGCAGAGAAATTATAATGTCATGCAACAATAGTGAAGACTTGCAGAGGAGGATTCAGTTGTTTTCTTCTAACATTAACCCGAGATGTTTATTAGGCTGAAGAACTCTTCTGCAATGAATCCTTCCCACGCTACCTCCTGCCTGCCTTCCCTCTAGGTTTAGGGGTGTGGCTGCCTCTCTGCAGCCTAGCCAAGTCACTTATTCCACCAAAACAAGCAGTAGCTTGTCATGGTGTATTATTTAAGGGACAGAAAATGGTTTCAGCATCCAGACAGGTTGTGGAGTGGAGGAGCAGCCTCTTATTTCTGCTCTGTGCTGCCATGCAAAACATCTTGGCTGCTGGGAGCCCGTCTTCCTAGGGGTTCTGGAGATGAATTTAATTCATTATTTGCTGCAGGAGTCCACGAGTACTCCTTTGAGCTGAAGCCTTCTTTTCAGATTCTGTGATTTGTCACAACTGGGCACCCTCACCACTTCCTGTCCCCCACTTCGGATCTGCTCCCCTGCCCTTGCTGTAAGGGGTAACACCACCTGCCAGCTTGGTAAGAGCCACCAAGAGAGCTTATTAGTGTCCTGGAAGGTCATGCCAAATGTTTTCAAGAAGCAGCAGTAGAGCAAACTCATGCATACAGGCCATGAGTGACCCCCGCTCTGGGCTGCACAAAGGGCTGCAGCATCCTGGGACCCCCTTCCTCTGCCTTTCCAGCAGCTTGTACAGATTAAATTAGAAACTGTTGTACTTTATCCAGAGGCCATGTGGACAACTCCTGCTTCAGCAATATGGATCCCTGCAGGTACATTACGGCCAAAATCAGGATGATTTTCAAGATGTTCATCCTTTGTGAAACGATAAAAACCCCTTTTTACCCTCATCTAACTAGCGAGGTGTTTTTGTGGTGCAGCATCAGCAGAACACTCTTTGTTGTCTGTGTGGATTGATTAATTTCTGCAGTTTAAGGCTTAAACTACCATCAGGAGATCTCTTTCATTTATTTTTGTTTCAATTGGCCCATGAATACGTTTCATCATCTGCATTCATGCTGCAAAGGAATGTATGAGAAATAACCATAGGTACCTTATAGAACATCATATCGGTGACTTGACATTTCCAATCTACCTTAGCCCCTTTATTTAAAGAACTGCTGTTTCTTTTCTTCCACTGAAAATGTAGTTGTTGGCATGACTTTCCTTCTGCTTAGCCAGATGTTTGGGTTTTTTTCCACCAGATCAGGAGCCTCATTTAAAATGGATATTTATTAATAAAATTTCATTTTCCTACCACGGCCTTGCATTCTGAAAGGAGTAAGTTGGGTTGTGAATTCCTGGCTCTAGGTAGGAGCGATTGGGGAACGTATGAAGGACTTAACTAGCTGGTGTGTTGATCTGCTGCCATTTGCAGACTAGCAGAGGTCTCTGGGAAGGGAAACACTTTTATCCTGAGCTATTAACTGGGAGACCTGTTCTGGTGTCTGCTGCCTCTGCAAGTGCCTGGCTGCTTCCACCTCTGAGCTGTATTTTGGGAATAGATCAGAAGATGGACCAATCCTGGCACAGTTATGCAGGGAGATGCTGAAGCGGTGGGGAAGGTTTTACAAAAGCTTAAGAAATAGGAGAGTCTTTGAGCATCACTAAGTGTAACAACATTGGGGAATTACAGCTTGAAACCATTTCAGTGGAGAGAAGAGTTGGGATGGCACAAAGTACAGACTCCAGAGGTGTTACCTGTATTGGTTTTGTCAGAGAGGACACTGCAAAATAGGGGAGCAAGTGGAGAAGTTGCTGATTTAGAAAAATTCACTTTGCACTGAAAAACCCAATGATCCCGTGGATCACTGCCACTGAGTACGTGGAGTACGTTGCCACTGCGCAGGGTAGTCCAGCCTCAAAACATCTGGTGTGTCTGCCCAAGGAGAAGCCAAGCCAAATGTTGCCCATCACAGGGGAGAGGGAGTGGTAGCTAAATGTGCTACATAAAAATTAAATGTTTATTGCTAATCTCTCCCCAAAACACCAAAAAACAAACCAACATAAAATGCAGCTGAGATGGGCTGGAGTGCAGATTCTGAGTTGGCTTCCATGGGGTCTGGTTCCAAGGTTTCCAAAGATGGGACATGGCTCTCAAAATGCCGTCTTTTTTTTGAGCAATCTCTCTTTCTTCCCTGACTTTGAATTCAGTGCAAGCCATTGTAAAAACTAATTTCTCACTGTGGAGAAACACTGTGGACTGTGTCTTATTAGGAAAGGAAAATGTCACTTCTCCTGTTTGTCTTTCCCTCAACCAGAGATGACGAGCAGAAGACATGACAAAGAAATGACCCCACTGGCCCCTTTTGGAGAAAGTAATCTTGTTTTTTCTTTGAGCAGCATTTGTTCCCTGCAGTACATGTTCCTGTCAATCAGCCTAGGAGGCCTTGGGAGACAGAAGGGGTGTTATCCAGACCTCTCTCTCTTTAAGCAAGGAACTGCTAGCTGCAAAAGAACCCATATGTGATGCTTATCTTAAGGAAGGCTGGAATACTTAATAAGATATAACTGGTGCATGACCCTGCACTATGTTAATGCCTCTCTTTCTCTTCATTTTAACTGGAAATACAATGCAGCTGCTAGAATTTAATTTTGCACGTAGGTCTTTAAATCCAATTTGAATTCCACATGAAAATCTCAATGCTTTGCAGCACTTCAACCCTCGCTCATGTATTTTACCTTCCTGAGGAACTTCTAGTGCCTGTTTCAAGAGCAAAATGGAAAGATACAGTCATAGTTGCACATAGTGGGGGTTATACATGGTCATGCTGGCCTGTGCCAGAGCTCCAGGGTTTTCGTTTCAGCACGCAATGTCTTGTCAGAGAGCCTGGACTGGTTCCCACTGAGCTGTGCTAGCCTAAGGTTACACACTATTCTTTCGGTTTTCTTTTTATCATGTTATATAGAGAGATCATTCTTCTGACATACATCATCCACTAAGGGAATATTTTGAAAATTCTATATTAATATTTTACTAGGTTTTCTCTAATCTTATTTCTGAAAGATGTGGTTTCCTCAAGGCTGCTTCTTTGCAGTCCATTTTTTGTTCAGATTCCCAGAAAAGGGAATTATTTAAAAAAATAATAAAATTATTCACCAGTCCTTTCCTCCACTCTTTACATTTCATTCTTCAGGCCACTGGTGTTCCATGCAACTCAAGAAATGCTTCATGTCACAGCTTGGGATGTGATAGACGGTGTAATTTTAGTTCAGAAGAAACTTTGGGAGTCGGATGGATCAGGCCATAGAAAGTACTTCATGAATATAAAATACAGCTGGGTTAATCTTCCAGTTTTCATGTAAAAAGTACCAAATTAAAAAGAGAATAGGTATATTTCTTAGCAGAAATGAGATGCCAAGAATTTTCTTCAAAAGGGTATCAAAGTAGGCACATATTTGTTCCCTCTGAGCTGACTATAAATTGGGAAATGATCAACAAAATAGATTCCATGCATTTCAAAGGCTCAGCCTCAATATCCCTAACTTATGTAAGCTGCTCCTTACCTCTATTTCAGTGCAGAGTTTTCATATCCAATATACTACTTTTTTCTGGAACATCTGATTCTACTCATGTTTTGTGAGAAATTAGAGTGCAAGTTCAATAGGGAATTGGATGCAACACAATTTCAAATACTGCTTCTCCTGTATTTAAAAGGCCTACAGTAGCCTAAAATAATGTAAAAATTGTGCTGGCCTCCATAGCACAGACTTTGTTGTATAATGCAGGGAAGCAGTGATGTTTCCTAACAGCAGTGATCTGTGCATGTGTTGTTCAACTGTTGTATCCAGCCTTTGGTCCAGTTCTTTTGCCTCTGACAGAGAACAGTAAGAAGATGGGGAGGTGATGGCACAATATTATTTGTCATGTATTTGTCATTAAGTCTTTGTAGAAACATTGTTGCAACAAAAGAGGGAAGAAACGATTGCATCCTCCTTTAACAAAGAGAATGATGTAAATGCCAGAGTACCTGGAGATTTACGGCAATATTAAGCTGAAATACCCCACATGAAAAGACTTAGAAAGCATGAGAGAGAGAAGCATAAACTTCTGAAGCAGCTCAAATCAGACTTCAGGGCCATGGGTGTTTTGCTGTAGAGCTGGAGATTGGAGATGTTAAACATTGATAGCTGTGACAGGGAAGTGAGTGGAGTTTCCCAAGAGCTCTGTATGTGAGCCCTGAGTGCTGGTGGCCCAGGAGGGCACGGTGTGGGGTGGAGGTTGGAGTCTGAACCCTATTGTGCCCCAGCCACATCCATGTTCCAGCGCCCTGTGAGCTCCTGGGCGTTGGTGGGACCAGGCTGCCTGCTTGTGTGTTCAGGACTGAGCCTTAAGCATTCCTCAGACGTGCAGAGGAGGAGACAGCTAAAATTATAGGCATTTCCCACAATAAATGAGCACAAAGAGCAAATGCATAATTTTACTGTCCTCTCGTGAATGTGCTGCATGGGGCATGATGTTTGCAGTGAAAAAAGGTGCTGGGGAGGGAGCAGGCACAGTGACAGACAGTGACCACAGGTAAGGCACCCAGACTTTGCTCAACAGCCTGTTGAGTTTTGGTTAAGTGCCTGCTCATTCTCATGAGTGCAGCTCATTTCTGCATCTTGCCTGACTGCTGCCTGTGTGTGCAGCTGTACTGGCAGCAGCACCAAAACTGCAGGCCTCCAGTCATCATTAGTCCACAGGAAGGGAAACTGGGCAAGGTCTACATTGATGGTATTTTGCTCCAGGTATCAACAGAAGAATGTAAAATGTAGGGCACAGAAAGCAAAATATTAAGTCACCAACAAAGGTGGGAGATCTTGGACGATAACACAAATTGCAGTGGGATGCTGGAGGGAGTGTAAGGTTTTACTCCTTGGCTGTTCCTTAGCAGAAGGAGCATCATTGAAGAGTTCCCTTTTTCCCAGGCTGAGGACCATGAGTTGTTGTCTTCTGTGGAGGGTTTTGCTAAACATAACTATCGTATTTTGTGACTTAGTTAAGTCCAAAATTGACAGGGAGAAAGCCTTTTGGGTGTTTTAAATAAAATTCTAATAGTAGAATAATTAAATGGTCTCATATTTCTTCTCAACACCAGTCATTTATCCTGTTGATATTTCTGCCAGTTTGTTGGAGAGCTCATGTTGTGCAACATTGGTGGAATGAGCTGCTGGCATGTTTGGCTGCCATCCCTAGGAGTCTTGTGCACCTGCGTGCAGAACTGAGACCAGGACTGACAAAATACCGGCAAAAAAGAGATGTTGTTCAAAGAGAAATTATTGACACAATAATTTTATTATGTCCCGTGATGCCTGTAAGGTCTGATAAGAATGTCACTTACCAAGTGTAGCATTTTATTTTGTATTTTAAAAGCACATTAAAACCCAGTGCTCTTTATTTTTGATGCAGGGAGTAATATCAGCAACAGTTCCTCATCATTGTACTCACCACACCCTCATAGCTTGAAGTCTTACTCCCTTCCCATGCATATCCAAATTCTCACTATCTACACAGGCAGATAGTGATGAGACAAGGGAGGGCAATTTTAAAATAAAAGAGGAGAGCTTTAGATTAGATATTAGGAAGAAATTCTTCACTGTGAGGGTGGTGACACACTGGCACAGGTTGCCCAGAGAAGCTGTGGGTGCCCCATCCCTGAAGTTTTCAAGGCCAGGTTGGATGGGGCTTGAAGCAACCTAGTCTAGTGGAAGGTGTCCCTGCCCATGGCAGGAAGGGTTGGAAAAAGATGGTCTTTAGGTTCCCTTTCAACCCAAACCATTTTATGATTCTGTATTTCTATGAAAAATGTAAAGTATCAAGTAGTCTTTTTCATTCACCTTCTAAGTCTGCTCTTCGTTGACCTTTCTGCTTGTGGATTTTCTCTTTATTTGCCCTTTTTCTCCGTAACAGTGGATTTTGGCTGGGAACAGTTGTGCTCAGATGGTTAAGTATCAGCTGAGTGTAAATTAGCTAAAGGAGCTGTGGCTGCCACTGTCAAAACTATTCCAAAATTACCTTGCGGGGAGAGTGATGGTCAGGTCAGACAAGAGAAGCATGGTTTGGGTCTGCTTGTGGGGAGTGGAGTTACAGGGGATAATGCCAGTTAGATTAATAGAAGGGCAATGCACTCCTAAATACTGGCCTGTACGCTGTCAGAGATCCTTCTTGTTACAGTGGCCCCTCCTGAGTGTGCAGCAGCAGCAGTATTTGGGAAAGGGTCTGTTTCCCATGAACATCTGCAGTATTTGAGATGAGGAACATGTGGTTTCTTTGAGGCTGGTACAACAGCTTTCCTCTGGGAAGTCCCTGCTGACAGTGTGGTCCTTAGCAAAGCAAGAGGAGCAAACTGGACATAGGTTTTGCTACTGGTTGGCTCACTGACGAGCTGCTGTTCTCCCCAGGGGTACCAGCTGCAGCCCTGCTGCTCCCCCAGCCCTGCCTGATCAGTGCTGGGAGGTGACTCTGCTCCTTTCATGTACAGTCCTTTGCCTAGCTGTGTAACTTCTGATGCCTTTTATTACCACTTAACATAGGCAATTATTCAGGGTCACTGATTGGCCAATTTATTCTGGCTTTATGTATGGTGACTGCAAAACAGCTGAGGGGCAGCCAGTAGAAGTTTTATTTCTGTTGATTAAAATAGCCAAATATATGTTCAGTGAGATAATTTGGATCATTACATTTTCCTGTCATAATGCCAGTTGCAGTTTCATCCATTGTATGGATAAAAACATAAGCAGCATCAATTAAAAAAATAATATCTCTTTCTATCCTAAATATACCAGTAGAAATGCTGGCATTGTAACATCAAATATGAGCCTGATCTGAGCTTTGTCATTAGTGTTCTTGGGAAAACCTGGTGTGTTTCAAAATAAGAGTGATTTTCTGGATGACGACAATCAAAATACATTTTGTTTACCCAGCTCAGTGGTTATCACCGTCACGTGAGGCACCGTGTGAACCACTGCAAGTCAGGAATGCCCCCTCGTATCCCTGTCTTGTATTTTGTCTCGTCTGCAGTCAGGGTAGCAATAGAGCAGGGGATGATGGAGGGCAGGGCAGTGCAGTGTGCAAGGGCAGGAGAGAAGGCATCATGCCATGCCAGCATGCCACAGCAGAAGGGAATCAATCTCTCCACTACTGCATGAAATTACTCGATGCCAGATATCAGTCAGAAGTAAATCTCTCCTGTTCAAAGACAGAGTTCATAAGAATCTTTAATAACAAAACTGTCCCTGTGCAGAGGCTGCTGGGAAGGGGCGTGCCAGGGTGCTGGGGAGCAGAGGAAAGAAAAATGGGTCAAACAAAGTTCTGCTGATAAAGGAGTAAATGCTCACTGATAGCATGAAATTGGATGTGACTGTAAACTCTGCTGGACATAAACTGGCCTATGCCAGTGTGATCCCTGGAGAAGGGAAGGGCAGCTGACAGCAAGTAACAGCAAGGAATGGTCTCAGAAAAATTCACCAAGCAAACCAGGGTTCAGCTTGGAACAGGAGCTTTTCCTTTCAAAGATGTCATTAGCTGTCTGCTGCAGGCTGCAATGATTGCTGCCTTAAGATGAAGTAAAACGCATCCCTCTGGTCTGATGGTAGTGATCTGTGTGGAGAGCTTTTCCAGCTTCTCTGGGATGCTCTGGAAAGCCCTGGGGAGGGCGTGTGGACACAGCTGAATTGGATATGGGGCCAGTCCCACCTTGCTACAGTGGTTTGCCTGCACTGTTTTCCATCATCTGAAACCACTGTGCAACCCTTGCTTTTTTCAGGATGCAAGCCTGTAACCTTCAAGAGAACCTCTAGCAAAATTTAGAGGAAAATCAGCTCCTTTCTTTTATCCATACTCCCCCTTTTTTCTTTCTTTCTTCTTTTTTTTTTTTTCCTGCTTCAAAAGAGGCTCTGGAGAGGACTTAAAGGTAAAACAAGCAAAGACGAAGTACAAGCTGTCATAAATAATGTTAATGCAAGAGTCAGACTTGCAGTAAAGTAACAAGGTGCCAGAGAAGGTGGTGACAGAGTTGTGAAAGATTTTCAAATCTTGTGTCTGATTGATGCCTTGTGGGCTTCAGCTAAGGATTCTCAGGGCATTGGTGGGCAAGGAAAACAGGATGCAGCCACAGCCTCAGTGGGTGTGCTGAGGTCTCCAGCCATGGTGCCAAGCCTTTGGCATGTGTGAAGGTACCCCAGGAAACATTGTGAGAAACTGTTGTCTTTCTATAGGGCAGCAAAAAAACCTCTCCTATATCCCAGTCTTTGATCTGTACTATAAAAATATGTTGGAAAGGTGTTGAGAGTTATGTGGAGGGATAAGGAAGAACTACAAGTTTGACTCACCTGAGGAAATAGTCCAAGTAATTTGTTTGCAAATGCATTGGAGCAATGTTTAACTGCATGTGTACAGGAGCAGTAAAACTGGGATCAAAGCAGTCACTCTTGGCTGCCACTAATAGTCAGGGTTGGGAGAGCTGGGCAAAGGTTGTGACAGCCTTTCTCTCACCTGAAGCATACACTGGATGTTTTTCTGTCAGGTACACTTAAGTTTAAATGGAGGGTCAGTCCTTAGCATAGCAACTGTGGGCTGAATTTTTACTACAGGTGTACAGGAGTTTGCACAGAATGGGGAAAGTGGTTAATTTTGGGCTGGGAGTCCATCCCATGGCTGGGCAGGTTTTGGACACCATGAAAATGTTATTGCTGAATACAGAATCAGTTATTTAACTGAACTTTGTCTAGGCTGGTTATTTCATTTTAGTCTGCAATGAAAGTTGTGGCGGGCTCTGAAAAAGTCTTGCAGACAGGCAGATTGGAGCTGTTCCCTGGCCACCTGCAGCCAAAAGCCCTTGCTGTGGAATTGCCCATTTTAGGAATCAGGGCTGGCATGCACAGAGCACTTGGTGCTGCATGGCAGTGAGAATGAGGTGATGGCAGATGAGGGGACACTGCTTTGCCAGATGAAGTTTCTAACAAATTCCCATCTGCTCAGAAGCAGAAGCTATAAGGTTTGTGCTGTACAAGTAATTATTTGTTATACATTTTTAAACATGAATTTTAGTCCAAACGGCAAATATATTCATCATGTGTCATTGTGCAGTTAAGAAGGCTGCCAGCAGCATAAACCAGAATAACTCTGCGTGGTGATCAGGCTGAGATGGGATTTTCTGCTTTGCCCATTTTCTCCTCCCCATGCTTGGGTTCTCGTCCTCTTAGCTGGGCTCCTGCTCGTATGAACCAGCATCTTGCAGAGCTGGCTGCTTTGTCATCCCCTCCATTCATTTTACTTGTGATGGAAAGCACATCTGGCACAGCTGGGAGGTGTTTGGCTGGGTGTGAAAATGGCTCTGGAAAAATGGAACAGGATTGCTGGTTTTTCTCCCAGTGGAATATGGAAGAGGCAATCTTGTATCTCTTAATTTTCAGCAAATGCGTGCTGTGGAGTGAGCCTGCACATGGTTTATAACGTAGGCACATTTGGGCTGAATGAAGCATTTTTTCAGTTTTTTAAGGAACTGGTTGAATTGTTTCAGCAATTTTTTACCCTCCACTCTAAATTCCAGTAAAAAAGAGTGGTAGAGTGGATTTAAGATGGATCTGAGCATTTTAGAAACAGGACAGCTTAAGTTTTTAAGATTGCGGAAAAATGTATCTAAGAAAACTGTCTGAAAATGAATGCTTTTTGACAGGGTGGGATCTGTTGTGGGTTTTGTTCAGCCTGTAAGCCAAATGATTTTGTTATTCCCTCAGCTCTCATTCAAGGTCACAGAATGATCCTCAGTTGATTCTGGTACCCCAGAGCATTTCCCAGCAGTTCTGGTTTCCAGCAAGAGCTCCCTTGTTTTCATCCACCTTTCTTAACAGTTTTCTCAGCATTTGGGCCATCAGTCCTGTCAGAGCCTGTTTTTTCCTGTTGTTTTTCCCTGTAACTCCACTGGAGAAAGAGGGGGATGCAGAGGGTATGCAGCAAGGACAGCAATCTGACCCCATGGGTTGCACACATGCATTATTTTTTTCTAGTGCCATGAGCACTGTTCTCTTGCTCTTGATTCTCATAGATCTCTTTGATTAAGAATAAGAATCAGAGGGGAAGGGTTTCAGCTGTAGGTTTCCTCTCTATATATTCCCGTGGGTTTATTGCTGGTAACATCTGGTGGTACTTCCATTTGATGTAAGAAGGTGGTTTTAGGAGTGCAATTTTGACCAGATTACAGAGCAGAATGCAAAAAAAAGCTGAATTCCATGAGAATGCTTCAAGTGTGGCTTTTCTCTTTAATCTCTTTATTGATGTTTTTCCTAATTTCTAAAAAGAACTGCAGTGGTTGGCTGAGATGAACAGGTACTGGTGCTGCAGACCTGCAGTCATGGTTGCACTCTGTCTCACAGCTGGATTCCAGCTGTATATTTTGCCCTGCTCTCTTACATGTCTTTTCTGCATGTAAAGTGCATTGTCCTCAGTGAAAGCTTAAAGGGAAGATTGAGGGTAGACTCAGATGAAATGGGATCAGAGAGCAGGTTGTCACCTTATTTTTGCAGCATGCTGCCATGCAGAAAGCACCGAGGGACTTCAACAATAGCAGAGACTGTAATGCCATACTCTCTGAGTGTCCAGTATATTTTCCCTAACTCTCTAAGCAAAAGCCTTCTGCCCTGCTGACAATTTCAAAGGAAAGAGATCATGCCTTGCTGAATGTAGGTTGAAATAAACCACATTTCCTCAGAAAGCAGGAGATGACAGTGTTTCTGGCAGAGGAGCTGTCTGGAAGAGTCACCATGCAGCTACACTGGGGCCTGACCCACCACCCAGCATATATCCCATCTGTAATCTTTTGTTCATGGAACTGTGCTGCACAGGACTGTGCCATCTCCCGTGGCATCCCAGCCCTCTCCTTCAGGCTGCCCCTGGGGTTCAAGAGTGGTGGGTGCTGTTCCCTCTTACCCAGCTGTGTTGCATCCTGGCATGTGCCAAGGCCGAGGTAGTCCTGCCTGGGTTGGGATGAATGTGTTGGGCAATTAGTGTTTTACTTGGCTTTAAATACAAAGAATAATTAGTAAAGCAGTGTTTAAAAGAGCTCTCCACCCAATGGGGATGGAAGAGCTCTGTTTGGAGGTTCTATCCCTACTGAGCTCTAGGGAAAGATAATTGAGAGGCAGAGTGGGACTTGGGGAAAGATGTTGTTCATGCTGTCATGAACACAGTGAAAGACCATCAGGATGACACTGGTCTGTTTTCTGTCCTGGTCCCCCCATCTGCAGGGTGCTGGGGTCCTTGTCACACATAGCTCCTGGAGAGAGCCTGGGAGCATGGGCCTGCAGGCACTGCTCCCAAATGCTCCACAGCAGCCTGGCTTCATTGGCCATCTCGTGGTGGCTGGGGCTCAGGGTTGGGGGGGAAGGGGCTGCCTTGGATGGGGGAGTAGGGGGGACAGACAGACACCTGTGGGTGGTGGACAGATGGACACCTCATCCCTCTGCTCCAGCTGGAGCAGGTTGTAGGCAAACAACTGTCCTGCACACACTGGGACAGCAGAAGAGCTTGAAAGCTTCACGTAATAATATTTCACAAGGAGAAGGCTGTTAATGACAGGGGATGTGATTGATTTTTCAATCTGCCTTTTTCTGCTGCTGCTGTATTAGCTGTACTTAAATCAGCTTACATTCGTAGCAGTTATATTTAATGCTCTCTGTCTAAACAGCTGAATTTTTAGATTGTTAATTTTCAATTGCAAATTGTTTAATTATGTCTGAACTTTTCATAAATATTTGGAACATGAGTTAGTATTTTCTATTACATGTGATACATGGTCTGGAGAAAATTAATTGTTCTTAGTGCTGTGCACTGGGTCTGCGAGTGCCCTCAAAGCCTTGATGCTCTCTTATCTGCAGATAAGTACTTGCCTTCACAGCTGATGTGTCAGAAACTGAGGTCTGTAGCTGGTGCTGTGTGTGTGTTATGGTCAGGAAAGCCATTTAGGATTCATTTGGCTCCCTGACAAGAAGAAAAGGAAATGTTTATGGTCCACAGTGTGGTAACATGGTGAGGACTGGAGGCTCATGACACTACATGTGTATATTATTGCTGTGGTCCCAGAGCCTACTCTGAACAGCAATATGAGATCTGGAAGGTGATGGTTCTAAGACTAGGAGAAATTTTTAGGGTCTTCGAACCCCAGGGCCCCAAAACCTCATCCCTGTTTGCCCATCCTTCTCTACCCAGGCAGGGCTGCATGCAGGGCCACGGTTTGAGCCGATTAGAGTAAAGCCAGTGCAGGCCTGGAAGCAGCAGTGCCATGCTCTGTGCAGAGGGAGCTAGGCTGTCCAGCCACGTGGCAGGAGCTGCTGCTGCCAGGCTGAAACATTGGATTCTGTAATTGTTACAGTATCTGTACACAGAAGTAATTTATCATACATTTAATATGGACAAATAACAGCATTTTCTATATTGTGTAGATGGTTTGCTGGGGTGACTGTCCCCACCAGTAAGGGGACGAGGATGGTGCACCCCATGGGAGGACTTGCCCCACCTGCTAAGCTCTCCTCACACATGGTACCTTGTGTTGTATTCCTCCTCCCCTCATCTTACAGACTCACTCCTTTAAAAGCATCACATTTTTGCTCCCTGTTTCTTCACAGCTGTGCCTCTTGCTGCTCTTCTGTGCCTCCTTCAATATTTTTCACATCCCTGATCCTTAGTGCAGGTGCCAGAGCATCTCGCAAGGGTATTATGTGATGTTAGATCCCACATGACAGCTCGCAGCTCCACCTGACCCTTCTCAGAGATGCCAGACATCCACTTTGTGCCACTGGTTCTTCAGGGGCAGAATAGGTCCTGTTGGATGGGATCAGGCAGTAAGAGAGGTGTCAGATGTTCCCAAGTAGTGAAGCTAGGATTCCCATCCATATTTCTTGAGATTTTTTTTTTATGTTGTTGAATGCTAATTGTTTCAAAAAGAGGTGACTTTTCTGAAATGCAATGATAGATTAGATAGAATTGATATGGCTAAGTGTTGATATTGTTTCTGTTCAAAACCAGGAGATTCTCTCTGAGGTAAACTTCTCTGAAACCTTTGAATGACTCAGAGCACAGACATTTGGGCACTACTCTAAGAAAAGCGAAGAATTGACCTTTTAATTAGCATAATATAGTGATTTAGTATAGCAATACTGATTGCTTATTAATCATTAATGGTTGTTGTTATGTATTGATCAAAGGGACTTAGAGATGTGATGTTTCTGCTCTGGATTTTGATAAGCTGATACTAATTAGTGAGCAGCATATTTGGTGCAAGTCAGAGGGACTAAAATAGCTGGATATGCAGTGGAAGGCAGTTCCCTTCCAGTTCTCTGTTGCTGTAGGAAAGGAGTCTGATGGTGACCTGTACAGAGGCTTCTGGAGAAGTGTGATCCTACTCACAGGTGAGACTAGCAGCTTCAGCTCCCACCTCTACCATAGGATGCCATCCACTGAGAACATGTAGCAATCTCTTTATTTGCTGGAAATTTGCTGCCTAGAGGCTTAATTCTGCTGACTGCTTTCTCCCTGACCTCATGGGAAAGTTTGCTGCATCAAACCAGTGTGAAAGACATCAACCTGTTCAGGAGGTTGGTCTCTTTAGATCTCTGGCTGTGATAAATATAAACTTCACAAATACGAAAATGAACTGTAACGATCAGGACTGCAATCTTTGCTATCTTAGTCCTTGAAAAAGTGGGAGCCATAACCTTCTCTTTACATTCCCTCTCCCTTGTTTTCTGCTGATTTTGCATATAATAGAACCAAAACCTTGCTGTTTCATGGCCAATTTCTGCTTTGCCAGTTTTTTGCTCAGAGCTTTCTGCAGAAAAACAATTATTGCATAGACACCATTGGAGATGTTCTGACATCTTATTCCATCACATTTAATCTTGCTAAGTGTCAGGGTACTGCAGTTTTGCTGGACTAGGTGCTCATGCAACCTGCTTTAGCTCCAAAAGCCAAAGCCCATTTTGAATTAAGTGATGAATGTGTCTACCATTAAGCTTTTAATCACAGATGAGGATGTGAGGATATGTAGATCCTTCTTCCATGATGATTGGGATGCATTAATTACAGCTAATTCTAGCTGTAAAACTTACTTGGAACTCAATAGTAGTTTATTGCCATGTTTAGGAAATTCAGGTGATTCTCTTTGCATTAACTGATGTGAAATTCAACATATGATAAGCTGTAAGGAAACACCAGCAAGCTAAATGTAGTGATGTACCTCAGGCAGCATCAACCACCCAGTGCTCCAGTTTCTTTCATGGTGCCATAGCTCAGCGCATGCTGCCCACACACCTTCAAGCATCCTTGTGCAATGCCATAAGAAGAGGGTATTAAGGCATGCTCAGAGGTCAAGAGCCTCTGGACAGCTTTAGTTTTCAATCCCTTTCAGTGTTGTACACCTCGCACAGATGATGTTGCAGAGGGATTTGCAGGGTTCAAAAGTTCTCTGGCCACAGATGGAAAGGACATGCCTTCCGAGTGAATTTGCTCTTCTATCCCTTTTCTTAACAGCTTGCAAAACATTTGCAATGTAGACAGCACTTTTTTTCTTCCCTTTCCTGTTTTGCTGAATCTGGTTTCTCATTTACTTTGATTTATCATTGCACACAAATGTGAAGGTATCTTTGCACAACCTGCTGGAAAGATGTATGCTGTGTTTTCTTGTCTCAGCTTTCTTCAACCTCATGGTGCAGCCTTGCAAAGCTGTGGAGAGGTGTGGTGGTAGGCAGGTTGGGAACTGAGAGGGCATGGAGAGATACCATCTCTTCCTGCAAAGGATCCATGCCTGCCACCTGCCTGCCCTTGCCACGGCACCAGCTCGTGCTGGGTGATTTATCAGCACTCTGCAGATGAGCAGTGAGTACCCAAGGGTGTTGCTGTGAGCAGCAAAGAGGGCATGAGAAACCTCTGCCTGCATGTGCCACCAGGGCTGCTTTGGGGGAAAATCATCTCAGTTCATGGGATAAACAGCTAAGCACTCAGACCACGGTGAATCCATGGGTGGGTCTTTTGACCTCACTTGGTGAAGCAGGCATAGTCCCAGCATCCACAGGCAGATATGATGGGTGAGAGCCTGTGCAGCCCTGGTGGCTGCTGAGGCACAGAGATTTATTGCAGCACTCTGAGATTCACACTGAGGCAGGGAGAGGCTGCTCTACATCACAGGGCATGTTTTCACAGACTAATCTAGTGCAACCCTGAAGTTTGTGAAGTATGAAATAAGATTTCTCTTTAAGAGAGAAGCACCAGCCCTTACTGAATTATCCAAGTCCTTTCTGTTGTTTTAAATCACTCTCACAGGACCTCCTGAGTGCTCTCATGCAGAAGTCGTTCATTAGATAACCTAGGAGTTTTCTGGGATAACAGGAGCCAGCACCTATCCACGGCAAACAGCAACTGTGCAGCCCTTACTGAATTATTATGGAAATGACTGAATCCCTGCAGGGTAGCCCGTTTTACCAACATATGAGCAAAATAAGGTCGTCTCCTCCTCAGGGGAGGGGGTTTGTCACATTTTGGGGTGCTGGAACCCTAGGGTTGTGTGAGGAGCTAGGGCTGATGGGAGGGGAAAAGAAAATTTTGAAGAGGTAATAGGCACAGATTCCTTGAATTAAGGGGAACTTTAGAAAGATTCTGCATGACTGAACCTGAAAGACTGATTTGGAGAGCTCTGACTGGCAAGAGGAGAGGTAGCCTTAAGCATCGCTGCTGTGCGGTGGCACCGGGAGCTCAGTCCCCTGGGGTGTTGGGGAATCATAAGGCTCTGCAATCCTAAAGGCTGGTGGAGAAGACGTGTTCTGCTGGGCCCTCCAGATCTTCCAAAATCCTCTCTCGAGCTGCAGGAGTGGCAGTTGTTGAATCCATAGTTGGGCTATGCAGATGCTGCCGTGGTTGCTGATGCAGGGAGGTCAACCCCCCTGTGTCAACCTTCCCCCTCTAACATGGAGAAGCTGTCCTTGCTTCTGCTTCCTTGCTTCTGTTTCAGATCCCAAGGCAGCCAGTGGTCTGTGGGTTGCAGTTTGCTGCTCAGAGGGTGAGCATGTTGCCCAGGATTTTAGTGACTTACCCTTCTGAGGCAGCTTAGCATCATTCATGTTCCCAATTTAAAGGGAAGTTAGAATCCCACCTGTGGGCAGAGGGAATGTTCAGATCCTCCTCCGCCTCCTGCTTCAGACTTGTGGGAGGAGGTTGGGGCCTTGAGCACCAGACTGCTGCCTTCCCGCTGCCCTTGGCTGCTGGTAGACAGGAATATTTACCATTAGTGGGAAAAGGATGCCACAGAGCAGTCTGTGACAATGACAAGGAGCATATGTGTGCCACATGGTGCCACTCTGTCCTGCCTCATTGCACTTTATCTCCTAAAACAGCAGCTTTGTGGTAAGAAACCAAGGGCATCCCTGCAATGAGTCACTTTGAGGGCCATGTTTCTTTCAGCTGGAGCACTCCAAGATGCTGATGCCACAAACTGAGAGTACTCCTGGACTGACAGATTAATTATTAATTGATGTGGGTTATGAAATTTTCAGTGTTTTCTCACACTGTGCATCACAAAATGAATCCATCTTTTATGACACAAAGATCTCTCCTAAAGACCTTTATCAAAGCTGCAAAATTGTCACCCATATTGTGATCTTGTTCAGTCTTCACCATGAGCATGTTTGCTTTGAAATACTTAATCAACCATTTGCTGAGCTACAGAGCTCCCAACATGTTAAAGTGCCTTGAAACTTTGAGGCATTCGGCACCTATAACCATGCACGGCACATGCATTTGGTTGCACTAATTATTTTCAGAGGACTTAAGCCAGGCTTAGGAAGAACGTGAGTGGGTCATGGCTTTTGTCTTAGTCCTCCAGCCATGGAAAATAATTCACAAAGAGGCATTTTCAGACCCCCAGCTGCATGATGGTGTGCTGGACAAAGGGATAGAGAAAATTAATGCTGGGGATCGCTGAGACTGCCCCCAGCCAGGACAGTCCCTGCTTGGCAGCAGCCCACCTGATCACCCATTCTTGGGTCCCAATACTGCCATGGAGGAAAACCAACACAGCCAGTAGCTGAAGATTTCATAGAGACCTGGACTAAATGCTTTCCTTTCCAGAAGAATAAAAACAAAGTGTGTTTATGTTCCCAGTGCAGCACAAAGCAGGTTGCTGCAGCTCAGCATTTGCGTTGCCAGAGCATTTAAAATGTATTTTTCCAGAACCCCATTGCAAATGGCTGGTCCTCTGCAGGGAGGACATGCCATGGGAGTGCCACTGGATCCACCACCACGTTGTAACCTTTCTCACAGGATGGGAGGTGCCCTGGGACAGGCCCCAGTTACACTTTGGGAATGGCGATGTTGTGACGTCTGCTGCCTTTGCTCGGAAGCAGAGATCAGCATTAGCAGTGGCTGGCAGGGAGGGATTAAACTGTTAAATGGTCCTGGTGGTTTCTGGCTGGTGCTGATGGCAATTACACCAATGATACCTGTCATGTCCATAGCATAAACGCCAGGCATTGAAGGTTGTATCTGTATGTTGCATCCTGTCATTATAAACCCTCTTAGCTCATAACGATGTTATTTCATTATACACCCTTGTAGTTTACAACAATGTTATTCCCAGCAGTGCTGAGCTCAGAGTTTAGGTTTAGCTCCTGTGTCGTTTTTCACTCGCTGTGTCTGTTGGGAGCGTGCCCCATCAATCTGCGTTTGGTGGAACAGCCAAATCCAAATGCTCTTACCAACCAGCCAAGAGCTGTGTACAGCATATCTCTGGTGCCACCAGCACCATCCCCGGACTGGGAGGGTGGGTCCCATCTGCAGCCCTCTCACTGTGGTCAGTGGCAAGAGAGCTGTGCCCTGCTCAGACCCCAGGCAGGTGGGTGGATCTGAGGTGTGAATCCGAGCCAAACTGCTTTGTGCAGAACAAAGAAGGAAAGAGGAGGGCAGCCTGGGCTGCTCCAGTGGCTCGTTTGGAGCTGTGGCAGTGATTGTAAATGGTTTGGCTTTAAGCTGTGATAAACCGAAGCTGGAACTTCCAATATAAACACTTTAAATAAAACACTTGGACTCCAAAAACATAGGGGCTTAAAATCCCCTAATACCATTCATGTCCTTGCACTGCCTTTGCCATTTCCTGGTATAAGTGGAAGGGAGCCTGGGCTCTTGGCTTTAAAAACTACAAAGCTCAGGCTGAGCGTTGTGCAGGAGATCTCTGATGCAGCAAACGTTTCAGATGTGGGTATGGTAGGTGGCTGTGCATCTTGTTGAAGATCTTACAGCCTAATTAGGCTGGTTGGTTTGTATCTGCTTCTGCCTTTCAAAGACGTAGAGGGATTATCTCCCATCCTTTTGGGATAACAGGAAGAGAATTCTCTCCATGAGTTTGTTTCAGGGAGATGGAAGCAAAGGATTTCTTCTGCAGGCCAGCAACTGGTTCTTACTGGCAATCAAAACTGTCAAATTCTCATGAGGAATATTTTAAACCCATTTCTCTTATTTACTAGTGCCCACTAAAAATTATTCCTTATTAACAGTTTATGTGTAAAAAACCTGTCTTCTTGCAAGGTCTTTTTCTTGCAACTGAGCCCTTACCAGGGGTTAGAGTAGACACCTGCCCTGCAAAGCCTGCAGTGATAGGCTGGCTGCAGTGCTGTTTAGTTTTGGCTTCCACTTCAAACCTAATCTACATACAGTTTTTAATTTTTATTCTTTTGCTTTAGCAACTGTTACACCAATGTCGATAATCTCTGCAGGGCAGGCAGAGAGAACTAATGTGGTTGCGGATAGACGTATGAAAACATATAATTTACCAGCAGGCAGCTGGGTAATGATCAGTTGAGAATTGCAAATTATGTACATCATGTATTTGTGGCATGCTGATGAAGAAAAGCCCAGTGCCTATGACAAATCATATATATACTGAAATTTATAAAACTTTTCAAATTTAATTGACTGGGGCAACCTTATGATATGTATCTTTGCTTTATTCACAGCACACCCATAACATAGTCATTAAGCAGAACGAAACTAATTCAGTTTCTCTTCGACTTTTAAAATCATTTATGTATTTGACTGTCAAGTACTTAAATATAAAGTGGGCCTGCATGTGGCAGGTAATAAATAGCTGATTCTCTAGTTAAGAAACTGAGTTTTAATGATATTAAGGTCTGTGTTGCCTTACTTGGTCTTGCTTAGATGGCATGCCTCACATTTGCACCTTGCCTTATTTCACAAGTAAAGTATATTTTATGGGCACCAGCATTACTCTCTTAACGGCCCTAAATAGTGTTATGACCATGTAAAATGTACTCTGCTTGCTTTGATGGCAGCAGGAGCCTTTCCCAGGCACAGGAATCCTTCCCAGGTACAGGAGGAGACAGTGGCTGAGCTGTTGGGCTGCTGCTCTTAGCCACAAGAGATCTGCTGGAAGGTGCCAGGAGGACAGGCAGGGGCTGTCTCATTAGTACCATTCTGTAGACAACAAGAAGAAAATGTTTTGGCTACTACAGACTATGATTGCTTTCCCAAAGATCAGCTTTTGTCATGGAGCTATCATGCAGAGTCATTGAAAATACAGCCTGGAAAGATTTTTTGTTTCTTTTAAATACCAGGTTACTTGCCTTGGCATCACTACTTAATCTTGGCAAGTCCAGCCCTGGAAAGCAGTACCTTACCAACTCAACCACAGCCACAGAGACTGCTTATATTGCTTGTTAGCTCCTAAGAAAAATAATCTTCTGCAGTCATGTCTTTCTTTGACACCTGTAGTATCGCTGGAAAACATCTGCACAATCAAGATAGCGCAGAAAGTGGGAGGCAGTTTGCTGGCTCATTATCATACTGCAAAATGAACCCTCCTCCACAGCGGCATCCTCAGTTTCTAAATTTAGCTCCTGAATTATTTTGGGCAGTGTGTGATTAACCTCAATTACTGTAGCTCAGATAGAATTCAAATAATGCCCCTTCTTTTAGAGTTGCAAAGAACTGGAAATCTGGGTCTGTGCATTTCCTACCCTTAATGAAGCAGCTCTGAGAGGTGCTTCCACACTGGTGCAGGATAGTTGTGAGGTGCATTTGTTCATGGAGAAATAACAGGGGCAGCTGATCCCAAAAGGTGCTGGTAATCCATGGTGCTGTACTGGTGCTCGGATCAGGAATATAAAGATGAACACACCAGCAGGTTACATCGTGCAGCTGGCGTGAATGAAACCACTAAAGCTTCAATGGATTTGGATCACAGTCAGGACACTTTGTAGTTTTCCTGAATTAAATCCGTAACAAAGTCTTTCAAAAGCTAATAAAAAATACACTTTCCATCAATCTCAGCCATAGTCAATGTTGGCTCTCTGAAAATCAGTGGTGAAGCAGTGTGCAGAAATAACACCTGCACCTGTGCAGATCTGCATGAGCGTGTGTGAGAGAGGGGAGGCGAGGGACTGTGCAGCCACACAGACGAGGAGATGCCTTGGAAAGTGATGGGTCAGGGACAAAGTGGTGTTTCAGCTGATCCAGTGAGCACCAACAGATGAGTTCATCATTCATCAGGCTGAGAATCAGAACTTCTGTCATCGCTGTAGCTGTAACTTTCCAGACTACACTGCACCAGACCACCTCGGGGGGAGGATGCTCAGCCCCAGGACGCAGCTGGGCAGGCATCAAAAACTGTCTGTCTTGGGTTGGTGAACACTGTGTTTGTCCTTTGTGGGGGCTTCTGTTCCAGAATGTAGCCCCTCACCACCAGCTCTATTAACAATGTAGCACAGGTGGTCAGCCTGAAGACCTGAACTGCTCCTAGAGGTGCTGCACTGGTTTATTTTTCACCTTGATTTGCCTTTTGTTTTTATACAGCTGGACAACCCTGATGAGCAAGCAGCACAGATCAGACGTGAGCTAGATGGACGTCTCCAAATGGCGGAACAAATTGCCAAGGTAAACAAAAAGTCTACTGTTTTTAATAACCTTTTCATTTAGGACTATACAAGGAGTTTGATGGAGTCCACAGGTCCTGTCATTCTCATACGAGTTTCTTCTCACAATAATTACCAGTTAAAAACTATTAGCTGGAAACAAAACAAGATGAAGCTGTTGTGATGTGCATTTCTTGGAATGTCCTGATGAGCTGGGACAGTTTAGGTTCCTGAAAAATCCCTTGTCAATCCTCGGAGGTCACATTTCTATCCTAGACAACAAGATGGATGATGGCATGTAAAAAAAGAAGCCAGGAATTGTCCTAATGGGATTTGTGTTGTTTACTGGGCTGATGAGAGCCACAATTTCCTGCCTGTAGGTAAATGCTACCTCAATAAAGGTCCTTCAGATGTATTGTCCCAAACATGTTCACACTGTGCATGAGAGCAGTCAGGCCAGCGTTGTCCTCTGCGGACATCACTGATGTTTGGAGCAGCAGGCACAGGACCTCCAAACAGCTTTGATAACGAAGCACTCAGCAAATCTCCCTAGAGACCCTTCTGTAAGGAGCAGTCTCCCTAGGAACAAATCACACCCTCACACAGTGCAGATTTACGTGGCCTCCAGTGGATTATAGAAGATAGAGAGGATCCTGTTGACATCAGTATGGCCAAGTTTTATCCTTGCCTCTAGTCAGATGCTCTGAGTCACTGATAAAGCCCTTAACTGGGCTGAAGTCATTGGGAATGATCTATCTGGCTGTTCTTGATAATCAAGAAACCATTACTAGATGACCAAAAAAAAGATCTCTTCAGAGAGACAAGCTCAGTCTAAGGGCCTGGCTTTCAGCAGCAGTCCTCCCAGCACTGAGCTGGGCCCAAATTAGGATTTTTTATAAGAAAAGTAGTATCAGAGCTGTTTGCAACCACACTGATATGCCTGGGTGTGAAAAGCAGAGCATATTGATTTACAGTCAGGCATTATTAATGGTGCTGGTGGAGCCTGCACAGCTCCTCCTCACTAATACCTCTGTTAAACATCTGCTGCTGTTTTGTCTTTGGGGACATAGGCTCTGGCTTTCCCCATTTCACTGATAAAATTAGTGAGATGGCCAAGGACCACAGGGCCAATCAATGGTGCAGCAAAACAGCAAACTGACTGCAGCTCTTTTGTTAAGCATTTGGACCTTTGCCACTTTATTCTTGTCAAGAAAATGTACAGTATTTATTTGCAGAGAAATGTAAGCCTCTGCCCTGAGCGCGGCTGCTCTGGTTCTGAAGTGGGTAGCCAGGCCCTGGGTGCCAGAAGAAGACTGCCTGGTTTTGTTATTTCGTTTTCTCTTTATGGCATGTAGAACAACAATATGCATGATTCAGTAGCAGCCAGCAGAAGCTACAGCTTCATTAATTATTTCTTGCAAATGAGAATTTGCCATTTCCATTCTTCCCCCAAGGATGCTGAAAACAAACTGTGACACTGCTGGCTGTCTGAGAGAGAGTTAGGGGGAAACTCCTCAGCATAACCTGACATATCCCCGTGCAGAATTCAACCTTCAAAATACAACTGTGTAGCTTGGAGGGTGGTTTAGAGTAAAACTTACCTGTGTTCCAGTTGGCAGCTATGGATATTTAATCTCTGCTACTGCTGCAGGCCTTCCCTCCAGAATGTCAGGTGCCACCAGCACCTGCCTGTGAGAAACCTTGTTCTTTCAGATCCATGAATACCATATTTTGGAGGCATCCAAATGACCTTTTGAGTCCTTTTCTGTATCCTCCTTTCTGGGCAAGGCTTATTTCCTTGTAACAGAGGGCAGGTTCACAATTCAGCTCTGTGAAAGGATAGCATTTCCATTTTTATCTCCAATTTGCAGCTTTTAATACAGATTTGCTGCACAGGGAGGCTTACAGTGCTTGTGAAACCAGCCCTAAGGTGGCTATCTTGAAGATTCCATGCTCAAGGCAAATTAATGCCTCGTTAATAAATTAAGAAAGTCACACTAGGACATTTGCACTTCAGAGGCAGCAAAGGCTGTGAAGTCTTACGGTACCAGTGGCTCTGCAAAGCTTTGTCTGACCTGTTGTGTGACCTTGAACAAGTCACTGTGTGTGCCAGCTTTCCTGCCTCTGGATACCAGGACACGGCTCTGGGTCTTTTTGCCTTCCCGTGTGCCCAGGAGAGTGCAGCTCAGTGCAGCACTGGGGCAGTGCTAGGCAAGGTCCCCCACCAAGCCTGGCTCCATCAAAGCACATCAGCCTAGCCCTGGAGCCAGGCGGCTCGAGGATCACGCTTGAAGTCAAGCAGGTGTTTTAAAACTGAATCTGGACAGGCGTTTCAGTCTGCATGTTGTACTTTTCCAGCAGCTAAATAGAGCAGCATTACAGATGAGAGCTTAGTGATGCCAAGGCAGATGTATATTTTTCTCTGCAGTAGCTAGTGCTCTGCTGTCCTGTGCTGCCTTTTCCCCCACCCAGTCACCTGGCCTCAAGGACAAGGAGAAGCAGATGTACGGGCAACTAAATGAGACCTTGTGGTGACACTAGAGTGATATGTCTGTCTGGGGCTGGACCCACTCTGCTCCAGCCTGCTGGACAGGTCGGTCCTCAATGTCTTAACTCTGTCTCTCTCCATGCTGGTCCCCATTCCTGATCCTCTCTCTGCCTCCCAGTACATGGGGAGGTGACTAATGCCCTTGCTGTTGTCTGCATCTCTTGATAGTGTCTTACTCCAGACTTCCCCCAGCTTTATCTCCAGTCTGATGGGTGACTTGAGACCACACCTACATCTCTGCATTTCCAACATCAGTTAAATAGTCCCAGTTAAACTGTTATGCATCACTTCAGACTACATTTTTAGCCGTAGAGAAGTTGCTGGTGGGACACAGTGAAATGTCTCAGTCCTTGCTGCACTTCTAAGAGGTTTTTGAGGGCAATGCCAAAACTGCAGTCCCTGGAGAGGTAGATGGCAGCAAGGTAAAAAAGCAATAATGTCTGAACATCATTGCTTCAGCAGTAGTTCTCAAAATCTACAAAACAGTTGCTTTTTTTTTTTTCCTAGGGGTGACTTGCAACTTATATAATGCACAGACAATACAGCAGTCTGACTAGGTAGTTTATCTTACATCAGGTCTAATTTGCATGAGGGAATTGCTTCCCAAGATTGAGCCTGGAAACACGTGACTATACTTTACCTGCTTGGTGTGAGTGCTGCTGTGAGCTCTGCTTGTAGTGGGTAAACTCTTGAGGACTGATGCAAAAACTAGTGCAGAAGAGAATTTTTTCAGCAGCCTGATGACAGTCTTCTAGAAGAAACATGACTTTGTTTTCTTTTCTAGCATACATTTTACAAACGGCTTTTAACAATGTTGTGAATTGCCACCAAGATTCTTTGCACATCAGCCTTGTGTTCCTGGACTGTAGATGCTGCCTCACTGTTTCACACCTTGCACAGTGTCTCGTAACCCTCTGAGACATTTGCATCCTGAGCAGATTCAGGCCATGGGAAGAGTTGTCAGAAGATGTAGGGCTCAGGCCAGTGATGGGCAGCAGTTCAAAGCTGAGAACATGCCTTGGGGAACATCATATTTTGTCCTCACTGTTACCTTTGGTTTTAGAGTTTAAATCTCCTGTTGACAGCAAGCAGCACTAGAGGGTCTCACAGTGAAAGGCTGTCTTCTTGGGGGGAGGCTCAGGCTTTGGCAAGAGGTGGAAAGGATGTTTTACCCCTTCTTTCAGTGAGGACCAAACATTCCTGCCCACACATGGCTGATTTTCCCTCTTTGGGCTCCTTTCACGCCTAGAAACCTGATGGATCAACTGCTCAGAAGTGTTTTAAAAGGAGCTGGCACAATTGGGAGACTGGAAAGCAAATTTCTTACTGTCAGCATCCTCTGAGTCCTTAGTAAGTTGCTGTTGGTCACAAAGTTCAGTTGAGATCTGGCCTGGAGTGTTTGTAGCTGAGTATACATCCATAGGAAAAGGTCCATTTGCAGATAGAAAAGTTAGTGAAATGCAAATGCTTGCAAGATACAGGAAAGCTGGACAAGTACCAAGTAGTAATTCTACGAAAAACTAGCAATAATGTTTCTACATTACCCAGGGGGAAGCTGTAATTTGTCATCTGGTTTGTTGGAATTCCCTGCTCACAAACCTCTGCAGATGTTCCTGGGAGAGTCTCCCAGTGCAACAAGTGGTTGTTGATTGTCACGAACATTCATTCTATTGTGTTTGTTTCCAAATCCAAGGAGCGCAAGTTTCCCAAGTTTGTGTCCAAAGAAATGGAGAACATGTACATTGAGGAGCTGAAGTCATCTGTCAATCTCCTGATGGCAAACTTGGAGAGCATGCCTGTGTCTAAAGGAGGCTCCGAGTTCAAGCTGCAGAAGCTGAAACGTAGCCACAACACCTCAATAATTGACATGGGAGAGGAAAACGAGAACCAGCTTTCCAAGTCAGATGTCGTGTTGTCATTCTCCCTGGAGGTAAGCTACATGCACACAACAGTGTGCAGAGTTCACGGGAGTAAAAACCACAGCAGCCAACTTCTGCTCAGTTCAAATTTAGGTTAGGTGGAGAGAGGTGAGTAGAAATCACTCTCTGTTTACTGGAAGCTTTGCCTGTGATTAAACACTGTGTCCTTTCTGATGTCTCACCACCTTGTTGGAACAATATGTGTGATATGCACTGTCTGGCATTTCCTGATGATGAATATCAGATGGCTCAGAAATCTGCATCATTAACTGACCTCTTCATGCAGTTCATTACTAAGTGTAGCTCAGTAACCCTGAGCCTGTATTGTCCCCCAAACCAGTACAATAATGCAATACTGTAAATATCATCATGTTTAACTATTGCCAGCTAAAGGTGTTGCTGTATTTCCCTGCAAGAATTGCTTTCTCTTTAAAGAATTGTTAAAAATTGCTGGGGTTTGAATTCACCCAACAGATTGGTTTGCAGTTTGTGTGGAAGTACTGTGCTGTGCTGGGTTGCTCTTTGCTCTCTGTTGCACACTGACTTTCTGCTCAGCACTCTGTCGAGCAGTTTGTCTCTGCAGCCCAGGGGAAGGCAGGGTGCTGCTGCTGCCTCTGACACAGGCTGCCTCAGTCCTGGAACAGTGTTACTCAGTAGCCATTTTCAGCCAACTCAGTTGTTTTGTGCAAACACATTTGTGGTCTATTTGTGAGCATATTTACTTTGAGGAGTCATCAGCTCACCCGTACAGAATTGTTGTTGTCTGTCAATGAGTGGGTTTATGTTACATTGTCAAAACAGCTACCAGGATGGAGTCAAAAATGTAGGATGCAGAAGAATCAAAATATTCTATTTTTGTGTAGTTTCCTGTTTATTTCTCTTCCTAGGGGGTCTCTTGTTATACATATCATGTTAATGCAAAACTTAACAACCCTGGTTGTCCAGTCTCAGAATTTAACTCATTAAGTGTCTGAAACCGTCTTTATAGTATTCAGGTCAGTCTTATTTAAAACTAGGGCTATGAAACCAGAGATGGTGCCTTTAAGAGCAGCATCAAATAAGCCTGACTTCCAAGCCTTCCCATATGGAGGAACACAGAACTATCACGAAGCAGTAGCCCCCCCGTTGCAGAAGCTGTGCAGTGTGTACAGCTGTGTGTGAAGGGACACCCTTACAACGGGGTGTCACAAATGCTTTGCTCCAGCTGAACCCCATCTGGTGGGAAGTCAAAGCCCAGTGAAGCACTGACTTCAGGAGCTGGCAGGTCTGGGCACTGCTCAATGCACAAAACTCCTGCTGCAAGAAAGCTTTTACCAAAAATGTGCACTCATCAGAGGGTTTGTGGAGCTCTGTGTGCCAGGGAGAGGATCCTCAGCTCCAGACAGATCAGAAGACCTGAGGAAAGGAATTTTAAACCCCTGTGTATGTACTGCACAGATAGCTGTAATAAAACATGAACAGAAACTCCCACAGTGCTTATTGTAGAAATGTTTAAGGTGTGTGGTTAACAGGATTAATCACCGTTAAAAAAAGAAAAAATATTAATTACCTGCAAGGAACTTAGGTGGTGATTTCTATAAGCAAGATGAAGAAAGATTTTTTCATTATTTTTTGACCAGAGCTGTAGAGTGACAGGACAAGGGGCACCAGTTTTAAACTGGAAGAGGGTAGATCTAGATTGAGTATAAGAAAGAAAATGTTTTTGATGAGGGTGGTAGGACACTGGAACAGGGAACAACTGGGACATAGGTGTTTCATCCTTGGCATTTTTGAAGGTCAGGTTGGATGGGGCTCTGAGCAACCTGATGTACTGAAAGATATCCCTGCCACAGTATGGGGATTGGAGCAGATGATCTTCAAATGTCAACCCCAAACCATTCTATGATTAATATGGAAAATATGCTTTTGGCACAAGCTGAGTAGCTGTGTGGATTTTTTTTTTTTCTGGATTTCACATATTAAGGCACTTCTAGATGGGGCAGGACCATGTCTGTGAACCTGTCTCCTGAAGCTTGCTACAGCCCTGGACACCCAAGGGTTTCAGTGAGCCCATGTGCAGTCAGAAGGAATCCTGGTCTCCATACAGACCTGGCTGGCTGCCATGGTCCCCACCCAGCCTGGGCAGTGCCACCACCCCTGCCCACTTGCCACCGTGAGCATCCAGCAGCACATGAAGGACCCCAGCACTGGCTGACCCCGTGGGTTCAGCAGCCACAGCAAGGTCGAAGGAAGCTGCTCCTCTTACATTTCTCCTTCTTTCCCTGCAGGTTGTCATCATGGAGGTGCAGGGTCTGAAGTCACTGGCGCCCAACCGCATTGTGTACTGCACCATGGAAGTTGAAGGTGGGGAGAAACTGCAGACAGACCAGGCTGAAGCCTCAAAGCCAACGTAAGCCTTGCTTTGATCTTTGGTCTCTCCACCACACTCTTCTCTTCCCCATCTCTGTGCTGCCGAGTCACTGCAGATAGCTCTGGCTCATGCATGGTGAGGGCAGAGGGGACTCTCAGAAGCAGAGGAGAAACATGGCCTTCCACACATGCAGAGTGTTGTCCTGCAGCTAAGAATGGCACATAAGCCCTGATCGAGGGGAAAGAAGTGTTAGTGAGAGGCTTATGTCTCATGTAGTCATAGAGAGATAAATTTGTGCCCATACGTAAGTGCTTTACTAAATAGGGATGGAGTTAAGCATGTGCTTAGATAAGTACTTGTCTGAGTGTCCATCTGAACTGGTGCCATCAGGTATAGATATATTATCTTGTACTCACTGTCAGGGTTTTGGCAGTCATATGAGAAAGGGAACAGCTGGCAGGGACACAGTCTGGCAGCCACAGCCAGAGGTGGAAGAGAGGAGCTGGGAAAAGCTTCAAGTGACTCAGTTAAAGCTTTATCTGAGGCCTCTCTGGCCCAGTCCCATTCAAGGGCAGAGTCTTGTTCTGTCCTCTTTGACCTCGTCCCCAAATCCCCACTTTTGACCCCATATTTGGCTTTCTTTTGTCTTACCTGGATGTCATTAAGCACCTACCAGTAGTGATTGGTCTTTGTTATTTGGAAGGAGAAAATGATGAATGGCTTATTTCCTTTCCAATTTGCGGGATTAGTTAACTTGAAACACTATGGATTTGAGACAATTTTTCTCTGGATGACTGCAGAGATTTCACACTTAAATTCTCAATGCGCTTCCTCACAGCAAAGAATTGCTAAGCTGGTATGAAGCCTCCTCCAGGAGTAGGAAGAAGTGCTATTGTGCTCATATCCCATTCCCAGTGACCAGTCCTCAGTGGTGTTTTGCCAGGAACTTCCCAAGCTCGTGGAAGGAAATCCAGAACCACCTGGCTGCAGGACATGGGAGTGCACAAGCACTGCAATGGAGGCAGGACAGAGCAGAGCTGAGGACAGGCTGCCTTCCCTCTGTCCCTGTCCTCTCACAGAGGCACAGAAATTGCTGGTGGTGCCTCATGACCTGCACTGCACCAGAGCAGCAGGAATCTGCAGTAAGCCGTTCAAAAACAATATTCTCAATCAGGGAAAGTGCTGCTGCCTGGCTTACTTCTCAAATTGCTTTGAAATGTTCTTCAGAGAAGGAAGGAAGAGAGCTGTGCTTGGAGCAAAATTTCCATGAGAACCTACAATTGTCACTATTTTAGGTATTCTTATTGCTTTAGTGGAGAAAGTTGGGCTTTAATTAGTGGAAATTACTACTATTCATACTGAAAAAGCACACTTCTCCTGTTACATATACTTGTTTAGATTGGTCTGTTCATCCCACTTTTGCTCAAAGGGTCTGCCTTTCCATACACAGGTCTTCTTACTGCAAGATGTAGGACCATTTCTATGAGAATTGCTTTGAAAATAAGACCTGCAGGAGTGAACTCTTTATTTGAGTGGATCTTTTTATTATAATTAAATGTACAGTGTCTGGGCGTGAAGCCATCAGCCCTCAAGAAAATGCAGCCAACACTGCGTGCTGCGGTGTGATAAAAGTTATGCAAGTCCATCACACTCATCCTCTCTCTGGACTGGCTTCCTGTAGAGGTGTGATCCAGGCTTAAAGTCTTCCAGATTCCTCCAGCACTTGGGCTAATACCTATGGAAATGGCTTAGGAGGGGTGTAGGTCTGACAGTTGTATTCCTAGAGGGTCCTAGGACCTTTTCATTCCAGATGCAAAGACCAGCCAAGCTGAGGCTCTAGAATAACCTTCACAGACACCAGAGGCCATCACAAAAAGCTTGTCCTTTTTTCCTCTCTGCACTAGAGGCGTTTCTTTCACCTTGCTTCCCCTCACAGGAACAGCAGCACAGACAGAGGAAACCAAAGCCCTGTGAAAGCAATTTACTGTACTTAAGTTCTCCTCTTGAGAAGGAAAGAGAGAATGAACCAGATGTGACATGTTTGTCATCTTGCTTAATACAAGACTTGAAGGCCCTCAGGTACTCTGGTGATGAGGGAAGTGATAGAAACAGCTCAGAGAAGTTTTTGGTGCATTTTTGAGCAGTGCTGCCTTAGAAACAAAAGATTTATGGCCAGGCAAAACAGCCTTCTGAGGTGTTCGTTTAGATGCCGACATCAGTCTCACTGAGGTAATTTACACCATGTTTGCTTCTGTACTTTTTGTAATAAGCAAACCGCCCCTAAAGAAAGGAAGCAGCTCAGCGAAGGCATGAGGGACTACTCGCTGCCCAGCATCCCAGGATTTTAGTGCTTTGGCAGAGGATGCTGCCTGGCCTGGGGTGAGGAACACCTGGGAATTTTGAGCCTCAGCACTATGAAAGTGTAAACACTGAAGCAAGTTACCGCTGTACATCCCAGAAGTTTTATATCTCGGAGGTTCAGAAATTGTGGGTTAAGCACCTGTGTTCAAAATATGCAGTGAATACAGTTCTGGAAACAGGCAGCATTTTTAAACTGCCAGCCTTGAAACTGCAGTTCAGCTTTGCCATTGTCTGGAGGCTCTACAGGCTACAAAAGACTAAATTTCTCGTAAGCATCAGGGGAGAAAAATTACATTTGAACAATAAGATTCACTGGAAGATTTCACTTTTCTATGACAGCCCTGTGTCCTGGAGTGGAGAGTATTACGGGGCCACTCAACCTTGTAGGACATCTTTTCACCTAACTTGTGGAATTGTTCACTATATTCTCATGTGTCCTTGCCCTCAGCTAGAGCACCCAAGTCACAGCACACTGGTGATGGTGGCTGCTCTTCAGCTCAATGCCATGCCAGGGGTTCCAGCCTAGGTTCCACATCTCTAATGGCTAAAGGCAATTATCCAGCCAAGGAAGGATTTCCAAAAGCACTGATCTAGGTCTGTGAGAGATTCTTCTTTCATCTTTCTGGTGCAAAACCAGCAGTTTTTGAGAAGAAAGTATCTTAGTGACTTTGGAGCTTGAATCTTGTTTGCAGATCTTGAGAGAGGCAGGGCATCAGCAGGGTTAGCAGCCACACGTACCAAGTGATCAGATGAGTTGGGTGCAAGGAGTGTGGTTTTTTGTGACAACAGTAAATACTGGCCTTCTATTTCTTCTCCGGCTTCATGTTGGTTTCCTGACATTTTAAGCCCAATCCCTTCATGCGAGGATTATCTGCCTCAGCACAGATGAAGGGGATAGCACAGTTCTAGAGAAGGCCAGACCTGAAATAGCAAGGTTCATTTCAGATCAGGCTTGCCGTGTTTTATTAGTAGTGCTTTTAATAAGTTGTGTAAGGAAAAGCTTTTGTGTATTATGCCCTATCATGCAGATGCCTCTAAAAGATATCCCAAATCCTAGTGGGAGAAGGTTTTAACCGCATTTTGTGCTGGAACTGTATTCTTGCACATGGTTGTGGGGTTTATACCCATCCCCCCCTTCCCTGCATACCGGCCTGTGGTCTGCCCTCTGCATGTCTCCAAAATGCCATTCCAGGAGCTGTGTTAGTAGTGCTGCTGTCTGTGCAGCCTGGGAACAGGGTTGTCAAGGGGTTTGGGAATAGAACAAAAGATCCAGCCACAACCCCCCTGTCCGAAAGTCTCTGGAGAAGCTGCTGGATATATTTAAACAGTGACCTGTGCTTGTAGCAGTGCTCATGGTCAGCATCTTACATCAACTTTCTCTGATGTGAACAGAACAAAAGAAAAGAGACCCAAACAACAGCAAGGAACTATGTGCCTTGTGAATAAATGCTATAGATTCATCTGGAATTGGTTTGGCACCCAGATAAGTCTCATTCTCCCCTCTCTCACAGTAGTGAAAATTGGGTGTACCTGCATTGAGTGGAGCTGAACCATTTGGGGTAAAAGCAGTAAAGACTGGTGGGGGAAGAATCTGGCCAACCTTTCTGTGCATTTGACATGCCATGAAGGGACAGGGGTGTCAGCTGCTCCTCTGAAAGTGTTTTCATTTTGAGGTTATATATCCCCCTTGCAGAGCAGTGCAAGGGTTGTGTAGTAGCTCAGAGAATAAGTGAGGATGAAAGTTGTTGTTTTCTGACGGAGGAAAGACCACTCTTCATTGCTTGGGATTTTTTCCCATGTAGTTTTCTTCGGCATGTGCTGTAGGGCAGTGCTGGAGAAAGGACACTCAATGGATCTCATTTGACTCCATGCCACGTCTTACGTTTGTCGTGACCAAGGGCTTGAGCCCTGTGCCCTTTCCAGAAATTCACTCTTGATTAAGTAATGTCTTTGGTAAACTTCTAAACCTCTCCCATCCCCTTTCCCTTAGCCACCTGCCTAGGAGACGGGAGTGTCTGGTTTTATCTTTGTGCTTGCACTGATGCTGTTCCCTGATTTGTTCCAAGGTGCTCTGACAGCTCTGCTGCTTATCTCTGCTGCGACAGACTGCCCTTGTTCAGATCCCTGCACCAAACCTCCAAGCTTATCACTCAGCCAGAGTTTTTGTTTCAAATTGGTGTGCCACATCCATCAGAGCCCACTGCCTGCCCAGGAAGAGGGACAGGACCTGCACAGCATCCTTCCGCAGTGCTGTTCAGTCACCTTCTCCTTCTGGGAAATGGGCACTGAACAGCAAAGAGAGAAGCCCTGTGGGAAGGGAGGCTGGCAAGTGGGGATGCTTTCTCTGTCTGCAGAAGGAGAAAATCTGGTCTTTTCATTCAGGAATCCCCTGCCTCAGGTCCTGGGGTTTGAAGTGATGCCCCGTGGCTTTGCACAGAGAGGAGCGTGATAGGAGTGTTCTGTCGCCGTCAGTGTTTTGCTGCTGCCATTTGTTGGGAGCTGCCATGAACACTCCCCTGTGATAAAATGAGAAAACTCCTTCTGAGATGCATAAATTCCAAATGAATATTCCATATTCCGTATAACTAATTTGACTCTGCTAAACTAAAGGGTTTTATGTTCATGTGGGTGAGAGTAGAGTTTAATTCTTGCTGTATATCCCTCACTACAGCTGTTGTTTTCAGGCCTGGTACATCTCTTCCATACATGGCAAAGGTCAGGCACAGGCCCTGTGTGGCTACATAGTTTTAAACAAACATTCGTATTTAGGTTTGCATGCTTAGCTAAGCCCTGTGTTAGCAAAATTCATAATGCTGGGTAAAAAACAAAGCAAAAGGAAATTTTAAGAAACAGCTGCTTTTTCTTGCTTTTTTTTTCTCCTCCTCACTCTTCTAATTGGCTTCAGCATTAAATATAAGCTGTCTTAATTATCCACACTGATTGGATTGCCTTTTCAGTCACATGACTTCGTTTCACAGCTGTGCAGATACTTGCAGCTCTTTCTCCTTAGGAAACCTCTGGGAGCCTTAGGAATGTGTTAAAGCAGGTCACTGAGTACAGCAAAATGAGACACCATTGCTTGTGAGGTACAGTCCTTGTTCCTGGGGTGAGGCTCGGAGCAGAGGATCAGTCTGCCCTAAGGCATCTCTTGGGAAAATGTCTTCCAGGAGAGGTCTTCAGCTTTGGTCTCTGTGAGCATGGTGCAGATGCCCTGAGCCCATGATGCTGCTGAGCTAAGAGGTGACAGTGACAGAGAGAGGGACTTCGGGGCAGTTGCTTTTAGCCCCTGTGTCTAAGACTGAAGGTTACAAAGTGGTGTCCAAATCCCTGACACAAGTTTTCTTCACTTACAGCTATTTAGCATGCCTAGGAGACAGTTTTCTGATGAGACTGTGCATGACTTTGCACCTGAAGGGTTCTGCTGCTAGCTTGGTTTGACCTGCTCTTCAAATCTCCTTTTGTGTGACAGAATTTCCATAATGCTTCTGAGATTTATGCTGCGACGTTCCCATTTCTGAAAGTGGAGGCTGTGGACAAGTCATTAAGCACAGCAAAAAATGTACTAAAAAGTTATTACCCAAGTGCAAGCATGTGATCTATTATGGGAAGTCTTCATGCAAGTGATTTACCACCCTTTTTAATTAGGAACTCAGAACCTTTTCTGATAGTCCTTCATAGCTGTTCTGCAGGATTGATTCTTACCCAGCTCAGCCACTGTAGGACAAAAATTCTGCTTTTCTGGAGTTTTTCTCCAGAATAAAGGAAAGATCCCATAGGGATTCCCTTACCCTGAGTGTCACTCGGACAGCCACACTGCTGTGGAGGAGCCTCCTGGACAGCTGTGGAATACTCTGCTGGGACTGTGGATGGTGATTCCAGGTGGGGCCCTGTTCCCAAACGTCTCATGTGCAGTCCCTGCTCTCCTGTACTACACTGTTACACTAGAAGCTGTGTTGAAGAATAATGAAGGCTTGTTTCTTTACACTTACCCCTTTTACTTGGTTTCTTCCAGTATCAAGTAAGTGCAAGCTCTGACTGTGTTTTCCCTGACTTTTAGAACACACGTAGCATTGCTTTCACATGGATTCTCTGGTGTCTAGTAAGGGTTGAGCTCATGCACCTTCTCTTTCACAGATGAATGTCTTGCTTTTCTTGCCAGCTGTCTAATTTCTTGAGTGTTCTATGCACTTGGGAATTATGTATTCCTGTGATAGCACATACATTCAAATTTAAGTATTCCAGAAGGCGTGATGATGCCCAAGGCGATTTTCATTGACACCCATCTGCTTCATCACTCCTATGCTTGCAACCTTAAGATGGGGATAATAAAAACCAAAAGGACATTGAAATGAGATTGAGATTCAGTGATCTGAAATAGTGCTTAATTAAGAGGAAGACTGAAAAATGCAAGTTCTGGGATACGTTCAGTCATGCTGTTTATTGCTCACAGTGGGTGTTCTAAAAAAAATTAAGCCATGCCTTAGTGTAAGTTCTGCACATTTGCCAAGGAAAAGGCGGGGGATGAGACATATGAAAAGGCCCAGTTGTTGATTTATTTATTAAGTGCTGTGTACAAGTAGTGCACATCATTATTTAATGAGGGGCGCTGCTATTGCTGCAAAGCAGTGTGGGGAGTTAGAGAACATGCTTTAAAGAATTCGTACTGTGCCTGCTCCTGTCTGGACAACGCTCTGGAATGGTGAAATGAGAAGACCAACCTTGATAGTAATTTTTCAACATTTTAGGTGTCCCTTCTGTGAAATGAAGGTACAGTGACTGGCTTTGTGAATGTGCTGCATCTCCCAACAAACCACAGAACTAAGTGTAAAAGCACTTGAAGGGAGCAAGGTACTGTTGTCGCTGTGTGGACAAGGAGGACAAGGCATGCTCATGGAGAGAGGAGCTTGCGGATGGCTGGGCGGGCATCACCTGCTGGAATTGTCCACTCATTCCCACTGACCCGGGAGATGCTAGTGTGACTTTGCTTCTACCTGTTAGAAGTTAGGCAAGGCAAGCCCAGGTGTCTGGCTGGATTTGGGCTTCCTGTCCTGGATCCTGGCTTAGAAAAATGTAGGACAGCAAAAATGTTTGTGGTGGCACAACAAGAGATGGTCTCACACTTCTTGTTCCTCCTTTTAGCTGCTTTTGGAAGGGTACCTTGTGTTGTTTTCTGCTCTTTACATTTAGAAAATATTTCACTGCTCTCTACTAAGTTTTATAAAGGAGGTTCTAGACTATGTTGGCAGAAACTAGTAACCTGTATTTTCAGGCAGCAGATTTCTGTCTCCTTTTCCATGGTCTGTGCTTGTGAGATACTAAGTTTCTGTAAATCTGGCAGGGTATGGCCTTATGAAGTCCAAAATCATGACCAGGCCTTAACCAACGGCAGTCTTCTGCAGTTCTGCTTTCTTCCAGGGTGACAAGATTTGATAGAAGTGATTAATCATATTTGAATTGAATCATTCTGTGAAGTGAGCAGCTCTGTGGCTGGTTCACCTGCTCTTCTTTGGCCAAAGGAAACTTTGATTCGCACGTGTGTGGCATTGAAGTCACCCTAGTCAAGAAGCGGTCACAGCCACGGACAGTAAATGCACACAGGCATTTATTGAATGAAACTGTAAACTCACACTCTGTCCAAAGCAGATACACTGATGGGGCACATAGAGTAGGCAGCCCTTGTAAAAGCAATTTATTTTTCTTTCAGTTCAGACCTCCCAGTAAAACAGTGCTGGGCTTTCATTTCCATTTCCTCCTGCTGAGTTTTTTTTCTTCTAATTGTGATAGTGTTAAGCTAGAGCTCAGGGCATTCAAAAAGCAGTCATCATTTAAATCATGGAAAGTAATCATGCAACATTTCTTTTTTGCTTCCCTGGTAATACCCAAAAAATTGTGGTGAATAGCACTGCCACACTTTTGCACCCAGACTGGCTGAGAGATTTCTGCAACAGAGTCCAGCCCAGGGTGCAGCAGTCTGGGAGGGGTGTGTGGTCCTGGGCTGGGTGCAGGCATGGCAGAGGGACATCTCTGGGGCAGGAATGCCATCTCGTGGCCATAAATAGCTATTATGTGATTAAATCCACCTCCCATCCCTTTTTCCTTCCTCATGACACTTCCCCAGTGTATCTGTCATTCTCAGGAAACACAAATCAAGCTGTATTTTCTGCGTAGCAAACATCATTCCTTTATGGGTTCCTAAAGCTGTGCACTCGGCTTCAGCAGCTCCTCTTGGCTGTGGTGCCCTGTGCTGGCACTGGAACGGGATCCGTGGGGACTGTGTGTGAGCCACAAGCAGATCAAGAGCAGACCTTTGCAGGCTTTGCTTTGCTGCAGTCTCTGTCAGCTTCTGTCAGCTTTACCCTATTCCTTCTGCACCTTGCACACTCAGGCACAGATGTGATGCTCTCTGAGACATATTTCTCTTTGAGCCAGCAGCATAGTGCTGCCGTAGTCAGTTTGAGGATGTGGGAGTTGCAGCTCCTGGAGGGAGAGATGATCTGCTACTGCTGTCTGCATGATGTTAAGCAAGATGGTGTCTGCATGTGTGACACATACATTGTGTCTCAGAGCTGTGGAAACAGAAAATGAATAGACCATGAAATGCTGGAGGTTGGAACACCTCCTTAGCTGCTGTAGAAGGGGCCCAGTCCTTAGCAATGCACTGTCTCTGCTCACCTTTTAAATAACACCATAGTGCTTTCTGCAGTGGTGTTTTTGGGAAAATAAATGCCTGTTTTGTAAGCAAATATTTACCAGTGGTGCTCTATTTTCACAGAGGGAGTGTTATATGCTCGGCAGGAATTAGGGTGCCATGGGAAACGATGGATTCACTCAGAGCACCTTGGGTTATCCCATCAGAGCAGATATCAGTGCTCCATGCAGAGACATGGCCTTGCTCGGTGTTCTGTGGCTCCAGGGAAGGCAGGTACAGCCACCTCTGCCAGCCAGTGCCTGCAGGAATGCTGACTTGTCAGCACCTGCATGGGAGTTGCATCAGTGAAAGCAGGTTTTAAATCACTGCAGAGTCTGTGCAGGAAAGTCTAGCAGGAATCAAATCTGTTTGTGCTGTCACTCCCACTTCAGCTCAGCTTATTCCGAGGGGTTGGGACTGAAAGGCTGTTCTGGCAGCAGAAAAGGAGGGGAGGAAACAAATGTAAACAATAATAGGCTGCGTTGTCAATCTGTGTCAATCTGTCTTTGGTTATCCTGTTTTGAAGGTGAGCAAACACATCAAAGTTTTACCATGGGAGGAATCCCAGAGGAGGCTCAGCAGCCCTTGGGAATCAAGATGTATTATGCATGCAAACCATTCTCAGCGCATTTCTACAGGCAGAATGGAAAGGTGCCTGTCTTAGCACCTGAGTGCTAAGAAAGAGAGCAATGTATATGCATCTGTGTTGAGATTTTCATTCCAAATCTTTTTTGTGAACCTGCAGCAGTCACCTCCAGCACCCCTTTCAGCAGTGAAAAGACAGGGGCCCTTTGTGTCAGGCATCATTTCATCTGCTTGCTGCCTCTAAATTGGGTTGAGGCAAATTAAGGCCTAACTCTACTGACTTAATTAGATCTCTCCTTATTGCAATAGCAGGAGCCCAAAGCAGGTGACTGAGGCACATGTACATGGTAGTACAGTCCCCTAAATTTGTGGGTTTTCAACTGAGGTTTGTAGTCCTACTGCAGTAAGTCACAAACTAGTTTGTAGCTGTCCCCAGCACAGCGTCTCCAAACTGGCAGTTGTTTATGGTATTTTCCTGTTGAAACAGAGTTGTGTGTGGAGTTGCGTGTGCATCCCACAGATCTCCAGCTGTGGGTTTTCTTGGAGTGCCTTTAAAAAGCCTGAATTCTTCTGTGCCTTTTGGTTTTTTCAAATCCCAAAGACACAAATGAAAAACCTATTATCCATTGCCATTACCCACAAGAGCTGCAAAGAGTATGTATTTTCCCAAAGGCTTTGGGATGCCCTGCTTCTATTTATTAAGGCTTTGTGACCCAGCTGGTGCAGGTGTGAGCACCTGCCTCTGCCATGTGGCATGGATACATCTGTGCTGCCACATCCCTGCCGGTTCAGTGCCTCACCAGCACAGCTCCCTACAAGGTGCTGTCAGCTCTTCCAGCCTCTCTGCTTGTGAAGGGCTCACCATTGTCTAGTTTATGGTGTTCCTAGAAGTTCCCAAGCACTCTTTTCATTTTAAAAAATGGGCATTTTCATCCTGGTGGGATTAAGGCCATCCCTGCATCAGGTTTTGCTGTTGAGCTGAGTAAGTCTGTGTGTACGCAATTATAATGAACTACCGCCTCCGTGTATGGGCAAGGAAAGTTCAGAAAGGTCACTGATAGTTGTGGTCATCAATCTCTTGTTCATGGCTGGTATAGATAAAGCATTAGAGAATATAGTAAAAAGCGTTCCTGTGTGCTTCTTGATATATAGTTAACTGTTAAACATACTTTAAACCTGGTTATTTTCCTTCTCGCTTGTGTCCCTTGAAATAGGTAGAAAAGAAACACAGCTTAACATTACATTAAAGGAAAAGGTGCACTACTCCATCAGTTGCATGAAGGTAGCCTAGCTCAGTGCCTGGTGTGCTTCTGCTCTGTTTTTCCCAGTGCTCAAGCATGGGCATACATGATTTATGGCCCAAGATTTACAGGTCTCTTCTGGGAGAGGAGGAATGTGCTAAAGTAATAAAACCATCATTTGTTAGACAGGATTTCTGGAAGAACTAAATCGAGACTGTAGCATTTCAGTCTCCAGCAATGAAGTGGGATCTGAACACTCCATCCTCAGAGCAGGATCCAGATCCAGCAGGGACCATGACTGGGCACTACAGTAAGCTGAAAAACCAAGGCTGGATTAAAAGCATCACACCACACAAGGTGAAGCAGTCACCAAGCCCAGGCAGTGTCTGTCAGGCTGCTCTCTGTGCTGCCCTCTTGATGAGCTTCCCTTCACCAGGCAGGTCACTTTGGAGACCAAGCTACAAGTACACCAGGAGGGACACAGACATGCCAGAAGAGAAGAGATGAGGGCTATTAATGAAAAGTGCATGAAGCACAACCCTCTCCACCAGCACTGCACAAGGGAGGGAGGCAGCCAGACAGGCCAGTCATTGTATCCTCACTGGATCCCACTCTGACAGTAGAGGAGAGCAAGGGAGGCTAAGCTGGCCTTGCAACTGTTGTCCCAAACATGGTCACATATATTAAAGCTGGACTTCTGTGTCCTTGTACACAGCAGCTGCCTGTGCAGGAGGGTGGGTGATGCTGCTGCTGGTTTTGGTGACCCTGCAGGGATGGAAGCAGCTGCCTCCCATGTCCTACCTTCCCAAGGATGTGTTACTGGCTTGGGAGGGACAGGCACTGCTGCTGAGTTGGGTAATTTGGGAAAACTATACTGAGCAGGTGGCTTAGTAAACTCCTGCAAATTTGGCCAACATGTAGGAATATTATTATGCAAGACTTTTTTACTTAAGTGGTGAATTTATGGGAAAAAGGCAGAAGGGCAGCATCTCCGGCAGAGAAGATCTGTGCCAGGATACTGCCGTGTCCACTGACCGTCATGCACACCTGGAGTGAGCTCACTGAAGGACAGCATAGCTCTCCTTTAGTACACATTTTTACTTTCATTTTCTGATTTTTTTATGTTTATTCTGTGCAAGCTGGACAGGGATAAAAGGTGTCCTCTGGTAATTTTGAAGCCCATGAGAACTGGTCGTAGATGACATTTAAATGTCACCCCCATGGAAAGCACATGGCTCTGCAGCTGCTCCCCTGTTAGCCTGGTTAGCAGGGCTGATTCATGGCCTGGCAATATAACCCAGTTGCACTTGTTCATTATTTATAGAAATCACAGGCATCAGTGTTCTGGCTACATCGAGTTGCAAGAGCATCGATGGAAGAAGGGTGACTGTTTCAAATTAGGCAGGGGCTGAGCAGACTTGCTGGAAAGCACGGTATATGAATGAAAGAATTTAATGAATTTTCCTGGGTATTAAATGTGTATGTTCATTTTTAGGAAGGTCATGGGTGCTAAAATTTCCTTTAGAGGAACTTACATACTAGAGTTGAACAGAAATTACTGTATCAGTGTCTCTCAAGGACAGCTGAGAAAATTGTACATTAGGTCATGTAAGTGGGATATCGTGAAGAAAAGCAGCTGAAGTCAGAGACCCTCCTGCCTGGTTTCATGTGATACTTGAGTGCAGTCAAGACAGGGATCCTTACAGGATTTTGCTCAAGCCTTATTCGTATCCCAAATAGTATTTTAATCAAATATTTTAACATAGCAGTGCCACAGTGTTTTAATGTTTTTGTCTTTTTAGCTATGTGGTAATTTAACTTTATCATTGCTGTATCTGCATTTTAGAAGCCCTCAGCTCTACAGCCAAAGATCAGTAAAGCATTGCACTTCCATAGGATGAAGATGGTTGTTTCTACAGTGACCTTATGGCAGGAAAGGGTAAGAGCTTGGTACAGCATCAACAGGAGGAGACTGGTCTTACCGGTTTTGGCTCTAAGTTGGGAAGGGCTGAATAGCATCAGCCTGAAGGTTTGTTAGATCAGCAGTGTGAGACAGCTGAGAGAGGCTAACTCTGAGCAGCCTGGCACCTGCACTGGCAATGGCATCGCTGCCCCTCGTGTCCCAGTAAGGGCAGTGTCTGTGACAGCTCCCAAATGCTCCTGAAATCAGACAGGTGAGCCCATCCTTCAAGTGCGCCATGAGGCCACGGAGGTAATGGGAGACAAGAGCTGACCTTTGTTCCTTGTCGGCCACTCACACCTTCTTGATACGTGTCATTTTATGTTCCATTCAGGATAAAATGCCAGCACTGTAGTAGTTTGAAACGTATTTGATGGACGACTTGCTGATCCAATAGGGCTTCTCGCGATTTTGCATATTTAAAGATGGCACAAGCGCGGGTAGTTCCCTTTTTTTGTTCCGGCTCTCCTGCCGGGGGAGGGGGGGGGAACCCCTGGGCTGGGGCAGGGCCCTTTCCCCCCTCCCCTCCCCAGCGCAGCAGCACGGGACTCCCAGGTCGCTGTGGGAGAACCATCTCAGAGCCGCAGGCAGCTAAGAAACAACCATAAAATGCCGCGTAGCCGAGAGCATACAGCGCGGCTTCTGGGGACCGGTGGGGCCTCCCCTCCCCCTCCACATGGCCGCCGCGGCCGCGCGGGCCCGGCAGAAGCCGGCGGAGCCTCCTCTTTGCAGCCAGCACAGCTCACACCAAAAGAAAGGAACATCATATGCAACCAGCGAGGCCACCTTTTCTCCCAAGTCAGTGAGAAAAGAAAAGTAAAGCAAAGTCACATGAGGAGAAAACCATGGCGGCTCCAAGGCCAAAGAGAAAGCGAAAGTCGGTCACGTGGGACGAAACTGAAAATGGCAGCGGGAAAAAGGGGCGGAGGCGCTTCGGCGCGTAACTTAAAAATGTTTCCTGCAAGCCGGGATAAAAACTGTAATATCACAAACTGTTTGTGTCTCTTTAATCAATTTTTGAAGTACATGGGAAGATGAAAAATCACACCTGAGAAAATAAGAAGTGGCTCTGCCAGGCTAGGTAGCTGTGAAGAGGCTTTTAGAGATTTTGAAGCAGAGTCTTTGTTTTCAGGCTAGAATAATTCATCTTTAAAAAGACTAATAAGTGAATATGGNCGGGAAAAAGGGGCGGAGGCGCTTCGGCGCGTAACTTAAAAATGTTTCCTGCAAGCCGGGATAAAAACTGTAATATCACAAACTGTTTGTGTCTCTTTAATCAATTTTTGAAGTACATGGGAAGATGAAAAATCACACCTGAGAAAATAAGAAGTGGCTCTGCCAGGCTAGGTAGCTGTGAAGAGGCTTTTAGAGATTTTGAAGCAGAGTCTTTCTTTTCAGGCTAGAATAATTCATCTTTAAAAAGACTAATAAGGGAATATGGTGGCTCATGACTGGCAGTATGAAGGGACTGTGAGATTTTCATGGGAGAGTTGTTTTTTTTTTACCTCAGCAAATTGTGTTACTGGGTGGATTGCTAAGTTGTGACAAATTCCATGGCATAGCAGAAGAAACCCTTTTCCTTAAGCATAAGAAAGAGACTTTTAAGAACTGTAACACGGACCAAATCCCATGGTTTTGTTTTTCCTTTGTGTGGTTTTGGTGGGAAGGAGGGGGTGCTGGAAGAGAGGGGAGTTTGCTTCAGTTTCTTATTATTTCTTTTAGTTTTCATTCTGTTAGCAGTAAGCTTTCTTTATGCAGCAACTGTTTAAGTCTGAACCTGTTTTGCCTTGCAGTTTCCCAGTTTTCCTCAATATTCTTTATTTCCCCTTATGCAAAATAATAGATTTCGTGTGCTTGATGTTTAAACCTCAACAAGCATCAAACCACGTGTTGCGTCCAACCATGACAAGCACTTTCGGCTGTTTGGTCATTAACTGTGATGGCACCTCTAGGTGAATCTGTAGACACAAAGTCTACAGTGATGATCTCCTTACTTTGCTTGTAAAAGGTAAAACAAGGGCCTGCATCTGTCAAGTTAGCACTTGGGTCATATCTCAACCTCTGGCACTTTGCAGCCAGAAGAGTTTAGCTGCTTATCCTAAGTTTGATGCCTAGGTAGAAACTCTGGAGACAAAAGTAGATCCTGGTGATAGCAGTGGAACAGCACAGATTCCATAAATACGGTGATGATTCTAGTAAATTCTCTATGCACAACAGCATTTCTTTATCAGTTCCAGACTTTGGGATGCACTGGGCAATAAGAAATGCTGAGCTGAGGGGTTAAGGCAGGATTCAGATAGTTAATATGGTCCTGACTGAGCAAGTACTATCAGGATTGTTCTGCTTGTGTACCTTTTTTGCAGTGTTTGTACATACATATGTATCCATATGTATGTGTGTATCCTTTTGGCCAGAATGACATTTGTTTGTTCTCATTTGCAGATGTTTTATTGCTTTGAAGTGTCAACATGAGCTCTGTGATAGGGGGACAAGATATCATGGCTATTTCACAGCATTTGTCCGTAATGGGTCCCAGTGCACTTTCCCAACAAATGAACTCCTGCAGTGATAACCTGCTTAGTGATTAAATATGGAAATGAAACCATTACACTGTTAGTCCCTCAGAAGATCCTAATACCTAGCTACTGTCCAGAACTAATTTTCTGGATGATAATTTAATACACAGCCCAGATAAACTGGGTACTCAGATTGAATACAAATGATGTTTCAGTGGCATGAATTATGGCCTTATCCTGAGCATCACTATGGCAACTAATGACATCACCACAGACTCCAAACAGCACAAAACTCAACTTTTGATGGTCTCCATTTGTTGGCGCAGATCTTTTCAGGGCTTTTGGGGGTATGAATATGTAAGCACCAGTGTTGTCAGGGGTTTGCTATGTATGTTTGCTGTCATTTGAAACATTTATTCTCTTTATGGTTACTGTTGTTCCCATGAAGGAAACCTAATGAAAATTACTGTTTGTATTTGGTTAGTAACATTTGTTGATAACATATGGTCTGGGAATGCTTCAGCAAATAAGAGCTTTTTAATAGTAAACAGAGATATGAGTTCTATAAAGCAGATGCTGTCAAAATACACAGTGTAAGGTTGGATATTTTCTTACTTTTGCCTCTTACCCAAAGCAAGATAATCTTCCTACTTTCCCTCCTGGTGACAATGCAGTTTTTTGAGAGAAAACGTAACCTGTGACCTGAAACTGTGATTAGAAAATTAAGTTGTTTCTTGCTTCTTACCCTTAAAACATTTATTAGGTAGCTGATGTCTCACACATGAAAAAGATATGATATAAAGGACCTGACTGGACCTATAGTGCTGTAGATAATTTAAACCAAACCTCTGGTCTCTGGCACTGGTGGCAGTTTGATGCATCATTACAAAAACCAAAACATGTGAAACAGTGACACCAGGAGAGGAAGCTTCAGAGCAAAGCTGATGAAGAACCCAAGTTGTTAATCAGCTCTCTGCTGAACATGCTCATCTGCTGAGCTCAGATAGACAAGGTTTGCTCAGTGGAGAGCAAAGCATAAACCCATACTCCTAGAGCACAAGGAGAAGTGAATTATTTATTTTGATCCCTTTCCAAATGCTAAACCTGCTCCTTGGTGTTTATCCTTGAGGAACATCTAGTCACTGGACCATGTCTTCTGAGGTTTTTGAAGGGAACTGCCTTTCTTCAGCAGAGGATCTAGTTTGAGGACAGCCTAATGTGAGAAAGTGTTGTTAACAGAGTGAGGGTGAATGGAAGTGGTTAGTGAGTTACGGCATAATCTCTCATCTGACTTGCAGCATTCTGGGTTGCAGTGTGTGTTCTACCACATCACTTGGAGGTGTTGTTCATGGCATGCTCTTGGCAGAGTCCCACACGGAATGAGTTCATGTTCTCTGCGCACTTGGGCATCTTGTGGTTGCAGAAACTTGTAGATGTCCTCTAGAGATATACATGTCTAGAGGCTGTGGATAATTCAGCCTCTATAGCACTCCTTTCCAAGCCATGGAATGGCTCATGAAGTACAAATAGTAGACAGTAGATCGTGGTGTAGTTGCAGAGGTGGCGTCTTCCTGGACACTGCAGTCCCACCCACATGGAGCTGGTGTCCTGCTCTGTAGTCGTAGCAAACTAGGATTACTCCAGACATAATGACTTGAACTTAAACTTGGGTTGGGCTAAGACTTGGAAGGCGACCCAGGTTAAATTGCAGCTTCTTCAGAAAAAGCAAACCTCACTCTCAGCCTGGAAAGGAAAGGTTAATTGGCCAAGAGAGGAGCAGAGGCATGAGTGATTACAGACGTACTGGGTGCAGATGTCTTCAATTCTATACTTCTGTTGTGACTACACAGGCTGGCACTTCAGGAGACATATTGTTCTTTCTAAATAAGAAAGTTCTCTTAAACTTGGTTTCATGCTGCTCCCAAATGCTCTTTTTTTCCCCCAAGGACCATTTTGGGTTTTTCAAACATCTGTCCCACATTTCCCAAAGAAGATAATTAATAGCCTTGTCACTCACACAACCCAACCACTTTGGCTTGTGTCAGACACATTTTGGGTTAACTATTTCATGCCCAAGCAGTGTTGCTGTTGATCTGCCAGCTGAGCTGAACACCCCTCTGTTCTTCTTTTTGCAGCTGGGGTACCCAAGGAGACTTCACAACAACCCATGCACTTCCTGCAGTGAAGGTGAAGCTGTTCACGGAGAGCACAGGAGTGCTGGCTCTGGAGGACAAAGAGCTTGGGAGGGTAAGAAGATTTTGAGTTTAATAATGTTTCCATCTGGCCCTGCTTTTCTAGAGAAATCTCTCCTGTACAGAAATATCTTTGGAGCACAACACGCTCTGCTTTTTTGCCAAGCTTCAGGAGGGGGAAAGAAAGCAAGCTCTGCGCTGCTGGAAAGAAGTGCCTCTCGCATGCTGTCTTTGTTGTGAGTTTTTAATGGCAGCATTTCAGCTGGCTGTGCCTGCTCTGAGCAAAGGCAGAGGATCTTGTGTGCAATATTGGCAGTCCGGAAAGCCTTAAAAGTTGCTTGCGGAAATGGACATTCCTGAGGCAGAAAAGGGGATTATGCTGAAGCAAAAAGAGGGCATTTAAGTTTGGCAGGGGAATATTAAGCTTCTCTCATATCTGCTGAGCAGCCGGTGCACGGTTTGAGCTTTTGAAAGCATTGAATGCAGTACTCCCTGCAAAAGGCTTGGAGCCCTGGCTTCCCTGGGGATGTATGGTGGCTGAACTGGTGTCTTTAGTGGGGCTGGACTGGGGAGTGAAACATGAGGGTTCATTGCTCTCATCAATGGTGGTAGTAGCAAAGAGCTCAGATTCCCGGGGTACTGGCCACAGAGCAAATCTTCCTACCTCATCTCTGCCCCTTGCCTGTGGTCCCTAAACCACTGCCCTGGGACTGGTGGCCCTTGATCCTTGCAACCTACAGCTCCAGAATATCTGTGGATGGCACTTTCCTGTGGCTTTGGGACACTTCACTTGTCTCCATGGATTTTGTGCGGCTGTTTAATTTGTGTTGGCCCCAGGCATAAGTGGCAGCAAACTCCTTGCTGTGCCTTCCTCAGCTCCTCAGGCTGAGATCGGTATGATGAAGACTCCATGAAAATCAGTTCAGGGTAAGAGGACTTGGCACCTCCTGTCATGGCTCAGCATGACCCAAGTGATCTCCAGGGGCAGCTGGGCTCTGTCTGCCCAGCCCTGCAGCACTCCTTGCTCTCCATCCTGTCTATATGGCTATGGCTAAGAAATGCATGGTCAGGAAAGCCACTGATCCTGTTGCATGCATGTGCATGCATGCAAGTACAGTATTTCCAATTATGGACTAACTTGTTGGGATGTTTCTTGCTAACTCCGTGGCTCTTTGTGCCTTGACAAGGAAGAGTCTGTGTCCATTCAACGTTTTTCCTGATAAACACGGTTTTGTGTTAATCCTGTTCATAAAAATGCCAAACATTCTTCTGGATCGTAGTGAGCTGTTGATTTAATTTATAAGTTTATGGTGGAGAGTGCTGCATGCAATTTTGTCTCACGTAATTCATGTTCATTTTAGTTATTTGTGTTTTCGTGTTCCTGAAGCATCCTTTGTTCTTGCACTTGAGAGAGAAAAGCAACGCTACCCCTTCTTTTCTCCTCTCAATCTTCTCTTCAAAGAGAGTCACAGCCACTTCAGACTTTCCTCATCTGCACCTTGATCCTTCCTTTCTCCCTGTCCTCCTTTTTTCGCAAAGAGGACAGCCCTTCTAGGCTGCAGTAGTACTACACCTGAAGACCTACAATTATTTTGCTGCACAGCATCATAATATTTTCAAGATTATTTTCAAAGCCTCCTACTTCAAACAGCCTGGCACCCTGCCTTTATCCACTGTGGTGTGCTGAGCAGAGCTTTTCACTTAGCTGGCTGAACTGCCATTCAGGGATTTTCCCCTGAGTGGTTACACTCAGTGCAGCCCCTCTTGCTTTGTAAGTCTTGTTTCCACTGGCAGCCATGAGCAGTGCTGACTTTGCTGGTCTTGGGAAGCAATTAGCTGTGCATGTTGTTCTGAGAAAGATGTCAGCACCCAAAGCAACCCCTCTTGCCCTGAAAGGCTGATGAGCCAGCCCTACCAATGTGCTTTAATTCCCGGTCCAGCGGGAAACCCTCCCTCAGCCCTGAGTTTCTGCAGGCTGAAGGATGTGGGCCAGCAGTGGCAAGTGTGGGGAGCTGGCAACGATTACCTCTGGCCCGTGGCCACCAGCGCTTTGAGTGGGCCAAACTTCAAAGGGATGCTTGGTGTGCTCAGAGTAGCCGAAAGATGACGCGTGTCTGCTCAGGCTGCATCAAGATTTCTTCTTTAATGTAATAATGAAACCAGAGTGTGTTAAGCCACTGGTTTAGCTGTTGGAGTGGGCAGGAACCTGCCTGCATGGAGAGAGGAGGGAAGCAGGTTTTATACACAAAACACCCCTGCTCAGCTGCCCTTTGAGCAGTGGCTTTGTGCTCTGCCGGGCAGGGACAAAGCCCACTTTCTATTGTGAGCGTTAAGTTGGCAACTGGCCGCCACTCCTCAGCTTGCCACTTTTATCCAAGGGAGAACTGGAAAATGCTCCCAAGCCCTACACTGCTGAATGGGCAGCTGAAGGCATGGGAATACATCCTGACCCTATTGAAGCCAGTGGCAAGGCTCCCGTGGATTTCAGCCATGACAATGCTTCATCTACTGAGGGCAAGGAGGGGAAGAGCTATGAACTGCAGCACCACTAAGAAAAGTTTGTGTCTTTTGATGAAAAAAAGTTAGAAATCAAACACACTGATTGGCTGCTACATCGCTAAGAGATGCAGCTTAGCACAGGTGTATGTTCTAGCATGACCTGCCTGGCACTGGGGTTCCTTGGATACTGTGCAGAGCTTGGGTCCGTCATGCTTTTAATGCCCCCCGCCTCATGTGGAGAACTCATTTCTCATCTTCAGGATTTGCTTAAATATGTTTTTTTTTCCAAGAGCAATGCAGTACAGACTGGCGTTGCTCAGTTATCTGTGTGACTAATAACAGCTTCAGATTCCTGACAGAGAAAGCAGTTCAATAAAAGAAGTGATAAATAATGTTAATGGGTAAGGGTAGGCTTGAGAATCTACTGATGTTTACTTCAGGCTGTAGAGGAGGCAATAAAATAGGTTTTAGAGTCATTCATCAGAGGGTAATAGCATCAATGATACTTTGGTGGAAAACAGCCCCTAGATTGTTGACTCAGCAGCAAAATTGAGGAGCAGAGGAATACAAGGTTATAGTCTGGTCTGGAGTTTGGCAGGAGCATAGACTAAGCATGAGCAAGAAATGAGTGATGGCAGCACATCAGTTAATGAGGGTGAGTGCTGCCATATGTAGGAATTGTGAAACAATTTGCTTGCATAAAGGTTAATGGATTTAAGGAAGATTCATCTCACTACAGCACAGTGGAAACTTGAATGAATTTGTACCAGGCAAAGTCACCTCTGAGAATGAAAGCATCAGAAAGGGAAAAGTGTAGGAGGAAGGGCGTTCAGCCACTTCAGAGAAAACGTATGGAAGTACCAGGAGAAGATGGTGGATGTGGTGTAGTTCTAGGAGAATACTGTGTATCTTACTCTCCAGGGAGCTGCTCTGCTTTGTAGTGGTAATGGATGAGTGGGAAAAGCACAGCTGTGATCAGGAAAGACTGTTCACCTCTTGGAGCTTTCAGTTTCTTTGAGCCAAGTGCTTGCATTGGTGTTCATCTGCAATCACTGGTGTTGCATGGATGTGCTCCAGCTGGAGACCCTCCCAGCACTTCCTGCTGCATGAAATGGAAGCAGAGTCCTGCAGCCACTCATGTCATGACATGGGATGCAGATTTTATCTGCTGTCGTAGTTCAGTCAGACAAACCATCCTGAAATGATAGGAACTGATTTATGCAGTTCTGTCTGCACAGCCTCATGAGCTGATTGAGGAGCCAAAGAATACACGACCTAATCTCAAAATAATAAGCTGTGCTTTAAAAAAGCAATAAAAAGCCATCCTCATTGATGTGAATAGACATATCCAGACTGACTCCTAGGACAAAACTAGGTCATCTGATGTATTTCTGTTCCACATTAAACCCCATTTTGTGAATAATTTTTCCCTTTAACATTGTTGGTTTTAATTCTTACAGGTTGTTCTCCACCCTACTCCTAATAGCCCAAAGCAGTCAGAGTGGCACAAAATGACTGTTTCCAAAAACTGCCCAGATCAAGACCTGAAGATCAAGCTTGCCGTGCGAATGGATAAGCCTCAAAACATGAAGCACTCTGGGTAAACACTTGTCTCTATCTGAAGTAATTTTGTTTTGAATGTGCATTAGGAAATTTCGCTTTTTTAAGATTCGCAAAGAGAAACTCTTTTTCTCAAGTTCACAGGAGGTGAAGCAGAAAGATAAATATAAACATGGCGTTAGTTCAGTCATTTATAGTGCACTTTCCATATTCTTAGCATAGACTTTTTTATTGCATATGAGCCAAACAGTTTAAATTTTAAACAGTTTTCCTCAGGAAATTCCTAGTTAATGTTTTTTCCTGTGAGAAATAATAAGTGAACGACCTGACTCTCTTACAGAGGATAATATAATTTTTTTAAGTTATTCTGTGTCTCCCTGTATCGATTTCTCAAAACCAAAATCGCAGTGCACTTCCCACTTGAAATAAATCCCAGGGTGACCGGCATTGTTTATACTGAGATACACAACACAATTAAATAGCAGTTGCCTGGGGCAGAACTAATAATTTGGAAGGTAAAAAGGACACCTCTCCCCTCCAGGAGAGAGTGTCAGAAGATCTGGGGCCAGAGGGATCCCTGACCACTTCTACCTTCATATAGTTACAAATCAGATAATCCGTGGGAAGATCTAGCTAAGGCCATTGGCAAGGCTCTGATTGCTCTTCAATCAGAGCCTTGCCAGTGACTGAGGATGTGACAGAAAATCGAAACTGTCCATGAATCTCACTGTTGGAAATAACTCTTTCTCCAGTCTGTTTTTGGTGCTATGAAAGTGGCTTTGTTTCACTTTTTTTTTCATAGTGTTTTGTAAAATTCCATCCATTATTAGGTGGTTTAGATCATTCATCTTTTCTAATTCCTCCTCCTGTCTTCTCTGCTGATGAGATCAGAGCCAGTAGTCTTCTGTGAAGTGTAACTTTTTCACCACGATCACAGACACCAAAGCCAGAGAGGACGGATCCCCTGTCCTATTTATTTCCTTGACCTCAGCTGATAGCAGGCCTGTTCTCAAGCTTTCGTCAACTAACATTTGATTTACATGATACTGCTTGAAACTCTGAGGTTTATACCTCTTGCTACCAGAACTGAGATTATTTTTCTATTGATACTAGCAGCAGCAGCCAAAAGGACACTTATTACCCTCTTCTTGGCCTAGCCAAGGACTCAAAGCCTGCATCAGCATGACTTGGAGTTTTGTGGCTTTAATATTTACCAAGAGTATGCTGGATCTCTTCTGGCATAAGAAACCCCTTGCATAATCAAAAATGAAGTACTTTTTCTATTTATTAAGTCAGACCTAAAATAATTACAATGATAAATAAAACATACTAATATAATATCCTGAATAATATCCTTATGTTTATTATTAACCTGGTGCTGCCAATAGTTTTTCTGGTGTTTGTGTTACAGTGTCACAGTTCATCACAGAGACTAAATGCTTATTTTGACATTATTTTAAAAGTTAATTCTTCCTTTGTAGAAAACAGTAAATTCACTCCTCCTCAGAAATTATTCAGTTTTCCTGAATTATCTGTAGCCAAGCAATTTCTCAGATTTAATCTTAGAGCTGCTCAGTGAAGTGTCCTGGTTTAGTCAGTCCAGTGGATATTGAGGTCCTGCGTACTGGGTTTGATGTAGGAAGTGTCCCTCTGTTTGACAGCTCTCCTGAGCCAAATGGTTTTATGAAGGCTAAAGCAGATTTAGGGTTTCTCTCCCTTAATTCTTCTGCTGCAAATGCATTCTTCGCCCACCCAACCATGTTGTAGCTATTCACTGTCACTAAAGGGCTTTAAATTCTGAGCAAGTTGTGAAGGACAAAGGGAAAGAGAGAATTAATACTGTGTAACATTAAGACTCTGTAAGATTTTTATGTCACTTTGCAGGTAATTTGTTCAGGCTAGAAACAAACCCACTCATGAATGCTGCTGAGCTTGAGAGTCTTGTAATTACTTCTGCTTGTGCATTAACTTTGGTTTCTAAGTATAAACAAAATATACTGAAAAGCAGGAGAACAACAGATGAACGCTTGTGTACTGAATTCACATGTTGTTCTCTCCTAGGTATTTATGGGCCATTGGTAAAAACGTTTGGAAGAGATGGAAGAAACGATTCTTTGTCCTCGTCCAGGTAACAGATGCAACTAGAACTGATCTTAAATCACAACATGAAATACTTGAGTCTGTCCTCCAGCCATTTTCAGTGCCGTGTGATTGATGCTGAGCTGTGGTTCTGTGCAGGGTGCCTGTTAATCATGGATTCTTTTCTAAATGTATGAGTGTTCTCAAGGATATCACAGTTGCAGACTTCTTGCCATGAGTTTCCAGATGTACTTGAATGCTTGATAAAATGGAGAACAAATTTTAATGAGGAATTAATGAGGCGAGGAGGAAGCTCAGTCCGTCTTGGAGGTTCTTGGGCTCCCTTTTGAGCCTCCAGGTTAAATTTGGAGCCCATTTGAATCTACAGAAGTTTCCTCACTGACTACGTCAGAGTCAGCATCATCAAATCATTCCTGATGTTTATCTTGCCTTCACATTCATTACTGTTTCTCATTGTCTGTGGCTCTCACTGATCATTTTGCAATATCATTTTGCAATGTCTTCCTTTCTCCCTTTTTTCTTTTTTTCACTTTTTGCCCCCCCAGTTTCAGTAGACCTGTATATTTGACCGCTGTTACGAATTTCGAGGAAACAGGCAGATGTCCTCTGTAACCTAAAAGGGTCTGGTCAGTACTTGGTGTGTTAGATCTTCCCTCACTTTCCAAGAGCAGGTGAGACCACTGCATTGGCCACAGAAGTGTGTGGCTCCAGTGTGAGTGATCCATCTTCACATCAGCCTGGGGAAGTCAGAGTCCTCTTGGGTCCATCTCTCTCTCTCCCTTCTCTCTGGATTCTCACGGTGTGTTGTCTCCAAGTAAGAGGAATGAAACTTTGTTCAGGGTTTTCTAAAAAAGCACCACAGAGTTGCTGTGATGGAATAACATGGGATCCAACTGAGATCTTGTGACAACACAGATCCGAACTGATCAGGTCAGATGGTAAAATCCTGCTGCTGATGAAGCAGATGGCAGGTCTGCTGTAGAGGGTCAAAGTGTAAGAACAGAGATGGTATAAACCAGGTGCACCAGACTCCACATTTGGAGCATGCTTGTGTGCTGTCTGTCCTGTGCCAGGCAGTCCCTCTTGTACCTTAGACACCTGGTTTCTCTGGTCCTAAATCACCTGGTGTAAGCTGATACCTTTGTTTTGTGTTAATTATTGCTCCAAGTTCAGCTATCTCAGTAGGAAGCTTAATTGTATTCATTCCCCTTTTATCCATCGTTGCTTGCTTCCATAGCATGAAACTATGGGGCAGATTAAAAAATCCATCCTTGGGGAAGTAAAGAGGATTTATGATGTGTGGGGCCCATGTAAGTAGGAGGCTATTTGGAGAGACCCATTGAGTAGCTAGTCCCATAACCAAGTATGATCAGCAGAGACCGTTTAAGTGCTCATTTTGTACTCCACATGGGGTCAAAATGGCCACAGAGAGGGAGGAGGTAGTGTAGAGCAGCCACAGGGTATGCCTCTATCTGCCTTTCCCTTTTGGCAACATTATGTAGTGACCCTGTTCTTGGGCAGAGATTGAAGGATTGCTTTTCTCTGTGTTGTTTCCTCTGTTACGTTATGAAATGAGGTTAGAAGTGCTATGGCAGTACATGATCACCTGTAGAGCAATTGGTATTGCTTTTCCCTGAGAGACAATTCAGTCTTATTAGACCAAGTTCTCACTTCTTTTTTCCTTGTGAACAGGGATTCTCCAAAGCAGAGAGTAATTTTTCCAAACCTCATTTCTCCCATAAATAATTCTGTTGATACTCTTCTGTGCAAGGGTTTGCAGGTTTGGACATGGATTCCCATGTCTCTATCAGAGAGCCTTCTGGCCATTCAGTGTGGTTGCAGTTGCTTCTCTGGTTTTCAGCTGCTATATATTCTTCAGCTTGCTGAGGAATTGAAGCTCTCGGAGTTATTCCATGTTTTCTCATGTTACTAGGTCTGTGTTCGTCAGTTGGCATATCAGAGCTGAATTTGGCCAGAAAAGCAATTCATTTGAATAAGATGAGCAGACTTTTGCCCCCAGAGAGGCTCTGTAGCCCACCTCAGAAATTCCAGCTGCCACTGCAGCTTCTCTGTTACGTTTCCGTTTGCTCAACATTTGGTGCAATGTAAAGTGTTCTGCTGTACATCAAATATAAACAAGAAACACTCTCTATGCAGTCCCTCAGATGTAGTTTGAGCATATTGAACATGTCAGCAGGCAATAAAGATGGAATAAAAATACTTTGCTGTCCGTATGTTTGTCATTTGCTTTTCATGCAATGCAAAGGATGGGTGCTGATACGAACGGGGATTGGCAGTAAAGGTGTTGATGTCCAGGGTGCTCTGAACTCTGCTAAACCACAGGCAGAAAATAACCCCTGCAGGAAGGTGAGCTGGCTCCTGTTACAGAGAATGGACAAGGAGCAGCCCCTCTTTCAGGAGCTTCATCCACACCAGGCTCCTGCCTGCACCAAAGCTGAGAGATAGAGCCCAAAGCATCCTTTTGGGATATAATGGTTGGGTCAGTCCATGACACTGCCAGGAGGGCAAGGCTGTGTGGAGGAATAACTAAATACTTCCTTTCTGATCCCTTGTCTCTGTCCCTTACCTGTAGCATCTTCTATTGCAGCTCTGTCTCCTCTCCCATTGTTTGCAGAATAACCTCCTCCTCATGGTCTTGTGCTCTCTCCTGCCCCTCTTTCCCCATTTCAGATGGACACAGCCTTGGTTCCTTCAGTGCTATTGGGTGGTACCACTCTGCCTTGTGGTACCAGTGGTTAAGAAATTAGTGGTAATAAATACTCAAACTCTTCATAACTATTTAAACAAGGCACAAAGGTGCCAAACTGCATGGGCGGCACCAAGGAGGAAGGTGTTGATGGCAGTTTGTCTCTTTTGTGTCAGTGATGCCTAGCTGCCATGAACAGAGGCTTTGCGTACATATGGAGAAAAACCAGCTCTGCTGGGAGCGCTTCCACTGCTACTTGGCTTGTGTAAGCCCTGGAGAGAAGGGGAAAGGAGCAATAACTGCCTTGTAATTTGGGTGGAATAATCCCTCTCACCTTCTGTGTCTGTGTAACTGCAAGGGTTATACAGGAGTGATTTGTTTGGGTGTAGTGGGTGCGAGCAGTTCCTTTGTGTAATTTCTAGACCTGAGCCTCAACTCTCCAGCACCTGCCTTGCTGGGTGGACTTGGCTCAACCCCTCGGGGAAGGTTTATGGCATGACATGGCTGGCAGAGCCAATGTGTGTTCCTGTCCAACACCAATCCGTGCATTATGAGAGGTTAGTTTTCCCTTCCAAATGAATCGCAGTCCTCTCTGTACACTGCCCACCCTTCTCATAGACACCCTTTGAGATGAGCAGCAGAAGAGCAGCATACTGATTAGATGTAAATTACATGGCAGAGACTCGTTACTTGCCTAATTTTAAATCCTGAGATATGCAGTGTGAAAATGATGGCAGAATATGGCCCTGAGCTTGGATGGAAATGGTCTGCAGCATCACAAGCGAGGAAAATGCTTCATAAAGGCAGCAGTAATGCCGGTGGCAGTGGTAAGCAAAAGCAATTGAGCTATTTAGGGCAAAGTTCTCTGTGACTGGTTAGGAAAGAAAATATACATCCATTGCAGATGTGTTTCCTAAGTTGCTGTATCAGCTGCTTGAGCACAGCACGCAAATTTCAGCCAGTTTGCCAATTAGACCCTTATGCAAAAGCTGGGATTTTTGATAGCTGACAGAGCTTGTATTAATTCTTTGCAAGGTCTAATGTGCTGTACTGGCAATAACACCATGGTTGGTTCTGGTGGGTTTGCTGGCTTTGCAATAGGAAATTTCTTCTAATAATTCTTAAGGGCAAGTGAATTAATTACACTGAGATTTCAGACTGAATCTGTTCATCTCTTGTCATAACCCCATTTCTGTACTCTGGCAGCATATGGGAAGTAACACTCCATGGTACCTGGATGACATGTCTGCTGAGTAGCTTGAAGCAGTTTTCAGCTGATTGTGTCTGATGGTGTTTGCAGAATGTTGCTGGAACCAGATCAACTCTCTGCAGATTAAAACCAGTTGCAGTGTCTACACCTGGATCTATTGTTTTAGTGACAGACTCCCTAAACTCAGTATAATTCAGACTAACAGTGACAGTTCCAACTCAGCTGACTCGGGATAAAATAAAATTAAGTAAGTGTTCAGTAACTCTGAATATCACACAGAATTTGAAGATAATTCAGCAGAATTGCAGTGTGGTACACCAGCAGTCCTAGACTGTGGTCTTCAAGACAAGGTGAATGACCCATAGCTGGTCCCCATAATCACATTAAATCATGTTTTCTCTTGGACCCTTGCTGAGAACTAGGCATGGGTGGTGATTCTTGCGAAATCTGGAGTGTGATGATACATACAAAATGTCTGGAAACTGCTGGTTAAGCTGATGCCACAGCGTGTTACGCCTGGCTGCAGTAGGTCCTGTGTATCCTGTCCATACTCAGCATGAATTCCCACCACACTGCCCTGCCCAGGAGAGCACACACACCTCCTGCTTGAAGACAGAAGCTGGGACAACTGTTATGTGCAGTTGTTAGCGCTGAATGGATATGCTGAGATGTGAAAACTATTGTTTTCACATTTTTTTCTTTAAGCTAAATCATTTCCTCTCCTCATTTGTGTTAGGAAAGGGCTTGGGAGGCAACGTATAGCTGCAACCAGAGGACAAGCCTCCCATCAAAGTGGAAAGCTGTATTACATCTGGCAGTATCTTCGCACGGTTTCTCTCCCTTGGGACAAAATGCATGCTGTTAATCTAGGAAAGGTCCATTTAAGAATTTAACCTAAGTAGAGCAGTGTTGTGTCAACAGTAAAAAAGGGGGAGCAAATGACTGAGCTCCGAGTGTGAGGCATGACAATTAACTGGTTTGAGCAGGATCCTGGGGAAAGCAGTGCTCGCTAGAGCAGGAGTCTCTGGTGGAGAAACAAGGACAAAGTCAGGACTGGTTAATGCATATCTGCTGTATTTATTAATCAGTTGGATTATATAGCTGGTGACAGAATATGGTCAAGTGCCAAGAAAGTCAGATTTAATTTAGCAGCCTGGGAATAGTGAACTTTGGCATTTGTCTCCTGCTGTCTGCTTCCCCTTTCCTGAATTTCTTTGTCTTTTCCCCCACTTTTTTTCCCTTATGTTCTTTTATCTCAAATTATTTCTAAAAGTGTTTTCCCTTTTTTGTAATGAACCAGCCAGGGCTGCCTTGGATTAGTTCCCTTCTTTTACTTTCTCTCAGTTCAGCTTCCTTAGATGCTCCTTTCCTGGCTGTCATCAAGTCCCTGGATGAAATCCCAGCTGCTTTGAGAGTTTGTCCCTCACTGGGCAGAGATTTCTCCTCTGTCTTCCTTCAGTTTCCTCTCTGTATCTGTGTATTTTCCAATTACTCAAACCATTCATCTTGCCCATCCCATCTGCTCGCTCGCTCTCATACTCAGCTATGGTTCAGTGTGAACTCAGCAGGCTGTAAGATTAATTTCTGCTATTAACTGTTTCACTTGTCTGGCCACTTCTGAGCTTCACAGAAAGCAGGCTCTGTAAAGCACAATATTTTGGAGGACTGATGAAAGGCAAGTGCAAACTCCTCTTGACCCTACAGTGCTGTTCAGCAGCAAGGCACAACTGTGACAAACTGAGCTTTCTAGAATCTTATTTTCTTGGGCTTGGCTTTACCACTGCTTGTAAATGGAAGGAGCCACATTTCACTGGTAGCCAAGGCACCAGCCTCTCTCTGACCCCAAGCAGTAAATGCTCTAGGCAGCAGGATAGGGCACACAGGCTGATTTGCCAGTCCGTGAAGTCAGTAGCTTGAGCTGTTCAGGTGCAGGCACTCTGCATGGCACAGTTGGCACCTCTTCCAGAGGCCATCAGTAGCTTTGTCCTCTCTCCAACCTGATCCTTGCTTGCTCCTGCCAGCAAGCTTTGTGGCATTCCTGAGCCTTGGCTTCTCCTTTGAGCTGTGTAAGTAGAGAAGAAGTAAGATGGGATCCTGGATGAGCCCTGGCTCACTGCATGTTACAGACCCACCTGTCCGTTTTTCTCAAAGATCTCTTCTGATAACAATGTAGAGCAGCTTCTTTCAAGGAAATCCTGTGCATCCTAACAGGAGAGACAAGTTTGCTTTTCCTGTGTCCCAGGATGGGTCCACCAGACCCTACTGTCTACACCTGTCTTTTATAACCTTTAACATGAGAAATACAAGCTCTGAAATGCCTTTTTCCCTATGTTACCACTGTGTTGCTATGGTTTTCTTATTAATAGGGCAGAAGAATATTTTCTGGGTCCAAAGAGGAGTGGAATTACTTGTATATGAAGAAGAGCCCAACATTCAGACCTCATGTTTGGGGTCAGAGAACAACAGCTGAACTGCTGAATGAATTTACCTGTTGCTGTAGACCATATAGGAGAAGCAAAAAAGCATTAGTAGTATTGAGGTTTTCAGTAAAGGTCAGCATAGGTTAGCTAGCTGACTCATTTCAGGAATTGGATTTACTATTCAGTCCCTGAAGGTCAGGCTGTCTAACACAGAGAAATCAAATCCTTACCCAGATGAGATCTCTAGGATTTTCCCATAAATAAAGCACATTCCAGAGTTTCTCCAGCAGATGGCAGCAACATACTGCAAGTACGACTGAATGAACACCACGGGAGTCTGAATGTTTTGCTGTGGGGCACTGGGTTATTTTTAGATTTCTTCGTGTTAATCTTTCTAATTTTTGTGTTGCCCATACAATGGTAAGCATGCAAAGTTCAGAGCAGGGAATATGCACTGGTGTGCTCCTGCTATTGGTCTGCTACTTGTCAATCTTTCGTCAGTGCTGGTGGTTTTAAGGAGGATGCAAGATGCTTAAAGCATCACTTTTAGTCTTACTCCCACAAATGTGTTAATGATAGGGTTTATTCTTAGGTGGCTTTTGGAGCTGTTCCTGGAGGAAAGCTCGGTGCAGGCAGGGCTGCTGGAGCAGGCTGGCAGCAAGCAGAAGCCCATAGAGGGCAGCAATAAACCGAGCGGCAGCTGGGAGATGCTGTACCAATAGACGGGTCCCCCAACTTCAGTAAATTACATTTTATTAGTGAGAGATGCCACCAAAATAAGTGCTGCAGGTGTCTTTGTAGTTGAATGATCTGGCTGGAGTTTGAATGCAAAACCCCCTAGCCCAGCCATGCTCCCATGTTTCAGGATCTCTCCCAACTTCCAAAAGTGACAAGCACGATTCATTACCACCCACCAGAGTTTTAAAGTTTCCTCCAGAGGTCAAGAAAATGTCTAGACAAATAAAGTTACGTCAGGCGTCCAGGATGTGACACAACCTTAACAAAGTCATTTGAAATCATTTCAGTAAATTTCCCTGTGAGTTCCTAGCCTGGGGCATGGAGAATCCTTTCCTCTCCTCCCAGACGAGCTTTTTGCCGACCATCCAGATCTCCGCACACCGAGTATGCGCAGGGTCTTGATGCGGCCTGATGGGCTCCTAAAGGCGATTCGGGAGCCGGGAAGAGCCCCCGCAGCTGAGTCGGCTTCCGTCAAGAGCTTGACATTGAATGTGTCGTGTCATGCAGATGGTACCTCAGAGGAGTGAGAGCTGCCATTTACAGCACTGATGACAACAACTGCTGAGATCAGTGGGATCTTAAGATTGCTTTAATATGACTGGCACCTAGCAATTTAGCTCACATTGTTTGTGACAGGGTGTCACTCTTGCACTTGTCTGGGGATGAATGATAGAGGGTTTTAAGCTGTGGAGCTTCCTCCTTTGGAGGAAATTAAACTGCTGTATGTACTGATGTGGAGAATTAGATGAGTGCCGCAGCTGGGTGTGCTAAGAGAGGGCTTTGTAAAAGCCTGGTAAAAAGTTTAGTCTGTCTCTAATAGGCAGTGACCATCCAAATCACCCCAGCACCCACAGTCCCTGCAAACACGCTGTCAGCGTGCGGTGTTTGTAAGCAGTTTGGATTGCCTTGTGGTGGTCACCCGGTGCCATCTTAGCTTTGTGATTTTCCTCAGGTTAGTCAATATACATTTGCTATGTGCAGCTACCGGGAGAAAAAAGCTGAACCTCAAGAGCTGCTGCAGCTCGACGGATACACCGTGGACTACACTGACCCTCAGCCAGGTATGGGGCTGGCGGCTCCCATGGGTGCTGCGCTTGCCGCTCCTAAAGGGAGTCCTCTCTCTCTCTCTCCCTGCCTGCAGCTGAACTGTGATCAGCATTATTCTAAATATGTTTGTGTTTATACTGATCATTAGCTGTGCATGACTTTACTATAAATAGATCTAAGGAACTGAGCTAGGAGTTGCACCAGAGGAGGGAAAGACTCATCTCTTCTGGGGAGCCTAAGTGAATTAGACACTTAAATCCCAATGAAATTTGATTGTGATCTGAATGCTCAGATTGAGTAACGATCCTAACCTGTGCCTTCAAATTATATTCCCTAAATAAAAGGCTAGTAGCTATGCTTGTCTTTATTGTAGAAAATATTTATGGGACCAAGCTAACACTTTCACCTGCCCTGTTCTCTCTCATGGATGTCAGTGCATGGAAGGGGCAGGGACAGAAAGCCCCTGGCACCTGGAGGTACCTGTTGGTGGTGAGACCCTTCTTCAAGTAGAGGAGCACCATTTTTCTTTTATTTCAATGGGGCAACATGCTGAGCATGGTGATCCTCACCCTGCCCTGGGTAGTGGTATCCCCAGAGGAGATGAGAAAAGATACAGTAGGTTGGTTGTCAAGACCTTTATTCCAGTTTAACTCTCTTATCAGGGAGATGGGAAGATGGGTGCCAAATCAGGGCAAAGACAGAAATAAGGAAATCACCCAAGGACCTTTTTCCACAATGTGAGCACTGGTGCTTTCAGTCTAATGGGGAACCTCCCACTCAAAGCCTATTTTTAATTGGGCTCCAGAGGTGCAACTCACATAGGACTTGCACAGATTGAGCTATAGGTGAGAGAAGCAATTAATCCGAGTGTGTTGGGGCATGTTTTAGTAAATTGGCTGTAGGATGCTACCTGGGGACCTGTGGGCTGTCTTGCAGGTGAGTTTGGTGCAGGGGAGGGGACTGAGCTGGGAGAAGCATGGGACTGGGTGAAGAGACACTGAAGTGGTGGTGGGGTGGGAAGCCGGGGGAGATCTCCTGGTTGGCCTCAGAGTCTGTGAAACTGCATTGTCACTTCTTTTCCTGCCAGGTTTGGATGGTGGCAGAACATTCTTCAATGCCGTGAAGGAAGGAGACACGGTGATTTTTGCGAGTGACGATGAGCAGGACCGTATCCTGTGGGTCCAAGCCATGTACCGAGCCACTGGCCAGTCTCACAAACCTGTGCCGCCTACCCAAGTGCAAAAGCTAAATGCTAAAGGAGGAAATGTACCCCAGATAGACGCCCCAATCTCTCAATTTTGTAAGTAAATAAGTTCTCCTAGACAGCTGAAGTCTTTGATGGAAAGATTTTATGTACTGATGTAAATCAATTTTCGCGCACATGTTTCTGATTTCAAAACAAAATGTTTTTTCATTATCATAAAGCTTCTTTTTACATCAATAGATCCAGAAGCAGTTAACCTGTGTGTTTGACACAACGAACCCCAAGAAACAAAATTCCTTGGGGAACTTGTCAATGGGTATTTTAAAGTGCAATACTTGATGGAGGAGAGAGACTAGGATCTGAGAGCTTGAGACCCACCTTGCTTTCTGCAGACATGTTTTACCCCCACACAATAAATTGCACACCCAGATCAGAGTGATTCATTAACACCATTAGCTGTCTATCAAATGCATCACATGCTCAGAACTACAGGTGCAAATCTTGCAAGTATGAAATGCACACACAAAAAGAGGTCTCCTGTTGAATATTCAACTGTAGGAAAACATATGGTATTTTTAACAGGTTGCTTTGCAGGCCAGTTAGATGTGAATTTAAAGCAATCATCTTTTAAGTCATAGCTGTGCTGCATGTCCTACGCAGTTATACCCACTTTGTTTCAATTGAAATTTAGAGCAATTTCTTTTGTCTTGCAAATGTAATTTGATTATAAACTACACAAATACCTCTTCACTCATTTTTTTTGAAGGTCTCAATCGTCTGCAGCCCCTTTGTAATGTAGCATACAGCACTCCTTGCTAGTTTTGGCAAAATTTAGGAATTATTTTCTCATTAAATATAAGTAAAATTAGGGAAAGTGGTAAATACTAAAGAATTCTTCTGATTAAATCAGATTCTGACTTTTTTTAATAGTCTCTGTAAAGCAGTTATGGAGTATATTGTTTTAAAGAACTCAGAAAATCTGCCCTTTCCTTATCAATAGCATTTGACCATCTTTTATATTTGTTTAACTTCTTCATGTCAGTATTTATAGAAAATAACAGTACAAGACATACAGCTGTATGACTAGTGTTACAGCAGAAAACCTCTGCTTGCTGCTTTTTAACTTTTTTGTATCTTCCACCTGCCTGCATGTTTTGGCCTCCCTTCTGCCTTGCATTGCTGCTGCTGCAAGTGAAACGTAGTGTGATGCAGTGTGGCAACCTATAGTCACTGTTATCATTTCAATGATCCTCATCCTCTTCATTGCAGTCACTGACTTTGGGAGTGCAAGGTATAAAAAACTGGGGTTGGGAAGGAAGGACACTTCTCAGAAAGCCAAAATGGGAGGTGGGAATTGGCCTCTTGTAAGTGGGACATTTACTGGCTGTGATAAGCCTCTAGGCCTGGCTGAGTCGTTCTGACCCAAGAGCATTCCCAGGGATTTATGTCCCTCTGCCCAGAATGTTTAATCAGAGAGCTCTTGGAAATAGCAGGCACAGATCCTTCTACTGGTGCTTTTTCACATACTAAAAGCCTTCAAAGCATAGCAAGGGGAAGCAACAGAGGGATTCTGCTTGTGGCTCCCTCTCCTGACAAGTGATGCTGAAGGGTGCTCTTAGTTGTGGGGTTGGTGCACAGAGGATGCACTCCTGCTCGTCCCAGCATGATCGCTGCAGAGTAGGATGAGAGCAGAGAACATCAAACTGAGGGAACCCCTTTCCCTCCAGTCTTCTCCTATCCCTGCAGACATCAAGCTTGGAGAATTTTTTTGCTGGATAAATTCCTGGTATTTACAGAGTTTTCACTTCACCAGACCAATATGCAGGGTCAGGTGAAGTGTTTCTTTCCAAGACACATCACAGCAACTGTAGCAAAATCTGCCAGGATTTTGAGGAGGAAAAGGGATTGCCCAGGGCAGTGGACACTTGGGTGTATGATTTCCTTGCACAGCCAAGCACTGTGTATGTGAGAGAGCTGAACCTCTCTGCTTAGGGTACCTGGGGTGGAGAAGGGGCAGCTGGCTTGTCCTAATCCTTGCCAGGGATCAGGGAAGTCAGTGACTGAGCTCAGGAGTCAACTCTGCATCTGCACAGCCCAGCACATCCGTCAGAGCCTTGTGCTGCTTGTGGTCCTGCAGACTCTATCAGCATGACTGTGCTCAGAGCTAGAGAGATGCCACAGGCTTGACCTCGTTTTTGCATCTCACTCACTTGCCAGGCGGCAGGGCTTCCTCATCCTTGCTTCTGGTGAAAACAGCCAAGATTTCACCCCCTGGGCCCTCCAGGGCATTTGAGGGAGTCAGGAGCTGACCTCCGTTTCTCTCACTTGTTCTCATGCCAACGCCAGCTCCAAATCTGGATCATTTTGCTTTTTATAACATCACCACCCTCTTTCCATCCACAATGTATTTTTCTATAAGTTGCGCAGCATCAGGCTCCCCTTTTTGCTGCAAGCACTGGGAAACCCTTTTGGATATGTTGTGCCAAAGCCTGGAAGAGAGAAACTAGTTGGGTCATCAGTCCATCAGTGTGATGTCTTACTACTAGAGCATCTTCTGGGCTGGTGTGTTTCGTGCTTGGTTTTCCTTCCTCCTCCCCCTTTGGATCTAGATCCCTCTGATCTAGAGGTCTTTGCACAGGTCTTTGTGCACATCCTACAAGAGGAGGAGGGCAAAATGCCATAATACACCTTCGTCTCAACAGGAAAGGCTGCTCATTTTTCATACTTCAACATCTATATGTGGCAGTGCTCATTGCAAAAGTCGTGGGGCACAGCAGTTAAATGATCTGAAGCAGCAGTGAGTCATGCATGCCGTACATGGGGAGTCTTAAATGCACAAATATATATCTCAGCTCCTTCAGTCTTGAAATCCAAACATACCAAGTATTGCATTTTTAAAAGGGTCTAGGTTTGTTACTGGCTTTGTTTTTTTGCTTGGGTGTTTTGGTTTGGGGTTTGGGGGGTTTTTTGCCTGCAGAAAGGTAAGGACTTCTGTGAGACATTTTATTCTTGTACATTTATCTTTACACCTGTCATAATTTTTTTTTGTGCTTATTAGAGGCTATGGTGAATAAGGATGTGCAAAGAAGTAAATGTTAAGCCATTTGACGAATAACTGTTGTTACAGCTTCCGTGTCATAGCAATCTGAGACGGCTCATGTGCATGCATGCACACGCACAGAAAATCCAGCCCTCCATGCCTGGCATGGAGCTGTCTGTTGCACAGAAAATTGGGAAGGAGATATCTTGCTGTTTGGGAAACTCGGGAGAAATAGTGAATTCCATTTGGTTCCCACCTCTTTTAACTTAGTAAATATAAAGTTTGAGCAGCACTCAAATTCTCATTCACAGTTTGAAGGCAGCACTTGACTTAGAAGTAAACAGACAGCTCTGAACCAGGGTGGAGTTTATTTTATTTGCAATTTAAGTACTGGAAAAAATAGATCCTGCTATTCATTAATTTCTGTACGACTTACAGTTCCTTTTATGTGGGTGAACAATACCTGTTAGAGTGAAATGTTTTGCTTTTTTTGTTTTGCTGCAATTTCAAAGAAAATCTCCCTTTATGCAAAGCTGTGCTTTTTTCCAGTGTTCGCATTATAAAAGAAAAATCCCCAAACTGTTCTTGTTTACTGTTGAAATACTTCACAGTTTTATAGTCAATAATGCTGACAAAACATATTACACCTTTTGGCAATGTTTAAGCTTCATAAAAGTGGTCACTTGTCTGAAAGCACCAATCTTTGTTCTGTGTTAGTGATGTATCAAAGAAAATTCCCAAACGTGCTCAACATTCTTTTTTTTTTTTTCTTGAGGCCCTTTTTTTTAACATGAAAGATTGGTCCGTACTTGTTTTACGTATCATTTGTGATTATATTTAGTTTTTAATGTCTGTTTATATTTAATAACTGTTAATCACACCATATATAATGAGTTGGTTGTTTTGAGAATTTGTGATGATTTGTTCCCCCATAATAAGTAGCAAGGTTTATTGAGCTGCTTGAGAAATTTCAGCTGTAAGTGGTTTTCTTTTTGGTTGGTTTGATTTTCTTTAAGTTTCTTTTTCATTCTTTGCTTGAACCCAAATATTTAGCTGCTAGGTTAGGGCTCCTGTCTGCTTTCCTGAGCCTTGTTGCTAGTCTTTATGTTATTCTGGTTTGTTCCTTCTTACCCTGCTAACTTCTAGCTGGACTCAAGGGTAAGTGCTTCCCTGTAGCTAGCACAGCTCAGATAATCAGACTAGATTATCTGACATATGCAATGTGCTTTTTTTTCTCTTAAATCTTTCTCATGTTTAGATTTTGTAGTACAAACTTTCCATGTTATTTTCCTGAATTGAGATTTGAAATGTAAGTTTCCATACTGAAATTGGGATGCATGTGATGTTTGCATAATTGCCTTCTCTCCCTGGCTTTCACATTGGCATCAAGTGATCCTCTTAGTAAAGCAAATCATTAACATTTCTATTTTTCATTCCAAGATGTAAATATTAATTAACATCACAATAAAACTGTAAATAATACCTTCTTTTGTTTCATGGAATTTACATCTAGTTGACTGCTTCCTGCCTGAAAACAGATAATTTTGCACTCTGACAATATCCTTTCTCTCCGTGCCGATGATTAGCTTGGTGCAGTGCCCCAGAGTGCAGGGCTAACTGTGGACAACTCAAAGCATAGAATGGTAGGGTAGGAGACCCCAAGAGACCCAGGGAAGGTACAGGACTCCAGAGGAGACCCCCAGAAACCCCACCCCACATGACCTGTGAGAAGAGCCCATAATCATCGAGGTTTGATAGTTCCCTCTCCCATTAACTTGGTAGGGAATGGTTCCAGCAGCAAGTGGCAGCCCTCTGGGTCACCCTGCATTCGCAGATGCTGGCCTGCTCTGACTTAAATGTATTTGTCATGGAGAGGTGCTGCTGTTCTCCAAAATTATCATAAATTATTGTTTTAGCATGGGTCTCAGTCACCCATCAAAGCCATGCTAGTCAAAGAATAAGCCAAGGGAATTGCTATTTTACTTTTCCCCAGTGGTATACCTGCTTTGCAAAAGATAAAAGCCCAGACTTGTGCTGTAAGACAGCTTCTCCTTAGTTTGATCAGTCCTAAACATACCCAATACAAATCCTTTATTGGTGTTAAAATCCTCTGTAATTTTGGTGAGTGCCTGCTTTTTCCTTAGGAGGGAATAGCATCAGTGGGTCATGAGAGCTGGCAAATATGTATCCGGAGTATCTGAATGCAATTATGAGAAGGAACAGGTGGTGTCATCCCTCTTGGCCATCAAACAAGACTCTTTTTTCCTTCCTCCTCCTTTTATTTATTTTTTCTTCCTTTTTCCTATGTGTATGTGTGTGTGTGTACAAATATCCCCCTGGGTAGCAGGCAGAATTCCTTCTCAGCAGACACTTTCTTTTTTCTTTCGTTATTTTGTTTTCTAAATGTTTGGATTTCCAAAGAGAATTCTTATCAGACTTTTCCACAAAAAAAAAAAAAAACCAAACGAAACAAACCCACAAAAGCTTAATTTGAATGAAATACAGATTTTTGCCACTTTGAAAGAAAGAAAGAAAGAGTGAATGAATGAATGAGTGAATGAAAGAATGAATGAATGAATGAGCCTGGGTCTGGCAACATTACGTGTATTTGCACTACAATGCATTGCTATCTTACTAGATTATTAGTTTTGTGCTTTAATCGCTTTACTTTTTTGAGATAGTTAGAGATATCATGAGAACGCTGCTGTGTCTTCTGTATTGTCAACTTGCAGATGCTTCATTGCAGGAATGCAGAATTAAAATGTTAAATCAGTCTCACATAACTTGCATGAATTTAAAACTAGCCTGTAAATCTCCTCTATGTGCTTTAAGAAGCCTGGAGCTCTAACTTATGAAATACAAATTCAGAGGGTTGTGCAGCCATCCAATTCAAAATATTTTAAAATAGTTATAAAAATGCTGTGAAACAATGTTTTATATTAGAAATAGCTGTTCTAAAACTGTGTTTTTAACTTGCCACACAAGGAATTATATAAGTGCATACTACAAATTCTTATTCATCTAACTACCAATCCTTCGATAACTTAGATTGCAGTTCAGTCCCTGGTGTGTCTGGTGATTTACAGGAGCATTCATAATAATTTATTAAAATTCTAACTGAAGCAGAAAAGAATTTGTTTGAAGCAGGGGAAAAGCCATAAGCCACAGGAATAAACAGCCCATTAAATTGAAAACTATCTTCTAACATGCAATAATGTGAAGGGTAGAAGAATGAGCTCTTGGCTTTGCAGCTGAGAGGGGAATTGAGGCTCCTGCAGTGGCCACAGCTCTGCATGGGGGGGAGGTTTGGGGAGGAGGTTTGCAGAGCCCTGAGCACACACACTCAGAGGTGCAATGCCACAGTGCACAGTGAGGAGGGGACGTGGTAAGTCACCAGCTAGAACTGCCAGCAGCTCACTCACAATCCACCTTGCGTTTTAATCCAGGTACAGACAGGGATTTAGTGTTTCCCCCTCCAGAACACCGGTGTTTTCTAGTGAAGGCTCTCGCTCCACACAGGCAAGCAAAATGAGGTTTTCAGGCACTTCCCTGGGTATTTCTTTAACAAGTCACAGCCCAAATGTGTCTGCGAGCAGGAGGGGACCCCACTGCCCCTCGGGGCGGGCAGTGGGTTGCAGTGGGCACTCCGTGAGCCACCTGCCATGGTGCATTGCTGGCCAGGCTGGAAAAGTTCTCTTCCTTTGCCCGGCCAGGCCAGCAAAGACTTTTCTAGAAATATCTGTAAATGAATAGCTGCCATCAATCATTGTCATTCCTTTATTTCATGTCTCCTGATGAGGTTGACTAGTGTCATTGTTTGTTACTGTCCAAACCACATCTTCATTCTTGTAATGTCAAGCAGATATGACAAGCACACATTTTCCAGATGAGTAAGATACAAAGTCACCTTTTAATTTACAGTTGTTTGGGGTTTTGTTTGTTTGGTGGATTTTTATTGTTTTTTTCAATAGGGAAATGTGTTGTAAAATTTACTGAATTTTCAGTTGCCTTTGGTACTAAACCAATGTCACTCATTAATGAAAAAAAAAATCCAGAGTAAGAAATTCTTACAATAAAATGGCTACCTAAAGCCTTTTATAACAAGAATTCTTTTATGGAGCTTGTCCCCCACTATTACCTTCACTGGTCTCCAAGCAAAATCTGCCAAAATTATTGCTGGAGCAAAAGAAATGCAGAGAGCAGGGAAATACGTTTAAGAAAAAAAAAGAATGAGAGATTTGACTGGTTTGTCTCTTCCTTTTTAAAGAACAGATAGATAAGGAGAAATACAGCCCTCTGAGAACCAAACAGTGGTTCTGGTCCAGACCAAACAGTCCTCTGGTTTGCATGATTCTTGTTATTGTTGAAATCTTTGTGTTCCTGACAGTGGCAGATTTTTAAGACTCTCATTTCAAACACATGTGGGGAGGGTACGTGTGACAGGGGTCCAGTTAATGGAGTCAGCACAAAATGCAAACTGGATAAAAATGGACAAAATAAACCCAGCAGTATTTTAAAAAGGCAGTAATGCAGGGGACCAAGTGTGATAAAAAAGGCCAGAGTCTGCATTTCTGCAGAAGAAAGGTTTGTGGAGCCTGTGCTGGCCACCCTCCACTGGCAGCCTCCCTTCTGAGACCACCATCGAACACCTTTCAGCTGCAGTTGTGTGCAGCTTGTCTAAATATGTAAGATAACTTTTGTGGGCCTACAGCAGCATTTCGGCTGGGGCCCCAAACAAAGATACACCAGTGAGCTTGGCATGGCACCTTAGAAAGGGATTGCAAATTACTGGAGCATCATATAACTTTCTTTCTTTGGTTTCTCCTTCCTTTTTAGCTAGAATAACAGAGCAGGGTCAAAAAAGCAGCTGTATAAATTGGCTGTACAGTTTGGGTGTGAATATTAGCCATTCTCATTTTGTACTTCGTTTAAAATCACTTTCAAACTGTATAGGCCATTTTGAAAGAAGGTGGATTATACATAAAACATATTTCATATGCAGATGTTGGCATTAGTTTAAATTGCAGATATTTGTCTGAAGCAGAGTAATAATATATTTAGATTTGTTCTTTTTTGTGTGTGTTTCATATGAAGTTGAATGTTTTTGGTATAATTTGATTCATGAATTTCATTTTTAAAAGTGAGTCCATCGGAAAAATCAAAATGCAAAAATAAATTGCAAGGTGCATGGGGTGTTTATTTAGAGTAATTAAGGGAAGGTGAGTTTAGTATAGGATTGACTTCTTTAACCTGCTTCTTATTATTTTTAAGAATTTTGGCCCAGAGAAGCATCTGTCCCAGAGCTGATACTCCATTTAAAAGAAATACACGTTTGTATTAGCATTCTGCACAGACATCTCCAAGTCACATCACAACAGCTGTACCCCCTGGGTGGGTGATGTGCACCCACCCAGCCCTGCATCTCTGCTGGTGCAAAATGGTTTGGCCGTGCAAGAGCTGCGGTGCTGGGCTATGCAGGGAGAGCTGCAGCTGCTCATCCTCCTTCCCCTGGCAGAAATCCACATTTTAAATCACTGACTGAGCAGAAGTCATGTGCATCATGCTTTTCTGGTCACTTGAGCTCACCCAGTGCCATGTCTGATGTCTCTCTCTTCATGTAGTTGTTCTGAGAGGGTGAGATTTGGGGCAAATAGACTTTTGAGCAGGCACCCAACGGAAGATGTGGCTTCAAAGTGTTTAATGAAAGTAAAATTGCCCCTGATTGTGGACAGTTGTGAAGGGTATTTAATCACTGTGTCTGTTCTCACGCTTGGCAGGGAACTGTCTGTGCCCCTGCCTTGGGCAGGGAGATTGTGAAAAGCCCAGCCAGACCCTCAGCTATGTGGAAGCCAGAGGCACTTCAGTTGGTTCCCACCAGCAGAAGGTCTGCTCTGTGCCCACCTTGCTCAGAGAACGTAATGTGGGGAAAAGCTTATTAGTCTGGAATAAAAAATACTCACTTCAAACATTCTTTCTAGCACATATGCTCAAAAAAGTTCACCAGCAAAAGGGCTAGAGGACTCTTCAAATTTCCAGCTGATTTACTCGGCTCTCAGAGCCTCGCTGGCTGAGCAGGAGGATTGACAGTGTATCAGGGCTCCTAATTGAAAAGTAATAAAATCTCTGAGCAAAGCTGGCAAATGAAGGCCTCCAGCCAATTTGTCAGCTTGCAGTCAACTCCACAGAGCCGGGCAGAGCAGCAAGCCATTAAAAATAGTCTGATAATAGCTGTTAAAACATTTTCCGGGCACTGGGGATGGAATGAGAACAGTACAGCCGAACTCTTTGGGAGTGAATGCAATCAAATCCATCTTGGCCCAAAGGGACAGGGACAATGGGGCAGAAAGCTGTCAAAACAGACAGGAGCCAGTCCGTGCTGCAGGCCCCAGGGCTGGGTGGGCTTCACATCCCATGCCCAGGGATGCTGGAGAGGTGCCATGGAGGTGATGCGCTCCCCAGGGAGGTTGTTCCCATCCCCGGAGCCAGCCCTTGTGCTGTCACCTCACTCAGCACCATCAGCAGCTTCTTCTGTCCTGGTGCTGAATGCACGGAGCTGCCGGCACAGGCAGAGGGGGGGGATTTGGGTCCTGGGAGGGAGGCAGGGATAGGGGGCAGCAGGACCCAGCACAGAGCGAAACAGGGGAGCAGACCCTCAAAAATTAACCCTCTGTGGGAAAAACATCAGTGTTTATTCAGCGGGGTTATAGTGAGGAAAACTGCCAGCTACAGATGAATTAAGTATTGCTAGCAGCTAATTGAAATGTTTCATGTTTTAATTTGTCTGATTTCTTTCCAGTGGGTGATGTTATTTATACAGTTTGTATATAGATAATGACAGACTATACAGAAAATGTAAAGATTGCTACCAATGATCATTACTGTGTGAGAGCACTGACACAAATGAGGTATTTGGAAAGACATGCCATCCTTCACAGCTAAATATTGAATAGAAAAACATATATAAAAGAACATTCTCACTCTCATTTAAAGCTTTTTTTCCTTTTTAATGAAGGATTTTTGGTTTTTTTTTTCTGGTAAAGAGGGATTTTGTTTTAAAACAAATACAGTTACCATATACTCCTAGTGTGGAAAACTGCATTTTTGTGTCCTTTCAGCCACATGGTTTCAAGGCCACCCAGTTCCCCTAGGAGGCTATAAACAGGGGAAGGATTTAAATCCTATTTTCTTTGTCAAGGATTTGGCAAGAACCCATATAGTAGGAAGCTGAGCACAGACAAAACCGAGTGAAAGGTGTCCTTTAATTCCCCAGCCGCTGCTAGAACAAAACCTGCTCCCAGCGGGGTCCTGGCTGGCCGCACCCAGGCTGACTTGGCAGCTTCATTTCAGCTGCTGAATTTGGTGTATTTTTAGTTAACCATGTTGAGATTAATTAATTAGCCCCTAGGAGTTAGTGCCCATAAACGTCACCCAAAGCAGAGAAGTGTGAATACGTTGAGGCTGTTAATTCACCCAAAAATGGCAGCTCATCATCTAGGCAGAGGAAATTCAGTCTCTCCGTTGGGATGACTGGCAGCTCCGGTGCACTGTCAGGTTACTGCCTCTGTGACAACAAACTACATATCAATTTAACTTCTTAGCAATGCTTAAAAGAGCATCTTTTTATTTCGGTGAGGTAGCATTTAAAGTTGCTGCTAGGAAAAAAAATTGCCGTGGGGAAGACAAACATTGGCATTTGGGGAAAGAACAACGTAACTGGTGTGATACCTAGAAAAGCTAGTAAATGTAGAGAAAAAAAGCTGTAGCTTCATTAGAAGGGCAGAATCTATTACAATTAACCACAGCTATCTAAATAGGAGCTAATTTACTTATGTGAGCCAAAATACTGTTAACTCATAGCCTGTTGTAAGATGCAGAGTGAATTCTTGCGTTTGTGTTCTGGTTTTAAGTGCAGAATAAATGCACAATAATGAGCAGTTGACAAGATGTTAATTCTAAAATCTTTTGCCTAAATGCAATAATATATAGTCCATGACTGATGCAAGTTGACAATGGGAGGTAAAGTGTACTGTACAGCCTGCAAAGAGAAAACTTAATGGCAATGGAGGGAAGAGGAGATACTTGGCTTTCATGCTTCATAATGTATATTTTTTTCTGTTGTATTTGTCAACTAAAATGTCTTATATCTCTCTAAATGGTGTCTTTCTCTATATGTATAAATGAACAGATGCAGATAGAGCTCAAAAGCATGGCATGGATGAATTTATCTCTTCCAATCCCTGTAACTTTGACCACGCTTCACTCTTTGAGATGGTTCAGCGCCTCACTTTGGACCACAGACTTAATGATTCCTATTCTTGTCTGGCAAGTATATTCTTTGGTCTCTAGTGATATAAACATCAAGCAGCAAAGTCAAAGCTAGTGCGAGTGGGGGCTAATCCCCCTGTTGCTGGAAGATTGACTTCTGTTTACACCAGGTTTGAATTTGGCCCAGAGGTATTTTCTTTTGAGAGGCTGCCTGCAGTGAACTGACTGCTGTTCTTCTCCAGTCTCACTGTCTTTATAATTTCTGTTTGCAATGTTTAAAACGTTTCTTCCTGCAAAGAAAAACTCCAGTGTGGGAGTGTGAAGTAGAGAGCAGTGTTTTGCAGCCTTCTGCACTGCCTTCCAGAGTCTTCTGGATTAAAGAACAGGGAAAAGATGACTGTCTGGTACCACCTCCCATGTCAATGGAGTCCCACCAGGAATAACTGTGGCCCAGCTTTGTGTCTCTTTATGAGCAGGGGTCCCAAGCAGGTAACAGTTGGGACTGTGTGGATAACTGCAGTGCTGCTGCAGTCTGTCTATGCTCACATAATTGCATGCCCATCCTGAGTACTCCCATGAGCAGCAGTTGCAGCTCTTTGCCCACTGTAGGACAGTGGCACTGAGATGCTCCAGGACAGCTTGTAGCCTTTGGCTGGGGTGCAGTGCTTGGGGGCTCTTAAGTACTATAAGGGCTTAAATAACAAATAACCAATAACAATGCAACCTGAGCAAATAATTTTTAGCAGTTTCAATGAGGAGGATGAAGAGGCTCTTAGTTTTTGAGAAAACAACAGGATGAATCCTTTCTAGAGCACCCTGAAACAGAGGACATGGCATGGGACTGTTACACAGGGTGGCACACTGGGGTGTCATGGTGGGCTCCTTCATCAGAAAGACCACACCGTGCCAAGCGCCTTTGCCAGCTGTGCAGTCCCTGGAGCTTCTCGAGTGCCTTGCTGTTAAAAGCAGCAGCCTGGGAACACAGTTGAGCAATTGGCAAGGAGGCTGTCGGTCTCAAATCCTGCCCCTCCACCATGGTGCTCCTCTCACTGCCCTGCTCCTTGCACCACACACAAGGGCCAATCTCCTCTGAAGGACTGAGATCCAGTAAATGCCACTAGCAATAGTGAGTTGTCACCTTCCTGAGGAGAGGCAGGGCTAGGAAGAACGGTTGTGGACATCCCCTGAGGTAAGAATGGGGTGGGGGAAGGCTGCACTTTAACTGCAGATACCCAAGTGGTACAAGTAGGCTTGGTGGGAGCATTGTCAGACCTGCAGCAGGTTCCTCACTGGTTCCATCAAGGTCCTTGCTCTGGCAGGCAGTGACTTTGGCATGCAGCTTCTGCTCCCCACGCATGGCTGACCCTAGGAAGACCATTCCCATCCATGCATGTCTGAGAGGTTGGCTTGCTGCTGGTTTGTCTCTGTGCAGTCTTGGGCCTGGTGAGAGAGCTGTGGCCATTGAGTTAAACTAATGGAGAGGTGAGAGGCCATCACTGAAAATGATTAACAATGTTTTTCTTCAAGAAACCCACCAGCTGCACTTCTGCTTGTTATGGAGATGTTTAGGCCCTTGCTAGAAGCTACCAGAGCAGTGGAGCTCCCCTCAGGACCAAGACTCATCCTCTTCGGAGTGGAGCATCACCAATTAACCATCTTCTTTCAGATCACCCATTGCAGTGTTGTAAGGAACAGAATAATGGCCTGTGTTCACCTACGCTTGGTTTCACGTGCTTCTTTACTTACTTTACCGTGGTTTTGTCCTGATTATGGTATGCCCTCAAAAACTGCAAAGAGCTCCCACTATTCTTGCTGTGTCTTTGGGATGTTGGTGATAGCACTGTGCTGAGTTGGCTGGAGGAGCTGTGAGCCCGTGGTAAGCCTGCTCTGTCCACTGTGTGCCACTGGGCAGTTCTTCCCTACAAGACATTCCATGCAAGGTCCCACAGAGTTTTGCCTCATCACACCTCTTGTTGTTTTCAAACGTGGACATGGAGGTGCCAGGGAAGACTTATCCTGGCACAGAGGATAACTCAGCATTGCCTCCTTTCTATGGAACCAGGTTAAACAACACTCTTGTGAACCCAGGTGTGGGCTGAGCCAGGAATCCCTAGGAAAACAAACAGCCATGGCAGAAGTAGTGTTTACTGGCAGAGAGCTCTGGCCTGGGGAGGGGGAAGAACAGTTTCTGCAGAGCTTACAGAGGGGTCTTGCCCATCATTCACAAATTGATACTATTTCCTGGACTTTTGAGAAGCGTTTTCAGCTGTTCCAGCTTAGTATGGACTGCACACATGGTGGGTCTTCATTCTTTTCACTTGGACGTGCGTGTTGTTTCTGAAACTGCCCTCCAACTCTTCCCAAGACTTCTCCACCCACTACCAGCATCCAGCTCACACAGCCATCTCTCTGCTGGAGCTGTATTGCCCATGATGTGTCAGCATTCATGGAATTTGCATTATACAGCACAGCATGTAACGGGGGAAGGTCTTCAGAGTACCCAGCCTAACCAAGGTGATGTGAAGGAGTCAGGTTAAGACGTCCATGAAGTAGACCACCAAGACTAAATTCTCTTGGATTTCCTATGATAAATGGAAAAATTCAGCTACTGAAATGTGAAGTTTCCCTCAAAAACTCTGGTTTTCTCAAAAGTTGCATTTGCCTTTAGAAAACTGACTTATGTGTCACCAGCCCTGACCAAGCCTTGCTTTTCCCAGCTCCAAAGCTCCCCTGGCATTCCCTGCTGGTGCCTGGGACATGTCTCCTTAACAGAGCAGTTCAGCTTATTGAACACAGTCAGTGGAGCTCCTTGTGCTGTGTCCTTCCTCCGTTGTCCCCTCCAGGTTTCCTCATGTCATTGGAGACAATCTGTGAGCCCGTGCTGAGCTACACCTATCTGCACAGGGGACAGACACCCCATGTGTCAGCTGCATTTGCCAGGCTGGCTGGGTGTCAGCTGGTTGGGCCAGGCAAATCTTCGTCAAGAGCCAGGATCTGCCTGAAGATGTCGGGGATCTGTCTAAATACTGCCTTTCATCAAACCTTGGGGTTTTTTCTGGGGCTGTGGGGAGCAGCATTTACTGCTCCACTGGATTCCTGTTCAGCAGCAAGTGTTTCATTTCCTACCTCTGCCATGCAAAGGAAGACCTCCTGGTCCTCCTGGGCTCTGGATCTGCTGCTTGTGCTCTCATGAGGTCTGGGGCTCATCACTGAACCTCTGAGCTCTGCTCATGCTTCCCCTCATTGCACCATGGCAGTGATTTTGGGTGTTTATCCCCATCCCTTCTGTTCTCCTGAGAACCAGCACATCCCAGACCCTGATTCAGGGGAGCAGTGTGGGATGTTCCAGATCACTGGGTTCAGCCTCTGCTTCCTTTGCCTCAGACTCTGATACTTGACTCCAGTGAAATCAGTGCGAGCCTTACCATCACTGTCAGTAGAGCCAAGATTTCACCCATTAGGGAGAAATGAGTTCTTTGTTTGTACTAGGTGAATATAACAATTTCAGCTGCACTTCTACCCCTGTATCCAAAAGCAGAGCAATCATGGCATTTCTTTATTTTTACCATGCCTGATCACTAAACACTTCTGCGAAGGGAGACAAGGGATGGTCCAACGATGTAACAAACAGACAACATAAAGAACTCCAGAATCAAGCATAATACCACCAACCAAAAAGCAGACAAAAATACCATTAAAAGTGGTGAAGGTGAATATACCCCTCCCAAAAAATAGCCTTCCAGAGGGCCATCCCATCTGCATTGTTCTGTGTCTTCATTTTGAAATGTGCACTTTTAGTGATCCCAGCACTGTAGCTACTCCCTATATCTATCATTTTCCCCTCATTATTTTAATTCTTTTCTCAATCTGTTTTGGAGTTGGCCCAATAAGGATGAGCAAATCCTTCTCTATGTCTTTGAGCTCTTAATTGATATTTCTTCAACTCTTTTCAAAGCAGCTATTTTGGCATCTAGGAAAGATTTGGTGTCATCTGAGTGGTAGAAAATATATTTTAATCTTTCACAGCAGTGTTGTTTCTAAGATGTAGCATTTGGGGTAACAGATGGGGTGGCAAAGAAGTTGCCTATAGGGGCAGTGCTCTGCCTCAACTACTCTCCCGCCCGCTGCAGGAACTTTTCAATTAAACGATGAAAGATTTTGCAGCTTGATGCATTCCAGAGCTGCGTCTTAGCAATTGTTTAGCACCCAAATTTCCATGTAAATATTGACAATTCTGCAGTGTTTTGAAAAGCAATCTACAAGATTATTCTTGTTCTCATTAGCGCCTTTCCCAAAGGCAGAGGCACGCTCCACTTCGGCTGTACCAGGACCTTCACCGGAGCCATCCCCTTGCAGGGAAGGGCGTCCTCCTTGGGAGTCGGGACGTTGCACCACAAGTCTTGTCTCACCAGCCCCTCAGGACGGATACAAAGAAATGGTCTGAGGTTCCTGGATGTGAGGAACCTTGCTCTTGAGCAGACCTCCCCTTGTTTCGGTGCCAAGGAGCTGGGCCATGTCAGAGTGTGTTGCCAGGGGCACGCAATAAGGACAATGGGAAATGTCCCTTTCTGATACTGCAGATATGCATTTCTCCATCTGCAGGACATTCCTACCTGCCAGATGCAAGAGAAGTAATTTTTCAGTGTAATCCTCTGTCCTCTTTCCCCCAGATCAGTCTTCTTGCTTCTGGCCAAATGTACAATCCCATCCCCAGAATGAGACTACTGTTTCACACTGTTTAAATAACCAAACCTTTGTCATCTCTTAAAGGTGTCTTTCTTTTTCTTTTTTTTTTTTTTTTTTTTTTTTTTTTTTTTTGCTAGGCACTGACATGAACTGGCCTAACTTTTCAGCATTTTAAATGACATTTCCCTTTAATGGTAGCATAATATGTTTTTTGATAACGGTTGCACTGAGTATATGCTGTGTTTGAGTGATGATGAACAGACTGTATTGTTTGAGTTACCTCTCTCCTTTTTCTTTAATGTAGCCTTAGGTTTGTATTTCTTTTATTAGAACAGCTGACCACTACACCTCCAAATCTGATAGCCTTTGTATTTAATAACTTATATTTAAAATTAAGTCTTTTTATTTCTAAACAGGGCTGGTTTAGTCCTGGCCAGGTCTTTGTGCTAGATGAGTATTGTGCACGTAATGGAGTGAGAGGCTGTCACAGACATCTCTGCTACCTCAGAGATTTGCTAGAGCGCGCAGAAAACGGAGCCATGATTGACCCCACCTTACTTCACTACAGCTTTGCCTTTTGTGCATCACATGTTCATGGCAACAGGTAAGGAATTCTTCTTGGCTAGCAATGCCCTGCCAACAAGGGATGACTTTGTCAAATATAGGTTTCCTTGGATAATGCACAACAGTCCCCAACTTGTTTTCACCGTGGATGTTTGGCAGCAGCGCTTCTAGTGGCATAGTCGGTTTGTTTGTTTGTTTCATTGTTTGTTTAATGTAAGCAGTAAAAATGCACATAGAGGATCCAGAAATGAAGGTTTTTAACTTACTTGCCCAGGCACCTGCTAAGATGCAGTTCTGAACAAGATAAGGTTGCAGTCCCTGTGACTGTCACGGGTTGAATAAATAGAAGTAAATTATACACTGTGCTGATTTAATTGCTCTGCAAGAGGATCTGACAAGTTGTAGCAGTGAAATTTTCAGCAGTATCGAACTTCAATGCTCAGAAGGGCTTTAAGCCCTTGGGCACCCATGTCTCATTTAAAGTCCACGTGACATCAAATCAGAAATTGCTTAGACATAACTGAAAATTTTATCTTGCTCTGTTACAAAGCAATTTCAGTTTCAGAAGAAGACAGTTCCTTTCTCTCAAATGTAACAAACCGTTGGTGGGAAGAACGGGAGCTGTGCTTTTCCCCCCTCTCTGTTTATTTTGTTGACAGCTGTAGCATCTATTGCAGCTTCTTCTGCTGCTTTTTTTCTATTAATTTATATTGTATACTTTGAGATATCACTTAGTATCCTACATATGCTACTGAAGAAAGGAATGCTATAAAATAATCAGGTGTTTTCATATACACTCTGGTAAATACCACCCTGAATTAAAACACGCATTGCCCAGGTTTCACATTGCAAGGCTGCCGCTTGCTTTTGCAGTTACTTTCATACATCTTGTCGTGGAAACCAAGTTTTGCTTCCTTAGTTTCTTTTTTAGTTCTGACTTTCCATTGCTCATTCGTTCTTTCTTTGCCAATTGTTATATGATTTCAGTTGTTTCCTTTCAGCTTAATTTCCTTTTGTTTTATTTTGAGGTTTTTCATGCTTTCTTCTTGTTTCTTTCACTTTTGCTGCCGGCCTTGCCCCCTGCATTTCAATCACTCCCCCAAGCCAACTCATGGCAGAATTACTTGGTGGGTCACAGCCAAGTGCAGACGGTGAGGGGGGAAAAGCCTCTGCCACTGAAACGGAGACAAAAAAGGACTCCAAAAAGGAGTCCAAAAAAAAGAAAGAGCCTAAAACCCAGCCGAATCCAGAGCCGAAAAGGTAAGCAAAAGTATGCAGTGCACAGGAATGTGTTGCAAAGGGCGCTTCAGTCACTGAGCACACTGGGCAGTTGCATCCCCACGACTCAGGGAGACCTGACTCTGGCATTCGGGTCGAATGCTTTCCTGGGAGCTGGATAGTGTATGGGCACCCAAGTCCCGTAGGGGATCAGAGACTTAGGTTTTTAGGTGTGTGTTCCGGAGATGGTTCACATGGTGTTTAGGGGATGGAACCAGGTAGTGAAAGTGGCTGCCCCATTGCCCTTTGTCCTAGGGAGGACTCATCTCAGCAGACAGCTGGTGTGGGAACAAGACCTGGCTCAAAGCCCATCTGGCCCATAACAGAGAGGAGCTGGGATGCTCATCACAGCTACCCCATGTACCTCTGTACAGGGTCCAGCACAGCCAGGGCTGAAGCCTCCTCTTCATCAGGGTTGGTGGTATGAGGTATCTGATGGTATGGGCCAAGGTGATAACCTCCCATTCCCTCTCCATGGGCCTGGAGATTGTGGGCTATGTCATGCTTTCAAACCAGTCCCATGCTGTACGGCTGTCCAGGGCTGTGTGTGGCTGCTGCGCTGTGCCGGGAGCTGCTGGGCACTGCCAGAGGGGCAGTTTGGCCACGGATGGGCTATTCCAGTCACTCATTTAAAATATTCCAAGAAAGGAATGAGGTGTCTTGCTATGACTTAGCTGTCTTTAGCTGACAGTTGACTTCACATCCGAAAGCTGAAGGTTCATGTTCCTTCTTGGTCTGTGCTGTCTCTCTGTTGCCTGGGGATTGCGGGAGGCTCTGTGTGGGAGCTGCAAGGCTGCAGCATTGCGTGTTCCCACCAAGGGCAGGCTCTGGTTAACACCCAACAGTTTGCTATGAAGTCTGCGGGGTGCAGCGTCTGGCTTTTGCTACCAGAAGGTCACAAAAAGGGACCACAGGGGGTCTCAAAGAAAAACATGACTCCCTATCTTTTGTGTCTGTTCTAAACGATCTGAATATCTGAGTGGAAGAGTCATGATTTCTTTTTAGAAAGCTGTTGAGGCCACATGCATCGTGCGTTTGCGAGCTGGCTGGCAGAGACCGATGGAAAGCCAGTATTTACCCATGCAGTCCTTACTGGAAGCTGCGACGCGTGTAAAGCCATGCTCGCTTTAGCTCTGTCCCTCCTTCCCACCTGCTGTGTCCATACATTGCTTGTTGCCTTATGACTGGCCCTGCTCCCCCACAGGAAACTTACAGCTCATGGCTGAGCTGAAACTTTCCATGTAAAATTTGTCAAGGTGGCGCACCTGCCCCAGGACCCGGAACAGCATCCAACAGAACATCTTGGAGTGGCCATGCATTGCATTGTTGTTGGGATGCACAGTGGTCTGGGAAAGACTGAGTTACAGGACATTTTTATTTTTAACAAAGGCTTCTTTTTCCATCTAATCTGAAAAAGTGTTGATTTTCTTCACAAAAAAGGATTCCTTCACTTTTAGACAGTAAAAACCCCTGAACGGGTGGTTTAGCTTTCCCCAAGATGAGGTTGGCTGTCAGACAGAATATGCCACCCAGTAATGAAGGTCAAGCAGGGAGATAATTTCATGTGGCTATCAATCTCCTGTATTAGCAGCAGACAGTGATGGAGCTGAGGTGGGCTGTCTGTTTGTATCGTGTTTGCATAAGGTCAGGCAGTGAGACAACAGTCGCTTGCAGTCAGCGGGAAGTGCAGGCGGGCTGCGGTGCGGATGCTGAGGACAGCCTGAAGGTCAAGGCTGACAGGATGACAGGCGTCAGCATGGGGACGATGCCTCCTCACCCATCCAGCTCCTGCCTTGGCAGTGCGGCCTCACCACAGCCAGGACAGGAGCAGGAAGGCTGCTGGTGGAAATGCACCTCTAGCTTGGAGCTAACCCTGTGGCCGCAGCAGGTGAAATGGTCAAAATGGGATTTTGTGGACAGTTTGGAGCCCTGTTGCCTTACATGTCAGAGTTTGGTCTCCCCCCTCCTTTGGGCTCATGTATCTTGTTCAGACCCCTGACATAGTCTCTCCATACCAAGGCTGTAAATCACTGCTGTATTTGATACAAATCATGTATTTGCATGACAGTCCACATAATTTTTCTTTTAATTTCATCTTTTTCACAAGTAGAAATGGAATTAAGTGTAAACTACTTACCCTAAGTTTTACCTCCTGAGACACCTGACTATGCAAATTCAGGATGTGAGGAAAACAGACCAGCAAGAGCAATATCCACGTGATTTACTGTCCTCAGGTACTTGCTCTTCACTGAGACTAAGGAACTCGATGCTTTTTAATTGTTGTGGTCACTCATTAGTTGGTAATGGAGTTTGGTCCACTTGGTATCACAGGATGCCTTTTGTAAAGACCTATCATTATGAAAAAGTGTGACTTCTGATGTATTTACATAGGTGACAGGTAATAAAGGCACAGAATTGTCCAGACATTCGACAACACACGTTGTATGTTTATTGATGTCTCTTTGCTTTTGGTACCACCACTATGTTGCTTTTCTTTATCAACAGTCCTCCAGAGAACTAGCAAAGGCAAGAGCGGGAATGGTTTTAAAAAGACATTGTGATTTGGGATAAAATTTTGGAAGTATTTACATGGCCACCAAGGTCTTTCCCTGCCTTCTCTCTCTGTGCTTTTGCTGTCCTCATGTCGGAGGGCTGTGGCAGTACTGCAAGTGTTGTTTGACACACAGAGAAGTGATGTGTTAGAGGAGCCACACTGCTTCCCTGTCTGCACATGGGAGAGGCATTGTGGAACAGAAAGTTGAGCTCAGCTTTTCTACGTCCAAAGTTAGTGCCGAAATCTTGAGCAGTGGTTCCTTCCTTGCAAAGAAGTGGCTCTCAGGAATGGCCTTGGTTTCACTTGTGCGTTTTTTTGATTTAGGCATAGAATAGCATTCTTTTTAAATTTTAAAGTTAGCACCATGAAAAACTCTTTTTGTGCTTGTTAATCCCAAACTTTTTAAAATCAGACTTAAATATTGATCATTTGCATGCTAAATATTAGTAGACTGAGCTTATTAAAATCAGGATGCTGGACTGAATTCCCTCCAGTCTAATAACAACCAAACACCATAATATTCTGCAAGTTGTTCAGTGACTATTTACCTAGGGTCCAAGCAGCTACAAGTCTCTCTGTTAATTAATTGGCTATATTAGTGACTTCCATTTCTTTTGTAAACTGTATTTTATGGCTTCAAACTTGTTTTCAAGAAGAAGCTGTTTCGTTAGCTAGTGTTATCATTAGCTTTCATTACTGTTTTTACAACTGTTACCCAGCAGAAATAATGCTATTGTCATACACCTTCAGGAATTGAAAACTACATGACATACCTGCAATTTTTTCCATTATATTGTCATTACATATCTGGTCTGTTTCACATAAAGATTTCCACACAGCTAGTTGAAACAAAAGAAATACAGGATTATTTTGGTCCCTTAATTAGTAAATACATGAATACTTTATCATGATATCTTCATGTGCTTCCTTAAAGCTTTGTGTTGAGTTTCCACATCTCGTTCAGACGCCCTGCCCTGGCTGCAGTAAGGCAGGTTGAATGTGGCAGGGTGTAACCCTGTCGTGAAGTGCCGGCTCCGTGTCCCATCCAGCCCTGTGACGAGCCTGTGGTGACACAGCAGGTGCTCGCACTGTCTGTCGGATGGGATGCGCTGCCTGTGCTGAAGGGCTGGGTTGCCAGCCACCAGCAGGTCAGTAGCTCAGCCCAAGAGGCTGACGTGATTCATCACAATGGGTGTAGGATGGCAGGGCTCAGAAACCATCCGGTGCCGGCGCAGTGCATCAGGGGTGTGGATCACACATGAGAATCAACGAGCCGTGACTTGGCTCGGTGCTGCGGCGCGGAGGAGAGCCCAAGTGAAAGGAAGACAGGAGTTGGGAGATTAAATGGTTCCCATGCTTGGCAGTACCTCATGGGTGGCTGGGGCACTGCCCAGGAGTGCTGGAGTGAACAAAGGGCTTCTCACTGATGTTTCCTGCACGGTGTGAGTCCCCAGAAGAAAGGGGAGTTGGGGAAAATTGATGTTTGCTGAATACACTTTTTTCCTAGCATTCTAGGCAGGTGGACTCTTTCAGGTCCGGTCTGCTGGGGGAGATGTGAGAGGCAGCCATGATCCTGCCCACATCCCCAGAGCATGTCCCTGTGCAACCGGTGGGACTGCGTGCCGTCTACTCTTCCTGCGAGGGATCCTGCGAAAGCCTCTCCTGACACATGCCGTCCAAGGCACTAATCATCGATGTTTACTGTATAGCTCATATGTGCTGCACCTGGCAACCAGCAAGGGAGCTGAAGGCAGCACGTGTTTTATATTTGAGTTGTTACTTAAAAAATCAAATTATTTGCATCAGTTTTTGACATTGTTTTTTTTCCCTTGGCTCTGCATGCCAGGGCTCACAGTGTGTGCAAAGATCTGCTTGCTACGTGTAAGCAATATTTTCCCCAGTAAAGAAAAAAAAGTGTAGACATAAAAGTTAAACATAAAAGGTGTAAAAGATGCTATGTCTTTTCATTTAGAAACCGACATGGTATTTCGTGGAGGCTTATGTCAAAGAGATTAACGTGCTGGAGCTTTACTGTATATTTATAATTGCATACAAATGCATGCTATTGCTTCATATATTAATCTTTGTTTAAAAATCATTTTGATATATTTGTTTTAGCAGCATAACTAGCCCTGGGGCACTGGGTATAATTAGAAATGGACATGGGGGGAGGCGGGACTTGTAGAATAAAGCAGTGGCCCCAGGATCACAGGTCCTAATTATAATTTATAATTAACCCCAGGATTTGCACAAACCATCTAAGCTAAACAAGGACTATGATTTTTGCTGTTTAAATTGCAACCCTTTTTTTTAAATTTCACCACCTGCTGTGTTGATGTTGTTGTTTTTGTGGCTTAAAACTTAAAAACATGGGGGGATTAGGAAAGTGGCATTTAAAACTTTTCCTATGAAATATTTACAGTGGGAATTTACTAGTTTAGGGCCAACACAGTGAATCTGCAGCAGAAGGAGTGATCTGAAAGTTGTTTACTTATAATTAAAAATCTCGTTAGTTATTTTTCTTGCCTTCTTTGCCCTTCTGTTTCCCTCTCTGCCCACAACTTCTGCTGTACACCTCAAGTACCCGTAAGCAGGAGCTATAGAGAATTGGATGGAATTGTGTCTCCACACAGATGGAGACATTAATGTTGTTTGTCCAGCTGAATGAATAGACCCAAACCCATTTCATCCCTCATGCATTTGTATATACCATGCACATCCAAAACTTCTTTTTCACCCTTTTGCTCTCCTCTCACTTCTCATCACTGCTTCAGTGCAATAGTGATGTGGCTGTGGACTGTGTGTGAGAACATCAGTTCCTGCAGCCGCGAGAGATGCTGCTTGCTGGAGAAGTTGGTGTTTCTGTCCGTGAGATCAAATAACTAATATTAAAGTTGAGCTGGAGACCTTTGCTGAAAACAAAATTGCCAGTAAGCATCAGAATGAGCTGTGCAGCTTGCGCTTCTCCTGGGGATTTTTTTCAGACCCATCAGCCACGTACTGAAATTTTCTAGAGCACAGAAGTGAATCTTAAATTACAGTGATGCTAAGCTATATAGCCTTTGTGTTCTTGCAAAAGGGAAAATAAATATGTTCCCTCAGAAAGATTATATTTTCAAAGTATATTTGACTTGAATATTTAATTAGGTTTCAAAATTATCGAGCTAATAATTTAAGTGGAAGGCTTTGGGTACTGTTTTTCCAGTTCTATCTATATCCTGCATTTGTCACTAATTAATGAGTTTCTAATGCTTCAGCTTCTGGGAAGATGAGCAACAAAGATTAACATAACTAGTAAATCCAAAGATGTGCAACTGGGTTATAGTATTTGAAATTTGACAGAAACATCGGAAGTATTATTATTTGTGACATGGCTCAAGATGGGGGATTGTGAGGAAAGTAAAGATGACAGAACTGGTGCTAACCACTGTGACAACAACTTGAAAAGCAGCCGACATGACATCTTTCCTATCATGCTGCAGAAAATGTCAACTTTGTGAAGGACAGTGAGAAAATGGTTTGCCGAAAATTTGAAAGGTAGATTCAAGAGATGCTTGTCATGTCAGATGCGATATAGTCCACAGCTGAGTGAGAAAGGGAGTCCTTGCCGTGGTGATGGCTCTCACTTGGCAGGCCCTTCCAGACATCCACACTGCTCCAAAAATGGCTACAGCTGACCTGTAGATTGTCTCAAGTCTGCATGAGACATGAGAGAGGCTTGTGCTTACACCCGGTGTGTAGGGACCGGTGGCTGGAGCCACTGGGTTTGTGTTCTCCTGGCTCACAGAGATCCCAAGAAAGGGAAAGACCAAAGGATTAGGCTTTCATTCTGTGTGTGTGACTCAGGGGTTTGGTTGGCATCCCTTCAAGTGTTGTTACTTGGGCAAAATCCACATTGGCCAGAGGTTTTCCCTCCAGAGCCCACCATTTGTCTTTGTGTGGGTCAGTGATGCTTCCAGAGCTGCCACTGCCCAGCCAGTACACAACTGATGCTGTCAGGGCAGCCCGTGCTGGGTGCCCACCATGAGTTGTTACATGGTGAGTACTTTGAGTACAGTGAGAAGCTGAGATTCATGTGAGAGGGCTGCAACCCAGCCTCAGCTGTCACATTCTGCCATTAAATCTCACCAGTTGACATTAGTGACCGAGCAAAGGGTAACACAATTTTCAGACCATTTCCAATCCCTCAGCAAATCACTACAAGGGCAGGCAGCTTTTCCTCCCTCGTTTGTCAGTGCTGATACAATTAACCCAGTGGCACTAGGAGCTGTTGTGGGTACAGGGGGAGGACTGAATGCCAAAAGTCAAATGAGGGCTTCGACCCTGCACCTTAATGTATGGCATTTATTGTGGTCTGCCTTGAATTATCTCTCTCTGCCTGGGAGCAAACCACGCACTGTGAGGTGCACAGCATCACAAAAGGCATGGACATCTCTATCTGAATATTAAATATTTTATGGAACTTTGGAATAAATTATATTAAGCATGTTAAGACATTAATTTTTTTCTCAAAATCTAATTTGGGTTCTTTGTGGCTTGCTCATTTCTTCAAAATAACTAGTACTAATTAGTTACTAATGAGACCAGATCCATACTTCCAAAATTGTTTATGAAATGTGTTCCCCAGCTGAGACATTTTATCCAAGTTTCAGCCTAAATCTTTTTTTCCTATTTTTTTCCTTAATACACAACTGAATTTGGCAAATAATCAAATAAAAATTCTGATTAAATGCTGTTTAACTTTAAATACATGCCCTGGTATTCAAGTCTTTCTCTGTGTCCATGTTGCAAGTTTTATTTAATGTATATTTAGCTTTAAAATTTTGCAGTAAATATCATGTATGGTTTGCAAGTTCTTCTTCCCAAATGTTTTAATGGTTTATTCACCTGTGTTGGAATATCAGAGTTCATATTTAGGATATTAAGCGGTTACTAAATGTAGGGTTGAGGAGAAGTGAATGCATAGATTTTATAGATTTTAAATTTTTTATAGGTTTTTTTATTTTAAGTTTAGGGCCTTTGATTCTTTAAGAGGAAAATAAAGCCAACCAATTAACCCCTGACAGGAGGTTCATTAGAAGCTTTGTAATCCCTTGCCAAGTCTTTTGTAAAACCAAATCAGTCTAGTACTGTGGATTTATTCAGCTTAAGCTGAACACTGGAGGAGGCCTTTAAGTAAGAATATTTGTTCAATTTCAAGACGTCTTACATTACCTAAAGGGTGCCTCTGCCAGCAGAGTTGCCCAGGAGTACACAAATCCTTAGACTTTGCTCTCCAGCAATGGAAGCAGTGCCGGTGATTGTGTGCCTGGCCGATCTCTTTGGTGGATGGATGGATTAGACTCGCTCTCTTCCTCTTGCCTGGGATGCTGCTGTGCAGTGGATTGTGCCATGTGGGTGTGGGGGAAAAGGAGGGGATTGCTGCTCTCAGCTCTTGTGTGGGTGGGCATCAGCAGAGGTGTGGGATGGGAGAGCACATGGACCACGGCATTATCCAGGCCCACGAAGATCCTCGGCAGGGATTGTCTGCGCACTGTGCTCTGTGAAAGATGAGAAATAGCCCAAGGCAGCAGGATCTGGGTGTCTCACAACACACTCCTGTGCACTCCTCAAATACAGGAGCGTCAAGTAGTCTGAGAAAATTTGTGATAAATTGCATAATGTGTTGATTTTTATAAATTAAAATTAAATTACCAAAGAGGCATTGCATTTTCAATGCAAAATGCATGCCATTCTTTAGGTACATTTCGGCAGAATATATTGAAGATGGTTCACTTCAAGAGATCTCTATAATGGGGTGATTCAGCAGTTAGGAAGGAGTGCAGAATTTTATATTCTGTTTATATATATGTCTGTTGTTGATACACTTTTATACTGTGAATTGTGTTAAATTAGCAGCTGAATTTTTCTGGAGAAATTCAGTCCCTATTTTGCCAGCAACAGGCTCAGTCCTGGTGTGAGAGCTGGCATTGCACTCCCTGCATGTACCTGTATTTAGAGGGAAATCTGCTTTTCCCAGCTTCTTTCNGTCCATACCTAGATTACCACTGTGAGAGAGGATACCAGTTTATTTGTTTATTTTTGATACCTTGGCAGCGGTGCTGCTGCAGTCACCCCTGTCTCGTCATGGCACATCCTCTCTCTCGGGTCTCACAGTTGGTGCGGTTCCTTTTGGAAAGGGCAGTGTGTTCTGGGACGAGGTACCAGGGTGCTGAGGTGGAGTCAGAGTCATTGTGGCGTTTCTCCTGCAGGCCTGATGGGATAGGAACTGTGACCGTGGATGAGAAAGAGCGTTTTGAAGAGATCAAGGAGCGGCTCCGTGTGCTGCTGGAGAATCAGATCACACATTTCAGGTAAAGGCACAGAGCCCAGGGTGAATGCGAGAGGAATGATTTCCTCACAGCTCCCTCCTATAAGCAGCGAAGCCAAAAGGCAGGTTTTGAATGCATACAGGAGCTTTGCATAAGTGACACAGACCTACACAGGGCAGTGAAGCATGTTTATAGCTAGCGTGTGATTTTAAATACATATCCTTTAAAGGATATTTCAAACCATCTTGCTCCCATAGGCATGGTAAAGCTGTGGATTTTTTCTAAGATATAACAAAACATGCCTTATCCTCTTATTTCTCTGTTCCTCTCTGCTCAGTTATTACTCGTTTACCTTCTCCCTTGTATTGACAGGCACGGCTTTCTGCAGGAATGTCAAAGTATGGAAAGGTTTGAAACCCCCCAAAAGGGATGAATGGCCCCCAGCACACTGATAAGGTCAGGCAGGTTGTGCACTTTCACACACGGATGGGTGATGTGCGTTACCTACACCCTGGTGCATCTCCAGGTCCTCGGCTGGAAGTAAATGTCCTTTCCAGAGGAGCTTTTTTCCCCATTTTTGGAAGGAGATGGTATTATCTACCCAAGGAGATCTAAAAACTCTCCAGGTGACACCCAGACTTAAGAAGCGGCTAAAGCTATCAGCTTATTACTAACCCATATTTTCTTTTGCTGCCTTAGTGTCTACACCAACAAACTCTTTCAGGAAGTTACCCTATAGAAAGACTGCTCATTCCAGACAGAGAGACTAGAGAATTGCTTGGACATATTTAGGAAAGTATCCTTATAGCTCAGAAAAGGCTTGTTCATGTGCACTTGGCCTAATGCTAAGATGATATGCTTTTTCTAGGTACTGCTTTCCATTTGGCCGTCCAGAGGGTGCACTGAAAGCCACTCTATCGCTGCTGGAAAGGGTAAGCACAGAAATAGCAGAGAGTCATTAAAATTACCTGTATTCATGTATCCTTCCATCTAGAAAAGCTTGAGGAGCTGTTGGCTTTGCATAGGACATGTAATTAATGATAGCTTACACTGAAGTGTGAGGCCTAGGTGGGGTTGGTGTCTCCTGCCGCAGCTGAGAGGCAGGTGTGTAGCCTGACCACTAAAAGCAGCACAGCCTGTGCCTGTGTTAATAGATAAGGGTGAAGGATCTGCCTGGCAAAGATCCATACCACAGACCCTTGTCAGCAATGCCTGGCTGCTGCCTGGTGAAATTCCCATCTTGAGGCAGACTTGTTCCCTCTGGATGTATAAAACCTGCTCACCAGGACCCTCCCCATCCCCATTCCAGCATTCCTGCTGCTCCAACATCATTCCCACCTCTGCTAACTTGCAGTATGGGCAAGCCCAGACCCAAACCCAAATCAGTCAGTAGAGTCTGGGAAGGGCAAAACATTGCCTGGCAGTGGGCAAGTGGTGATAGATCTTAATGTCATACCCTAAAAAATCATAACAGATTTCAGGGCATGCCATAGGATGTAGATACTGAAGGGAAATAATACAGCAGGGGTAGATCCCACATCCCAGGCTGGCCAAGGTGACCTTGTAGTGAGTCCTGTGGATTGTACACATGCCCTGAGAGCCACACAGCACTAGCTTAGGAATGGATGTTTGTGCTGAGCTTGGAGAAAAGCAGTTCTGTGTGCCTGATGCCACAACAAATCAGATTTTCTTGTGTCAAGGTTCTGATGAAAGACATAGTTACTCCCGTCCCTCAAGAGGAGGTAAAAACAGTCATCCGTAAATGCTTGGAGCAAGCAGCTCTAGTCAATTATACTCGACTATCAGAGTATGCCAAAATTGAAGGTAAGGCTCTTTCTTTGTGAAATTACAGTTTTTCTTATGTTTCTAGGTGGCAACTGTGGCTGGGAGCTCTTTAAAAGAAGCTCATCTGCTATTTATGCTCTTGTCAATAAAACTGTTGTGATTCGGAATAATTTTTGTGGTGTTGGCTTCAGAAGCAGTTAAGAATGGGAGCTATGCAAAACGTTTCTTTTTCTGGAAAAGAGAGAGGAAACAGTTAAAAAGAACTGTAGCTTTTTTTCCTTTGATCATTAGTGCATTTGGCCAGTGGTGTAGTATTCAGACTTGTTGTGGTTTTAAAAAACAAATTGCAAAATAACTTGGGATGTCATCTTTGCAGCTGAAGGTATACTGCAGCTAATTGCTTGTGACACTTCAGGAGACAAATGAAAAATAAAAAGCTGAAAAATTGTTTAATCTATGTTTAATCATTTGTAGCCAATTTAAAATGTCTTTTGTTCTGGGAGTGTTTCATTGTCTTCGCAGTTTGCATTGCAGTCATTGATCAGTGATCCCATACTTGCATTGGATTTCTTTCTTGTCACTCTAAATCTGGCAAAGGTGATATTATTGACCTTTTAAGTTACGGGAGAATAATAACCAGTGACCAGAGACACATGTAGCCATCAAAAAGACATTTTAAAGTTTGCTGGAGGATATGTGTTACTGAAGCTCTATGATTCACTCGTTCTTTATATGTTATCAGTTTATGTTGGTACCTTGTTGGCTGCTGTTCCGTACTTGAAACTCCCACCCAACTTTTTCCAAGTTCCCAATTACTTAAACCTGTGTGTTCCAGATGAATGGTATGTTCCGCTCTAGACTCTGGGTTTCTGTTGTGTGTGATATGAAGCTTACCCACAGCCAAGATTATTGGTGTATGCCTATAGGAAAACATTGAGAGGAGGAAAAAAAAACCAAACTATAACTCCCTCTGATTTATTCTCAGTTCTTGTTTACATGAAAAATTGGGTTGTTATTATATGGCAAATTGTCCAGGTTCTGTACATGACATGTCCTCTCTTTTTCCATTTTTTTTCTGTCTAATGATGCAAATTGTGTACCAGTGGTAATGAATTCATTGTTATGCATCCAGTGAAAAACACTTAAGAATTGGGCACTAAAAGGATGTTTATCAACTCTTGACTTGGTAATGAGTGACAAAAATAGAGAAGGAACGAAGGTTTCATAAGCACTGTATTATCAGGCAATTTATCAAAGTACTCAACTTCAGAGGATACTTTAATTGGTGTATTCTGTAAAATGCAATGTTTAAATATACTTGACAAGGATGGAGAAGGATTGAGAATCAAAAACAGCTTTTCTGTTGGATGCTTCTGCCTTGGCTCCCTTAGGTTCTCTGTATAAATATCACTAACTCGTTGGTAAGATTTGCTCTCTTCTTTCAGATAAATCTATGCAAAAACAAACTTTATGATCTGTAAGTAAAAATGCATTCATTTCCAAAGTAGAACAGTTAGTGTGTACTTTTCCTTTTGTGCCTCAATTCTTCTTGGTTGTGTTAATTATCTGCCCTCTCTTTTTGCACTGTGACTTTTAGGTCTTGGAATACTTTGAAGCAACAAACCTGTTTTTTTTTCCAGCTGCCTTTTCAGAGAAATAGTTCATTCCACACTATCTGCTCTCTTCTGCTTTTCTCCTCCTTTATCTGTGATTGGCCACAGCCACTTTTTGATGCTATTTCTACAAAAGTGGTTGTAACACCAATTTCCAAGCATGCTGGGATTGTTAATTTGAACAACCCAACATCCGCCAGCTGCATGCATCAGGTTTTCTCTTATGAGCATAGTCCACTGTATATTCAAATACTTCCTTAGAAGACAAAATGACAAGTTTACCTTGGTGAGATGCGTTTCTGTGTGCCAGATATGGCTTTGAAATCTTGCTTTTGAATGACATTTGAATAGCCACATTTAAGGCACTTTTGTCAGAAATGCAGAACCAAATCAGTGGCAGCAGTGCTTGAGGCTATGCTTATGAAGAAATACCTGTGAAATAGATACTGAAGGCTGAAATCCTTAGTATCTTGAAGCCTTAAACCAATGGAATTCTATTTCCCTCTATTCATGATGTTTTGATCATTATATTCTTGCAAACAGTTCAGAGCAAACCTCTAGAGTCATGGTCACAGCCTCTCTTGTGACTCATGGGCATGCTGAATGGTTAATCCAGTAGATCTCAAATTTTAACCCTCTTTTATTTTTTTTTCCTTTCTTTCTTTTTATCCTGTGTGTATCCCAAAATACTCTTTGGCTTTCCTTTTAACCTGATATGAAGTTTTCCTCTGACCTATAGCTTATAACCTCTTTACCTCTGACCTAAGCCTCTTGCATGCCCAAATCCTCTTTTATAGGGAAAAAGAGAGAAATGTATGAGCATCCTGTCTTCTGCTTGGCCTCTCAAGTGATGGATTTAACCATTCGTGAGTACCTACCACCCTCCTCTCCATGCTGTCCTCACTTTCTCTGTTCTCATTACCTCAAGAAAGTCCAGATCCAAACCAACTCACTCTCCTTGCTTCAAGTCTTTTAGCATTGGCTTGTCTGTTGCTTCTTGTCTGTGAAACCCAGTGTGAGAAGTCCAGTCAATTTCTATCAGCCTAAACCAGGTTAGACAATTAACCCATTTGTTTGTGACAAACTCAGTTTTTTCAGTTCTTCTTTATGTCCATGACCTGAATGCATTTTTACTTTGCTTCTGTGTAACCCCAATTTGTAAAGTGCTTGTCACTGGTACACAATCAAAAGGTAGCAGCTACATCGTGGAGAAGTGAGCTAGAGGTCAGATAAAGGACACTTGGAAAAAGCCATCCCTTTGCCTGCGTATAAGATCTTTACCCAATCCTGTGTATAAGATCGTATAAGGCTGTCCTTTCTCTGTACATCAGATCTTAATGTCTCCTGTCTGTTAGCTCTCAGCAAAAGGATGCACTTTACTTGCTCTCCTCCTCGATTTTTTTACTTACTCCTTTGCACCAAGCTCTGGAGGGGACACTCCGACTCCACTGTCACTTGGAGACCCCCTCTGTGTCCTCAGAGCTCTCCCTCTCTGGTTTTCTATTTGTGCAGCGTTTTCTCTCACCTCCGTGAAAGGAGCCTCCTTTGGTAACCCCACACTCGGGGGGTGGGGGTCGAGATGGGGTGACTTTTCTTCTTTTCAAATGTCATATATCACGCATAACTGGGGGGCTGTGCAGTCCACTTGCTCATTAATCCTGCATATCTGTTCTTGTTTCTCTCTTTTCTCTCCTTGTTGCTTTCTCTCTTTCATATAGAGAATCAAAAGGACGCAGGTGAACAATTGTATATGCATTATAAATTGTTAGGACTGTTGAGTTATATTTATTTTGTTTTCTATTTTCATAGCTCCTTAAGATATGTACTCCTTCAGGCTGAAAATGGAGATGCATTGATACTTAAGGAGTTAATTTGTGCTGTCTACATAATCTCCTTTTCCTCCTTCCATAGAATAGAGTGTAGATTAAAAATACCCTGTAGAGACGTATTACCTTCTTAGGAGACAGTTGTAGAGAAGAATCTAGTCTTTGTAAAGAGAAAGTTTCTTGTGTTTCAAAAGAACTACAGCTCATTTTGGGTGAAAAAATGTTGATGATTTGGCCATTAATTTTCCACACCTAACAAACACATTTATGAGTAAACTAACGTTCATTTTTGGTTTTCATGCCTTCTGTTTTCTGCCCTGATGGGAGGACTGGGTTTTTCTTTATTTCTTTATTTCTATTTATTTGTTAATGTGTAACAAACAATCTGGTGGGACAGAAGTTGTGTTTGTCTCTTGTTTATAACCTGTGGTGACATGTAACAATGCAAAGGCTCAGCTCAAGTGCACATCTCTGCAGAAGGGATGCTGGAGCTCTGCAGCCCCTCTTCTCGTTTCTGTTGTATCCCAGAGTCCTAGTTCCAAAGTCCTTGAAACCTGAACTGTTCATTTCTTTTTGTGAGTAGATTGTTCTGTTTTATGGGGGGAAAAAAAGGATCAGGTTGATTTCAGCTCTGTTTGCACAGGGAAATTGCTTTAGAGAAGCTGTACAAGATGCTGGGCCAGGTTCTGGCTTCCCCGGACCTCCTCAGCTCAAATTTGGCCCATAATCTCTTGTATCATAGTAAAATTAATTGTAAATAATAATCAATATTTAGAAAATGGAGAATAATTTTTCATTACATCTATGAAAGGTGCAAATAAACAAAAGCAAATACAACAGTCCCAATTATTACCATTAACTGTAACAATCAGAGTGAGCACAGGCTGTTGTACATTAAGTACAATAACTGCAGGGAGCATCATGCTTGCTGCAACAACCTGTCACATGCCTGCAGTTTAGAAATTCAGAAGGACATTCCTATGGCCCAGCTTGTTTAAAAATAACCTGCTTCTTCCCAATGCTTGGAGGAAGTGAAAGGGCACAGGGAGTTGTGACTCCATTGCTTTGTGCCTACAAATCTCCCCTTGTTTTAAATAAAAAATTTTCAGGCAAGGTCAGCAGAACTCACTTGAAACCGGTTCCTCAGCTTAAGTGGAGTCAAAAGTGACTGGGGTTTGGCCTGACTTTTTTATTTTGCCAGAAGCAAGAATAAAAATAAGATGCTGAAAACAACTTCTTCTTAAACACATGAATGTTACCCTTTGATTGTCCTTTCTCCTGAGATGTGTGTAGTCTCTTGCCTTGCATTAAAATATTGAAGTAGAACATTAACAGGAAACTGTGCTAAAAGAATTAAAAATTATTACTTACTTTAATTATTAATCACACACAGCTACTAACACTCAGATTAATAATTGTAACCTTTTAATAAATGTTTGTATGTTTATTTATGTAAGTCAGGAATACATAATTATTTTAGAAAAGAATAACTTCTCCATCCCTTATGCATGGGGATCCCATGAACACAAGTGCCACCTTGCTGGAATTGGGTACAGGCAGCTTCAGAGGTGGTGCCAGCCAAGGCAATAGCCAGTTTGACAATTGATTGTGTTTGGTGTAAGACTGGGGTTTTTTACTCAGTTTTCAGACTGAGTAATTCTCATATTGGAATTTGCGTTTGGTCTCTGTAAGGAGAGGTTTCTCATGGTAAGGCTGAGTTGGTACACAGAGATGAGCAGTGAAGGAGACATGGGATTGGAGACAGGTCTCACCTCAGTGCTTAGTGCCAGGGTGTGGGTGGCAGAGCAGTGAGATGTCTCATGGAAAGTAGCTGGAGAGCAGAGGAACCCAGTGAAGTCCTATTGCTCTGTCACCAAGGCAAATCACCTACTCTTGAGCTATCCAAAAATGTCAGGTTTTTGCTTGTCCAGCAGCTGCTCCATCCCCTGTGCAGGGAAGGAGGCTCCCAAGGCACTACATCTTGCCATGCTGCATGGCTGGCACACACTGTCCTCCCTGGATGGGCTGCTGGGGAAGCTTGACCTCACTTGAAAACACACCCCGTGGTGATGCCAGGTGGGTGTGAAGCTGGAACCCGGTCAGTGCAGGGGTCAGTGCTGCCCACGGAGCAGCGAGGGGCAGCTGCAGTGCCTGTAGAGAGGCAAACATCTCTCAGGTGCCTGTGTCAGGCTGGGGACCCAGGTGCACCCACAGGAGAGGGACTGAGCACGTCAGCTTGGGCTGCGTCAGCCCAAGCTGGCAACAGCCATGGAGCATCTTGCTCATACACTCACCCCAGCAGGCGTGGAAGGCGTATTCCACTGAGGAAGTGGGTGCAGGAGAGGTTGGTTTTAGACTAGAGCAATACAGCAGGTTGTTAAGAAGCAGTGGCATTTTCCAAGGCATTTGTACTGGCCCTTGTCACAATCCCATGCTCACTTTACGTCACTCGCCTTCCCTATTTCTGGATCTCAGCCTGGGAAGCTCTGTGCACATATCCGTAACTCAGCTGAGGAGCTGAGCTGCCTGTCAGTTAACCAGGTCTGAGGCAAGGAGAGGTCCTGTGTGATTTGTGAGCCCAACCCCTGCTGGGCAGTCACTCCAGCATTTGTGATAAACCACAAAGCTTAAAAAGAAAATAAAATTGCATTCTTTGAGTAAATAAAAATGTAAAATATATGAAAACATCCATCTTTGTATGCAGGAGTGGAGGCTGAAGTCATTCATAAATCCTGAACTTTCACTCAGGCATGACTGTAACCTGTATGCATGTGTGCTGAAATGCTGCTTTATTTGTTTCATTTCTTGAAATGGCGTTTGGCTGTGTTTAACAAAGAATTGTTATGCAGCTTTCAAGATTTCCTCTTGCCCTTTCAAATGCAGTGTCTAAAGCAATACGAAGTTACTGCATGAGCTTCAGAAATTGGAAGATCTGCATTCTCATGTTATCTTTCTACAAGTCTCTCACCAACTGCGGAGCAACTCGCTGCCTGGGGCATGAGATACAATTCAGATAGGCATGAATTCTTCACTAGGCTCAATAATCATTAGAAAATCAGGAGAGCAGCTCTCCCTTCAGTATGTTGAGTTTTTGAGGTGAATTAGCGTCTTCTTCTGAATTAAAAAAAAAAAAATTCTATGATTTTTTCTTTCCTATAAAATAAAACATCTTATTTTGAGAGAAATAATAAAATCACTGAAATCCCTTTCAGATCCATGCAAATTAATTTCATGAGTATAATAAAAGGCTGCTCTGCCTTGTCCTCGGGCTAAGTCCATTATGCTTTATAGCTGTCTTGAGAACAGCAGCTTTTTGTATCGTTTTGATGGTTGGCTCACCAGTGTATGCACAGATAACACTTGGATGCTAAAGCCTTTAGCAAGGGCCATGAATTTTTAATTATTACAAGAAAATCCTTGAATCAGTGGCTACGCTTTTAAAAAATATGAAAAGTCAATAATATTTTTCTCCTATTGCAAGTGTAATTTTTAATGTTGCTGATGTCAACCCATGTAGCAGAAATCATGGTGCTGAGGGAGAAATACGTAGTTTGAAAATCTTTCAGTCTGTAAAGAGTCACACACAATGAAATGTGTGCAATATCTATACCCAAAGTAGCACAGATTTATGATTATACCTGTTATTGCAGACTGAAGCTCATTGCAAGCACAAACCCGGAATTTTCCAAGTAATTTGAGCTTCTGCAATTATTTTCTGTGCCAGTATCATGCAGAAGCATAAAAACCTTTAGAAGAATTTTGTCCAGGAAAGCACTTTGTCAGGCAGTAAGAAGCTGCTCCAGGCTCTGATTTCAGTGATGAAGATGTTTGAATCTGACCCATCTGACACACAGGAGCAACAAGTTCAAGAGCATTTCTGATGCTAAACTGGCTGTAGCGAGGGATTAGAGAGGAAAAGGACAGGGAAAAAAGAAAAGACAAAGTGAAACAAAACCTGCTACACGCTGCAGCTGATCTCTAGCAAGTGCCATAAAACCCATCCAGACTCACACATCTTCCTCTCTTTGAGTGGGAGCTGAGCCACCCCTGAAAGGGACCTCACGTGTCATCTCTGAGACCTGGACCCAGAGAAGCATGTAAACTCCAGTGCCTCATAGGGCATGGCTGTCACAACTCCATTTCTATTTAAATTTTCAAAGGAAATTAATCCCTTTCCTTAGCCAGACCATAATCTTTTAAATTTTCTTGCAATAAAGAGACAATGAAGAAAAGCATGGGTTGGGGCTCATGGGTGTTCAGTGCCCCCAGGAACAGAGAGAACTCTTCCTTTCCTTCAGCTCCAGGTGGTCCTGCAGCCGTCATGCAAGAGCCTTGCATTTGGGTCTGAACAACTGAAATGTGTGAAAGAGATGAATATTTGTGCAGATTGGGCCAGATCAGAATTATATCAAGAGTTTGTTGCTTAGCCTGCTCCAATGCCTTGTGGGAGGTTGTTTCCAAGAGCGGGTGGTGGCGGGGGGGATGCCAGGAGCAGGGTAAGGTGCTGGAGGGGTCTCTTACAGGCCCCCCGGGGAAGTGAGAGCCACCCCAGGGCACTGTGCTGACAACTGCACAGCGGGAGCCTCCTCCAAGCTGTTCTGTACGCACTGCACTAGCGACTTGTGAAGATGCTGCTGCATCTTTTGCCTTTTCCTCCTCCTCCTTCTCTATTAATGACTTTTCCCTAGGACAGAAAACACTTTCACTAATCAGGCCCATTCAACACTCTGGAGTCTGGATGTCTGTGAAGTCTAAGAGCTATTTTTGGATAGGTAGCTGTTAGGGATACAGGGGCTGGACTCCACATTTAAGGATGCTTGAGGGCTGCAGTGCTGAAGTGTGCAATGGGGTGCAACTCAGATGCATTTTCACCTTGGCTTTGGCACTCTTGGGAAGAGCTCTCTGATACCCCCAACTTTGCCACCCAGCAAGGGGTTGGCAAGGGGTTCCCACCCTGTGGTTGTCAGATGTGGGTGGGAGGAGATGTGCAATTTCCTCTCCCCACCATCCCTTCCCATGCAGAGACCTTGGCACAAACTGCTCTCCATATTGACGGGCAGTAAAGTATTCTTCCTACATCTACATGTCAAGCTCAGGAGCCATCAGTGAGTAGCCAAATTGAATTCTTGCTTATGTTTTAAAGTAGACTGAAAGTCATTAGGCCAATGCCCAAAAAGCAGTTAGTTTTGTCACTTGAGACTGAGGTTTGTTTCTGGGGACAAAGTCACCCTTGGTAAACATTAAGGGTTACTCCAGAGATGAATGAATATATTTGCTTTTCCTGTTGTAAGAAAACTAGGAAAAGAAAAAAAGCCAGTAGCTTGAATCTGAGAGTCTGAATTAATCATTACACAGCTTAAAAGGCTAAAAATATGTGTGTGTGTGTGTGTGTGTGTGTGTGTGTGTGTGCACGCCTGTGTGCATTGTGTGTGTGTTTATGTATGTATATCTATCCGTGTGTGGAGAGGGGCACCAACCTAACTCACACTCCTTAATGGTTTCCTTGAATATTCTTTATTATACTTTGATAAGTGTTATAGTTCTGTGAGAAATAAAAGCAATCAGAAATCTCCTTTGCACAAGCCAACTGACTTTTTTTTCTCCCACTGGAAAATGCAAGCAAAATGGCAAGGACTTTTGGCAATAGAATGTCCAGATAAATATGCCAGATTCCTTGAAAATGACATGATTAAAAATAGTCACAACGCTGCTAAAAACTGTTATTAAAAGAATAGAAACTATTGTTTTAATATATTCACAGTATATAATTTATTCTCTGGGTGTATGTAAAAGGAAAGGCTATTTTCTTTGAATTTTTCCTATGCTGATATTGTAAACTATATGACAGATGGGTCAAGTCCTGATTGCAGTATTCTAACATTTGGAATAGCAAGTAACATATTTGATAGAGCTGGCAAGTTTTTATATATGATTCAACCCAGAATATAAAAGCCACTAGAATTCCAAGTTGAAAATAATTAAATGAGCTGGAAACGATCAGGAACCACACATTTTTAAGTGACAGATTTTTTTACATGTTTAAATTGCACAAGAATATTTTATAGCTCCCTTTAACCAACAGTGACGTTTAATTCTAAAATGTGTAATTGATATTTGCAAAGCAATTAATTCCTATGGCTCATTATTCTATTGCTAAACATACCTAAGCTTTGGGGAGCTGACTTCTAGTCGTGTTTTTTAGTTCACCTTTTCTGAATTCCAGAGTTTTAAATGAATTAACTCATCTCAGTCTCCTCATGTGACTGCACAAAGTGCAGTTTTGTACTTGCATTGCATTTTTAGCTTTCTGATTGCATGGTACCGTAGGATGTTTGAACCTGACGACTTTTAGAATATGTGTTGTCAAATGGTGTCCTTACCGTGTAATACCTCAAATACTGATAAGCAAAAACCCAGCAGCTTATTCCATTTGTATTTGGTCATTTCTGCTTATGTTCCTTTTGAAGTTTCCATCTTTTTGTCACTGTTTTTAAGTCATTTGTCTCTTTACTTTTGGTGTCTCTCTCCGTCATGCACAACCAGCCCGTCCGCCCAAGCCTAAGCCGCCGGCTGGGCCACCGTCATCTCCTCAAATGCAGACTAACATGATAGATCATATGCTCAAAGGCATGGCCAAACAGCCGCCAAGTACTGTAATAGTCTTCCTTTCTTTTATTCAGTGGTTTTCTAGTCTAGCAGCCGCTTCTGTAGCAGTAGAAAGCTAGTCCTCATATGCAGCTTTATACAAAACACCTAGTGCGACGTGGTAGGTTTTAGAGATTCAGAGGTAGCATTTCTTTCAAAATGTCCACATTTTTTTGTCTAGCAATGTCTGACATATGCAACATTTTCAAATATCAACGTCAGCACAAAATAACATTGTTGTTGCATAACATTTTGCATGGAAACTATAAATATGTATGAGCTTTACATGATGTTGGATGAAATGTTTGATAAGTATATCGTATATGTTTCATGTAACTGTCAGTGCTCCAGCTATCTTAGCAGAATAATCTGATGTATAGTAACTTAACCAGGGAAATATTTAAAATAAGAAGGAAAAAAATTAAGATTGACATCTGCTGGCTGCCAAAGTTGTATAAGCATCAATATTTTCTTTAAAGACAGCATCTTTGAGCAGTTGTTCTTATTAACACTTTTGTCTTTTAGTTATATTTGAGAGCAGATCAATGTTGCAAATGAGAATGGGCCTGATGCTGCTCTGATCAATGGAAAAGCTTCCCCTTGGCTTCGGAGGTGCAGAAACAATCAGATCTTACTAAGGGACCTGTCTTTGGTCTCCTTTTGCAAAAGGAAGTGGTTTCTACTTCTTGTAGCTGTTGAGGTGCTGGATAGAATAGGACAAAGACTGAGGAGTTAACCAGGAGCTCTCCAATTTCAGTATTTGCTCAGTAAATTATGTTGAGGGGAACCTTGATTTTTTTTTTTATTTCCTTTGATTTTTTTGTGATACAAGAAACAGCAGGACGACTGGAGAAGAAACACCCAAGGCCCTTTTCTGTGCCATAAATCAGTAAAACTGTAGAGTTCGTTTGCACAGTGCTTTACCATTCCTCAGCCAAGCTGAGCCCCTACAGTGCCAGACTTCAGCTTGCCAAGCTCCTCCAAAAACCAGCCACATGCCCAAATGTGACTGTCCTGAAACAGATGGCTTTCCTTTTCGTGGGAAGTGTCTTACCTGTAAACAGGTATTCAGGGAAAACTAGGGACTGGCAAGACTTTGAGGGGGAGAATGAAGTCCTGGAAGTTCCCTGTGTCTTCAGCAAGGCAGGGATTTCTCCCTGGGTGACCTGGTCAAGCAGAATGGACCACCTTGTGCAACCATAAGTTTCTGTCCCACCAGTAAACAAGACCTAAACACTAGGGAAAAAACGGGTATGTGGAAGGCTGGAGCAAGATGCCCTGTCAGTATCTGGCCTGTTGGCGTATGGATCCCAAGGGGGCAGGTCTCCCACTCCACTCCTGCTCCAAACAAGCATCACAGAGAGATTTTGCACACCCCAGGGCAGTGAGCTGCCGTTTGATACCTTGGAGAGGCCAAAATACCTGTGGATGCAGAGGTATGAACTGGCTGTGTAGTGAAATGCCCCTCTTCGCCCTCGCTACTCTGGAGATCTGGGACTGGGACCTGGGTGTGAACCAGAGAGACATGTCTGTGGTCAGCTCTGCAGAAGCTGTCATTCAAGGAAAATGTGATTATTTTCTTCTCCTCTATATTATTTCTAGTGAAATGCTCTAAATGTTCCATATTGGTAGCACCTCATATTTTTAATGTGTTATTAATAATATAAATTATCTAGAAGAATATAATTAAATATTTTTTAGAGTTTTCAGAAAACACTGCAAAATAACTCAATATAGCTAAACACCAAGCTCCAGGATTTAAACTCTTTGGTTTGTTTTGTGGGGTTTTTGTTGTAAAGTTGCATCTCTTTTCCCATATAAATCTTACCTACAAGTGTGGGATTTACACTTTCCACTCCCTCCAGCATGCATAGCTCCTGACCCTTGTGGAGTTAAATCCTGGAGAAAGAGTTTTGCTTTTAGTAGCAGGTGACATTTGAATTGCTCAAGTCTTAACAATTTATTACAAGTGCAGACAGATTTATTTGAATTGATCTTCTTAAAAGAATTTTTAAATAATATAGACATGATTCCTATAATAGCATCATCTACGTCGAAGGATACATATTGTTCATACATGAGTGGCCAGATGCTGTCTTTAGGGAATGTGATGTTCTTATTTGAGCTAATAAAGTGCCACCATAAAGCAAACCAACTCTGACAGTATTGTGAAATTTGAAGCTGGAGCACTGTATTTTCATAGTATAATAATGAATGTGGCTTTCTGGTTTGCTCAGTACTAATTATATAAGCATTTAACATATGCATGAAAAGATCTTTAAAGCTGTAGAATATTATGGGATTTTTTTTTTTAACCTCTCGAATAACTTACTGTACATCTGGCTTTTCACCCTGCCTTCCTTTTAACTCACGTTCTTGTACTACAGAAAATGTAGGCCGGTTAGTCACACCAGCTAAAAAGTTAGAAGATACAATACGTCTGGCAGAGTTGGTAATTGAAGTCCTACAGCAAAATGAAGAGCACCATGCGGAGGTGAGCAGTGTCCCTGGCGAGGTTGTGTCCCGCAGGTCTTCCGCAGGATCTGCTGGGAGCTTTGTATATTTGTGTGATGTCTTCCCAACTGGTGCTGGGTTATCTTTTTTAAAAGCTGAAAGTATTCATAAGTAATGACGCTCAAGTACGATGAAGGCAAAGTACACTTCAGGAGGAATGTGTTTTCAGAGGGGAAGGAGGGCTAAAGGAGGAATTCATTGAGATGTGCTCTCCTCGATGTCAGTCTGCAGCCTTTCTGACAGTGCCAGCAGGAGCTGTATCTGGCCAAAATATTCACCACCAACTACATGCAAGAGCAAGCCTGTCTACTTTCCAGAAAGGTTGTATTTCTAAATCATGACCTGTGTGTGTGTGCCTCCGGCCAGCCTGAGCGGGGTCCCTGCCACCACTTCTGCTGTCTGGAGGGCAACAAGGAAAACTGCAACAAAACAGAACAATTCTCCTTTCTACCCTTTCTGAGCATTCAGGTTGTTTCCAGGGGTTTCTCTGGGCCCCTCCAGTACATGATTAACTCACCTGGTTTTCTGTTGGCCTCTTCTGCCTTGGCTTATTGGGAATACTTCAATTACTAGTCACAGAGTTTAAGATGAACTATTCTCTGTTACTCATTGTCTGGCTTATCTAAGGCCTAATGCAACCACTGTTAACTCTTCAAAGCACCTTAACAGAAAGATTTGTGTTTTAAAACCACCGAAACCATGTCATAGTCAAATATACACCAGAAAATTGTGAGGTTTGATCCTGGAAACACTTGATCCCACAGGCTGGCACGGCTGCCTGTAGTCCTGCTCTCAGCCCTTCAGGACATTTCTGCTTGAGCAGGTGATGTTGCATACCCATGTAAGTACTTGCAGGATTGAGCCCTGAGTTCTCTGTAAATCTGATGCTCTTGAGTGCGTATTGAGAAGTTAATGATTTTAAAATTTGGAGTGAACAGTTATTGTTTATGACTGTAGGTATTGTAGCACTAATTCACTATTTTCTCCTTTCCTTCCTATTCATATATATATATAAAAATATATAGATATAGATATACTCAAAATATTTTGCATTAAGAGCATTTGATAAATAATTTCACAATCACCTAAAAATCATTCCAGTGTGTATTAAATATGCAGTATAGTTTTACTTATTGATAATACACAGCAATCCACAAAACCCAACTAATGCCTGATTACATATTTAAATTTCCTCCCTGTTTTTCTACTGTTCATTCAATCTTGGATGATCCTGGCAGGGGAAAGAGGTATGTGACTAAACTGAATGAAGCGAGTCACTCCTGTCATATTCCGTGCATGCCCTCTCAGTGCCATGTTTCCTACTGGGATTTTACCCGGATTGCCCTCGCTTCCCTAACTTTGACCAAGGAATGTAACAGCAAATTTGGGTCGGCTGCTTGCGGAGCTGGTAGCCTGACACAGGACGGTAAATGTGGCATAGCAGTCCAGTCCATGCATGCAGCAATGGGTATATTTTACAAGCGCTGCAGTTACATCCCAACACAACCCTACCTGCCTGGACTCGCTCCTCAGCCTGTTGTTACCTGTCGTTTGCATTCACCCGACCTCTAGTACACTGTGGTGGAGATGGGCTAAGTACTACACGAGTGCCTAGAATGGTAGTGGTCTTCCTTTGTCTGTATGTGCCTTGTACTGGATATACAGTATTTATATGTAGAGAGAGAATATACGGGGTGAAGAGTGAAATAAACTTCCTTTTTACTAAAGCAAGGGGTGCTTGAGAGCACTATGCTTCTGCACAAACTGTTTTATTCCACTCCTCACCAGCACAGGCTGGACATAAAAACAGCTGGCAAGGAGGTTTTTTAAAACACAGGTTATTTTGAAAAGAGGAAGCAGTTGCAGGACCGGTCACACTCAGCCAGCCATGCTGCCAAGATCCTCACGTGAGGAGGAAGGCTCAGAACTGTTCTCCAGCATCTTTTCTGTCACAAGGTTTTGATTAGAGACAGAAGGTTAATGCCAACACAGATAGGAGGCATCCCAGTCCCTTGTTCTGAACAGTGACCTGGAAGGATGAAATCCATCTCTTTCCAGAAGCCCAGCACACTGTCGGTGCGTTATTGAATCCCTGTCCTGAGGGTGGCTGTGGCATTTCAGCAGTGCACAGGCAGTTGGCCAGCTCTCTGTACACTTTGAATTGCACCCAAGGAAGAGAGAGAAGAGGCTGGGTGGTTTATCACTGATTTTTATTATGCGTTGTAGCCACATTATGCTGTCACAGTGCAATGAGCATTCCTGAGGTATTACACTTTTTTCCCCACCATATAATTCCAGGTGACGTTTTTTTTATATGTTGTCACTCACCTGGAGAAGGCTTGACCTGCCAGGTGTTGCTCTTGGGTCTACTTTGGTTATTCAGCAAAAACTTAAGTTGCACTGCTTACTGAAGAAATGCCTTACTTTACTGAAAAACAATAGTTTTTGCAATTAATACATGCCCCCTTTTTCCCCATGTGGACATCCAGGTAGACACCCTAATGAGAATTTAGAAAATAATACTCAGAACATATCATGTCTAGTCAGTTGGGTTTGTCTTACCCATAAGAAGGAAGCAACCCAGCACAGGCAGAAACAGCAGAATCCGTGTGCCTACATCTGTAATCTGGGAGCGGGAGGTCTCTGTCATTGTGGCACCTCTCCCATCGGATGCCTTCTAGCTCCCTTTCCCTTCTTCTGGATGACTGATGACAAATGCCAGAGACAATGCCATTCACCTATTTTTGAACTTGTGTTTTCTCTCTCTATGTATACGTATGTGTATATGTATATATGTATCTTAACTCCTTGAGGTCATACATATATACATGTGTATCCATGTGTAAAATATACAATAATAGGTGTGTTTGACTAGAAAGCACACTTTTCCCCCCCCTTTACATTATTATTTAAGCAAAGCAGGTAAGTAGATGGTAAATAAATGAAATGTTACTGTCTTAAAGGAGGTTTTCTAAGTATGGTGTTACCAATCCTGCTTACAGAAATTAGGGAGGAGGTTGAGGATCCTGACATAAGTTAGAGAATTACAGAGTTAAAATTTGACTTTTCCAGCAAAAGGGAAACTGTTACTGGTTTGGGCATGTATTTTTTCCGCAATGTTCACATGCTTTTCTTTTTTTAAAATAGCTCTTTTTTTTCCCTTTTTGTGGAAGCAGGTTCTTATTGCAGGACTCTGAAGTGTTTGTGTTGGGATTTGTTACAGAAGACATTCTTTGACCTCCCCTCTTTTCCCTTCCCCCAACATGCCAGTTGCTATTGGTCCTTGGTAGCAGTTGCTCGATGCCTGCTGACCTGTGGGCAGTGTCTGGTGGGTGCCAGCATGACAGGCTCTGGGCAGGCAGAGGCACAGCCAGAGAAACCACATCAGAGTGAGGATCCTCTCTGCACCAGAGCCCCAGCACCCTCCCTGGAAACCACAGCCAGGCACTGCTAACTTAAGAGGACCCTGCACAGCCCCACTGCTCAGCAGCGCTCCTTTCCTGCCTGTGCTTTGTGAGCAGGTTGGAGCAGGCATCAGGAGCACACCTGCGTCTTGATGTTTTCGGTTCCTCTGTGGTCTCTCAGCAGTTCGATGCCTCCCAACATGGCACTCACAGGCATCCAGCCGTGTGCCTGGCTGGACACCAGCACCAAATGTGGAGAAGAGCTGAAGAGCACTGCCCCACATCTCAGCCCCACACAGGCTCCCTCGCCTTGGTTTTGTCTTTTCCAGAGTGACAGCTTTACAGATGCCCAGGGCCACTGTCACCACTACCACTGCACCCCTGAGCATCCCCAAGCAGGAGCTACTGCAGCAGAGCTGGGCAGCTTCCTCCATGGGCATGGAGCTGAGGACAGTTTGCAGACAAAGGACTCTGCTGTAGCCACCTCATCCCCATGCCGTGACCACTGGGACACTCACCTGCTGGTCTTGCCGTTCCAGGCGTGGGCAGACACTGAAGCTGTGCCTTCATGGCATAGCTCACCTTGTCCACATCTTCACCCCCATTACAGAGCAGGCCCAATACTAAGATTAGTTAGGGGGTCATGTGGTTATTTTGGTTATTTTACATCTTGGATGTGCTCTGGGAAGAGAATGCCGTGTGCAATGCCCAATCTGTCCATGCCTTCACATCAATTTTAGATCAACTCATGGAATAATAATAGCAGGGCACTGTCTGCTTTATATTTTGAAGGATTGAAGGAGTGGAAGTAGTTCCAAAGACCCCCTGCCGGCATCACTGGCAGCTGAGAAGTCAAGCCAAAACAGGAAAAATCAAAGGGCAGTAATCTGTTTTGGGGGTGCTGTTCCCTCTCAATGACCAAGTGAACCAGTAGCTGGAGTTGCGCTGTGCACATCAGTGCAGTTCTTCATCAGTGAATCAAAATTGAACCCTGAGAGAGTGAAAGCCCATTCTGTTTATTCACATCTGCTAAAACCTGCAGAAAATGTCCCTCCCTGACGGGCAATTCCTCTTCAAACTGATTCCTCCATTCCCAGTCCCTTCTGTTTCATCTCCACTCTTATGCCTGTTAGAGGTTTCTTTTTCTCACAAAATGCCACAAAGCTGTTCCTAAGCTCCTTTAAGTCACTAATTTCCTATCACTTCGAAATGACAGCAAATGGTCCTATGGACAGCTCTTCTCATACTGCATGTTCCCAGCCAGAAGTGACTACTGAACACGCATGCATGCATTCGCAGCATTCACATCTGAGCCATGTATGATGTGAATGTCACCTCAGAGAGCCCACACAGCGAATTTTAAGGACCCATGTGCATGAGAATGAGTTACCTCACTGATATTTTTCGGTTTTAAAGTTTAGACATTTTTTTTCCTGCCTCTGTGAAAATATAGGCTTGCCGTAGATATTTTTTTTTTACCTTGGCATGTTGATAGTAGAGCTTTGTAATGGGTTCCTAATCAGTAGCATCATGAAGTTGGTAGTGTGTTAGCTAACCGTGTAAAATGAACAGTGCTGTACTAACTTTTACTGGTGATGTTTGAAATATCTTTAAAACAGAGTGTGAATTATTTAGGACAGATTTTAATGTCTCAGGCTTCTAGTTTTTCGAGACAAATGCAAGTACTGAATCTAAGTAAAATTTAAGCTGTTGAAAAACTCGTCAGAAAACCCACAAGCACAGTGAAGAAACTCCCAAATTTTTGTACTTTAGAAATAAGAATTTGTTGATTTTTTCCTGATAATTAGCATCATTAATGATGAATGAAGTCATTTATTGTAAATTGAACAGATGAAACCTTCTGTAGCTGCATGCCTTTACAGTGGAGCTCTGAAGAGATCCTCTACAAGAAACCTTTGTGTTAGAACAGCAGTGCCTAGTTCTGTGATTAGCACTGCCCATGTAGGCTAGTGCTCCAAAGCACTGTTCTCTTTACAATAAAGGTAGTTTCCATGGGGTGCACTTTTTTTTTTTTAAGATATGTGGCCTAACTTTCCCTGTGCTTTATTAGAACTAATACACTTCTTTATTATCTTTTTCTACCAACTCTGAAGGCCTTTGCTTGGTGGTCAGACCTAATGGTTGAGCACGCGGAGACCTTCCTGTCCCTGTTTGCAGTGGATATGGATGCAGCATTAGAGGTGCAACCCCCAGACACCTGGGACAGCTTCCCGCTCTTTCAGCTCATAAACGATTCCCTCCGTAGTGACTGTATGTATTTTGTATTTTGATAATTTCCTTTTCAGTGGGCAGCTCTGGTTACTGATAATGCTTTCAGCCTCTCTGTACTGCACAGAGAACTGAGATGGGTAGAGGGTTACAGATTTACACACTCTTCTAGCATCAGCTTGATTTTATTCCATTGCCACTAGAAAAAAGCACACCCCTTAAATCACCTCAGTCAAAGGTGGGAAGTTGAACTTTTATTTTGCTTCATCTTCTCAAGTCTCTTGGTAATGGCTGCCTGATAAGCAGGGAATTAGGTACTCTATCTCATTGTCTTTAAATGTGTGTATCGTTTTACATGTGTGTACTGCATTTATTTAGCATAGAGTAAACCAGTCCCTGCTTTAAGATTTTATTGAAGGGAGTAAAATAGTAAAGTAAATGGAAGCAGGAGTAGTTCAGAAGAATAGTGCTTTGTGAAATAAGACTATTCTCTGAAGCACTTGGGCCCATGCTTTCAAAGCCCTTGTGAGGATTTGGCACTTTCCTGGGTAGTCTGACCCTTCCCTGGGGAGCTGGTGGCAAAACTGGCATTGCCTTAGCTAGGTCCTAGACCAGGACCCCAATTAGCTTTTGAAGACTACGTGAAAGCAGGGACTCATCCTCAGAAAGCAAGTTCCAGCATCATGGTAGTGAGCAACCACAGAAGAAATTATTCTCTCACCTGCTAAAGCCATAATGTTTGCCATGCTGTATTTCTTACACCAGTTTTTATTCACAGGAAGTGATAATGTATTTGTAAGTTTGACTTTAATGGAAAAGAAGGTTCATTGTCTGTTTATTTGTTTGGAGTAAGAAGTCGTTCCTGCTGTCTGTGTCATGAACATTGGTGCCTGATGCCAGCTCCTGTTATGTTCTTGAAGTTTTCCTATTGACTGACAAATTCATTGTGTGATGAAGTGCCACAATGTGGTTTGTTACAGAGGTTATAGTAACAGTAGTGTCTTACTATACTTTTATTTATCTATTCTAGATAATTTGTGCAATGGAAAATTCCACAAACACCTCCAAGACCTGTTTGCTCCACTTGTTGTTAGATATGTCGATCTGATGGAGTCCTCAATTGCACAGTCAATTCACAGGGGCTTTGAGCGGGAGTCATGGGAGCCAGTAAAGTAAGGAAACCTCCTTTGATACAATCGGAATTTGGGTGCAAATGGATGGAGATTCATATAGAGGTGAATTAGCAAACGTTAGACTGGACATGCAGAAAGTGCTTTAAACTTTCTAGTTTAATGATAAAAATAGGAGTCCTGATCTCTTCAGGGTTTTCAGGTTAATGAGGGAAATGGTATTGACTTTTTGAAATGCATTGCTGCCTCAGTTTGAACTGTGTGCCTTTGAACAGGGAAGTATGAAAATGGGAAAACCTTCTTAACTGGCATGGCTTTTTGGAACCCATTCTAAAAGGTCTTTTCCGATGCTGCTTTTGAACTCACATAGCTCCTTTTCAGAACAAAAATATCTCGCTTCACTGTGTTCAGTTCCAGCCCTATAACCCCTGTGAGTCATTGCTGTGCTTACTCTTCCCAATACTCATTTTTTCCACCCACCCTGTGGGGGGATAGTGCAGTGTGTGCCTCTGGCATCAGCCCCATGGCTAGTGGCTGCACAGGTCCCCATATCCAGGGCAGCTCTGCCAGTCCCAGCTCCCCTGCCTGTAGGATTAGATGTGCAGAAACCAAAGTGAAACATGGGCAAGATGATCCAAGCATAATAATTTCTTTCATTTGGAAAGCTAGGAGTTCACCAGCAAGAAACTGGGAGCCTGAGAAAAACCCAAATTGAACTCAAGAGCTGGTGAAGGATAAAAATGTGACATGTGCTTTGGATTACTGTTGTTATTTCACAGGTTTTGAAGCATTGCTGAACCCTGTCATGCTTGCTGTATAAAGCCAAGTCAGATCCTACAAAGGGAAATAACTGACTTTCCTTCTAATAAAGATACTAAAAGAGAAAGATGGACCCTTTAGAAGCAACATGAGTCTGGCAGTGCCTCAGACCAGGAACTGGGACCAGGTGACCTCTGGAGAGACTCTTTTCCTTGCTTTTTTTGTTATTCTCTAGGCAAAGTGAAATGGCACTGCACTCTCAGAGGTTGCTGTATAAAAGAACGTGTGGTCTTTCAGGGCTTTTCACACCAAATATGTTCCGTTTACAAGGAAAAGAGATTTTGTTCAGCAGCCAGCCTCCCATATGCAACCTGGAGTCTGAGTACCCAGGTTTTTTCCTTTCTTTTTTGTGCATCTTCAGGATCCGTAAGGATTCTGCCTGCCAAATCTCAGGCTTTTTCTTGACACCTGATCATCCCCTCTGTTTTGAGTGGGGTTAAGTGGCTGGCATTCAGGAGCCTCTCTCACTTTCCATTTGCTGTCTTTGGTCTTCAGGCTAACAGGATTAAAAATCCTAAAAAATCTTGTTTCAAATAAGCAGATGTGACCCAGAAAACATACAAGAAATAGATCTTTCGAGTAGGAGAATGCCATTTTTACAGCCACTCCTTCAAGCAGAATTGCACTTCGAAGTTAGCATTAACTTCAGTTTCAGAGCTCTGCTTTAGTAAAAAATATGTTTGTATTTCCTTGTCTGTTATGAAACACAGGCAGTTAACTCTGTGTACCTATCCACCTGGGTCAAGCACTCAATAAACAAATCATTCTGCTTTTCTTCCTTTAATCAGAAGCTTTTTGCTTTTTAATGACTTTAGGGTGTTAACTATAGATGTCCATAAGTACTTGGATGTGCTACTTGCCTGTCAAAATGCTTTGTCCCTGGGTATGCCAGCATCTATCATTTCCAAGTTATCTCTGATAGCTATAAAAGATCTTTTCCTAGTTCTCTTGTGATGGTTATTCCCTCCTGGAGTTCCAGTTATAGCATGCTTTGAGCATTGCATCTCCAAGCAAAAGCCCAGGATGGACTCTTGCTCTTACAGACTTGAGTATTTAAAAGATTTCTTCCAGCAGGGAAGTGGGTGCTTTACACAAGAAGCTTCTGTCCATCTGGTGAAAAGATGCACCATGGGTTTTTTTTCACTAGTTTATATTTCATTCTTGTGTCTCACACAAAAGTGTGAGCTGCAAACGCTGGTTCAACTCCATGTAACCCAGTGAAGGGAGGCACCAGTGAGTGCCAGAGGGTGGCACATACAGTGCAAAGGAAAAGAGGAGTGTCATTCCTAGGATCTTATGACATTTTTGATGTGCTGTTCAGAACTAAATGTTAAGGCATCTTCATCTTTGCCTCCTGGGCAGACCACCTGCTCCTCTTTGTCTGATCGACAGGGAACTTGCAGAGAAATTCAGGTTAGAGACTTATTTTGTTTGATTTGCCCTCCTGTATCTACTGTCTTCTCACCCCACATGTCCATACTGCAGCACAGTTGAATTTTTGGCCATGGATTCTCAAATAGTTTGGACCAGCCAATTCCCAACCAAATTGTGACCTTCTATTGCCACCTCTCCGGCAGAGCTTTTTTCAAAATCAGGATCACTGCAGAATGTTCTTCCACAGCTTTCCTCTTCTTCGGAGAAAGACCTTCAAGCTGGCCAGCAAAGACAGATCATCATAGCTAACCGTTCCACCAAGCTTGTTGTCCTGGATCTCTACAGTGCGTTGTGAGAAGGAAATCTCATTATCTCCTGTTAACCAAGATATTATTCCACAACGCAGAATCTTTTGAAAGGGTTTCTCTGTACTTGTGCTTGCAGTCAAGGCTGAAATATGTAGCCCTCCATAACCTGACCAGATGGCAGTTTGCAAGCATGTATTTCTTCTATTTTCATTGCTGAATACTCTGCACCTTATGCTCTGAGGAGCTAGGTACAGAAATCACAGTGAGAGAGATACTGTTAAGTATTGAAAAAAATGGAGGGAAAAAACATTGATGTTATGTGCTTATGAGGGCTCTGTAATCTGCCTCTGCAGAGCTGCTGAATTTGCAGGGGGTCCGTGCCCTATAGCTAGAGCAGCTGGTGCGCTCTTACGAATCCACGCAGAGAAATGTGGAACACTTGTCCTTCGCACAGACATCCAAGTATGCAGGATACAGAGTAGGTCTGTTCTCTGGTTGAGAGCTGAGAGGTCTTGGAAAAGTAGGGTTTGCAATGGGTTTTTTTCATGCTAGCTTCTCGGAGAGTGCTGATTTATCTTGCAGCCAGCTGACACGTATGTATGTGTGTCTCTGTGTGTGTGTCTGTGTTGAAAGAAAGATCTTTTTGAGCAAATGCTAAAGCTGGTGCAATGAAAACCAATTTCAGTGTCTTGACTAGGACATTACTCATTGACCCAGGGCTCTCTCTACCGCTCTGTAGTCCTGGCTTTAGCATCTATTAATTGCTCACTAACCCTTTGCAAACTATTTATAGATGTATAATTAACATAAATGTCAGAACTTCAACAATATGATTATACCAATAATTTTATAAGGTTGTACAACTACAAAATGATAGTGAAAAAGGTTTCCCGTTAAAAGAAGCACCGTTGTAGTGAAAGTGAGTATTTTTGTTACTATTCTGGGTGTCAGTCACAGGAGGAGCACAGATTTGACTGCCTACTTCACTATCAAGCTCTTTGCTTCACATCAAGGCTTTTGTGAAAAGATTTGCTCTTGAGCATTTGCTGAGCCTCGACAGTGAGGTTGCAAGTGTTTATAGTGATGGAAGAGACATGCATTTACGTCTTCCATCACTAAATCATTTCAGGCATCCCGTAGGAACTGAGCATTTAGGTGTGGCCAAGGGTCTCATTCAGCTCTATTCTGAACCCAGGAGACAGCTCAGTAAAAATACTGTGATTTTTCTGCCCTCCTTTCATTGCTAGGGCAGCTCTACAGGAGCAGCCACGGTGCAACCGGACGTGTTCCATGTGATCGGCATTGGGAGGTTGTGCAGGGGTACGTTGCCAGTCTGTTTGCATTGAGAATTTCCCAGCAGACAGTCCAGGTGAAAGCCATTTCCACAGCTCACACACACAAATGGGGCTGAAGCAGAAGATGCCAGGAAAACAAGCAGTACAGCTCCAGAGCGTGTCTCTTATCAAATATATCAGGATCCAGTCCTGAAGCTGAGTCGTCTGAAATGAGACAGCCCTCATCTTGTTGATGCAAATGCCCACATTCCCTGCCTGATGGCTGAGGTTATATTTAGCCATCTATATTAAATAGGCATGGCTGGCTTCTAGAAACAGTTTCTCATCTTGGACCTGTAGTTTTATGGTCTGAACAATTGCATGCTTTATGGAGCATTTTTGGTAACATTAATAATTTTTTAGAGGTCTCACTGCAACTGTTAGATAATTAGATCAGTTGAACCTGAAAAACTGTGTGTGTCAATTCAGGAGAATTTTTTTTACATTAGTTACTGTATGTTAACATAATATACTCCATTATTTTGCTGTTTTGTTTTGTTTTAATAGTACTAACGTATTCTTGCAACATATTCTTGCATCAGCAAAATAATGTGTTGTATAAAAGAAATATGTTTCCGTGTGAATATAGTATACTGTTTACTCTAGAAGTCATATTTTATTAATACAGTGTTTTTATTAATATAACACTGTCACTTCTTGAATTTTAATATTAAAACCAAAGGTCCTCTGATTTATGTATTTACCATCTGGCTAAGTTATTTAAGTTGCTTTTCCTTATACATTTATATGTTGTCCACCTCTTGCTATTTCTTTATTTATTCCATATCAGTATCTAACCACATGCACTGCCATTTCTGAAGATTTAACACTCTCTCAATCACTATGGAGTCTATGTCTCATTCAATAGTCATATCATCTTAGCAGCAGATTCAGTATGAATGGAAACAATAGACAGCTTTGTGACCGTAGTGAATTCTCCTGTTTGCCTGAAAAAGAGAACACACCAATAGTAGGAAGTTAAATCTACTAAGAATTATAGAAATAATTAGAAATAAGAACATAGTTATGTTTCTTTCACTAGAAAAAAACTTTGATTTGTGATTTTCCTCCCCAGCAAGGGATTTTATTCACAAAGAATGAAGTCTGTTCCCTCAGATTCACCACCAATGACAAGCTGAGCTGTTGCAGAAATGTGGTTCACATCATCTGTTGCATTAGGAAACATCTATTCAGTACAGGCAGCTCAATTCCATTAATTTGGGGGTTGATATATAAAACTAGCAGTAAGAAATGAAGTGCAAAATATGTCTCAGGGAAGTTACTAAAATTTTATTATGTCTTGAAATACATAGTGTATAATTTGATAGTTTCACAGGAATCCAGATGATGGTGTCCATAAAGTAACTAATTTAATCCAGGTAAATGGAGAGACTTCCAAAGGTGGCATATCCTGATGCAGTCACTGAGAGCAGGCAAGTTTGGATGCTGAAGCAGTGCCCATATGCATCAATAGAAAAGCTTTCAGTAGCTTCAGCAGTCCAGGGTGAAGGTGAAATTCTGAATTTCTGATTCCATTTTCACTGAGTCCAAGTAACAGTCTGGTGAAAACAGTGTCAAAGCATCTGGTTTTGTTCCTCACATGGGACTGTGAAACCACCTGTGGGTTGTATACCAGTAGGTCAGACAGCATTCCTGGGAGAGGGCAGAAATGAGGCCTCTGAAACTGGCCTCTCCTCTGAGAGCCAGGTAATATGTGAGTTGGTTTGAGACTGAGTTCTATCTTTTGCTGGTTCCCAAATCTCCTGATGTTTATATTTTGCATGTAGAATATAACTGTGGTGAAATACTCATTAAAACAGAATTAGACCGATTATAACATCTAGAGATCTAGCACACTGGAATATGTTGGGGTGGATTCCAAACTTTGGGCATGCAGTGCTGTTACACGCACCTTGTTCCAGGAGAGAATGTTGCATTAAATCATTACAGCTGCCCACTTTTTAAAAATCTCTATTGACATAACAGTTGCACATTTGAAAATACTGATTGAAGTCATTCAATGATTGCCCAAGTACACATGCTTCATATTAACCTTTAAATATCTTGATCACCTCATGGCCCACTTCCAGCTATGAAACAGTCACATACCAGTCCTTATTTATTTACAAAGTGCAGTTCATTCACAGTGCACAAATAGCAGGCCTGGACAATCCTTTTCTCTGCACCCAGGAATGCAAGGGAGGATCAGGGCACAGTCTTCACAGAGGAAGAACCTTGTAGTTCACTGTTTCATCGCTCCAGATTAGCCTGTCTTTATTTGTAGAGGGTCTAAGATAGAGAGGTTTTGCAGCAAAATTGCGACTCCATTGAACTTGGTGGTGAGAAAAAGTCTTATGGCTGGAATTCCAGACTCTCTGTTTATTATTTCAAATTCCAGTTCCTTAGCAGATCTCTTAGTTTAGCTCTTTCATTCAAGCCTGTGTGTGTAAGAACTGAGACTCTTCCTTAAAACAGGGAGTTTTTTTTGAAGAAAAGCTGCTCTCTGCACTTTGAAATGGTATGAGGACTTGAAGGTGCAGTTATTTTCACAGGTGTTTGAGTTCTCTGTTAATTTGCAAGTTTAGGATTCTTCTTTTCCTTCTGGTTTGCTCTTTTTTTTTGTAAGGAATTGGGATTTTATAACAGACTGCAAACAGTACATTTAAGCTTCCATACTCATGCTTCTTTCTGAAATGTTTTGCTTTAGTTTTTTAACTGTCCTCATGCTGTGAACTTTGCAGATTTGTTTCTGAGTGTCATGTGCTTCTGCTACATCGGCATTGTCACTGTTATGGTATTTTTTCTTTCTGTCTGTTTCTTCCACAGGAGTTTAACAAGTAATCTGCCCAATGTGAATCTACCAAATGTGAATCTCCCTAAAGTACCAAATCTACCAGTTAACATCCCACTAGGCATCCCACAAATGCCTAGCTTTTCTGCACCGTCATGGATGGCTGCTATTTATGATTCTGAGTGTGTATTCAGTTCAAATTAGATCTCATTTAAATTTAAAGTAATCTTGGCATGGATATGTATTGTTTGTTTCTGTGCATTACATAAAACTTTAAAGAGTGATACAGTTAATTAGATGTTTTCCGAATGAGACACTAGTGAATTTCTGGCATGTGTATTTTGAGGGGTTTTTTGTATAAACCTTGAAAATTTGTCTCAACTCCCACTGAGAGTTTGAGCAAGTATCTTGCTTTACAAAATAGCTGTCAACAATGGGGCATGGTCTGAACAGCATACAAACCACAGAACTTACAATGTGACATTACGTGTCTCAAGCAAAGAGTTTTGTCCAAAAGAGAAGATGAACCAATTTCAATGCCAGTCAACCAATTTCTGTGGACCAGATGTAGATCTAAAAATGAATTTTATTTAATACAAGCTCTGCATTTCCCAGGTAATTTTTGTCTTGATTTTGATGAAGCAGTCTAAGAAAGAGGTGTACCCTGTAACAGGTTTTATTTATGTTGGGGGATGTCCCAGAGAGCAATTAAAGCTCTATAGCCTTCATTTCTGCACAAATAATGCCATGACCAACTAAAGAAAGATATTTTCAAAGTGATTTTAAGATTATGGCTTGGAAAATAGTGTCAAAGCAGTCACTCTGTAGGAACCTTGCACTCTATGCTCCCAGGTTCCTGTTAGAGTGTCCCTGGATGCGTGTGTGAAGCTCAGGGGGAATAAACCACAAATCCCCAGCACAGATTAGGCAAGCTCTCTTATAGGGGATTTCCCACTGAGCTGTGTGGAGGGTGGTACACAGTGGGCTCAACCCAAATCTCGTCATTTGAGGTAGCTCATCTCCCAAGATGTCCTATCATGGAAACTGTTATTTGTCCATTCTACTTCTAAAATCCTAGAGAGTTATTTAGGGTTGGCATAGGGTGGTCTCAGTCAGCACTATGGTGCTTTTCCTCTATCCTCTCACTTAATAGATAAAACTGAAGAACTTCCCCAAGAATCCCCTGTTCACAGTTACTGAAACACCCTCGGTTACATCTACACCTGGAGTCCACCAGAACGCCTCTGCCATTAGTCTGGCACAGGCAGGATTGCAGAGCACTGGTAATGAATGAAAGTAAAGAAAACACTGATGTGAGATCTTTTAAAACGGATTTTAAAACCTTTTTTAAATATTAGCATGGTTGTTTATGTTTCAAAGCCATACAACTCATATTCATGCTAAGATAGTTATATTAAAGGCTAGCTTAGGCAGTTGTCTGTAAAGAGTACCTGAAAGTTTTAATCTTCCTCTGTGCATGCTTTGTGGTATTGCCCTTGAAAAGATAAGAATCATGTAATGACTGAAAATTGGATAATTCCTCTGAAAATGCTTGAGCATCAATGGTATATTGCAAGCTGCCTGAGTGATTAGAGTGATTGTGGTGCTCACAAGCAAAATATGAACAGTGCGTTTTGGAAATGAATATACTATATTGTTTACTTGAATGGAGTCCTAATCAAAAGTGAGAAAAAGACTGAGAATAATTCTTTAAAAATTTTGAAACCAAATGGATGTCATAATATTGCTGTAGTAAATACCAATTATTGTATTTGTATGCATTTAGTCACTTAAAATGTAGATTCATGCAGTTCCAAAACTGGGTTTAGACTGTTAAAGCTTCCTTACACCCGAGCACAGGTTTGAACTAAAAACTGGTGGTAGATGAACATTTGAGATTGTTGTCCAAACTGGTCCCCCGGCTAAAGCAAATGCCTGATTCTTTATCTTTTCATCTCCCTGGCTTCCTTTAATGCACCCTTCCCCTCCATCAAGGACTGTTGCTTAGTGTCAGATACGTTTCTCCTACAACCAAGACGATTCATTCTTTATCTCATTGATTCCTGCTAGCCCAGGATCCCACAGGACCCCTCTGGCATGTTGGGACTACAGCTCTCACCTGGGAGTAGCCCTGTTTGCATTAGTTCTGAGCTCTTCTAGCATTAACTCAATGCAGCTGGCATCTGTCACAATAGAAACACCCTCCCTCATCTGTTTCTATAGATGATGTCAGCACAAGTGGTAATGCATGGTGTGTTAAATATCTTATAAATTACTGTGTTAGCATTAGTGGTATGCGAGGAGGGGGTTGAAACTCTTGAAGCTCCCTTGGTAATTGTTCTGATAAAAAAAAAGTGAGGGAGAAGAAGAGAGGGAGAGAAAGGGGTTACGGATGCATAAATTTCTCTGCACAAACAGAGTGCAATCCAGTCCTGTATTTTTATTCTGTAAGTGGAGGTTTGAGATATAATTATACTGTGAAAAGAGCTGGTGTAGCTACACACTGCAGGACCAAAGACTTCCATCTGGGCAGGGGTGTGGGTACAAGAATATATGCTTGCAAAAGAAATTGAGAATTTTGTGGCAGACCAAAGTAGTTGCAAAATAAATTTTTTAAAATGTAAATTTGTTGTCCTGTAATTGCCTTTGCAAAGAAAAAGGTGCAGTGGTAAATCCTGCCGAAACTCCTGGATATAAGATGTACCCTTAGCTCAATTGACTTACCCCGATTTTTTTTCAGCTGTTCAAGAGATAAAGCGTGTCCTCGCTCACCACTTGTTAGCACTGTCCCTTACCTGGAAACGGGGCTGTACTGGGGGGACAAGGCAAACTCAAGATATAATCTTGGGGGGGGGAGAATTGCATGAAACCCTGAATCTTAATAACTGCGTACAGCCTAGTATGGCAGTTATTATTGATCGAGGATTTTCTCCCACAGTTTCTGGCCTTAATTCTTAATAATCACATACGTTAATGTGGTTATTAACTAAGGCTGATTTTTACCATACACACGTTCTTCCCGTTAATATGTGTAACTCATGATGTTGTCTTACTCATGTGGTCTGGAAAGTTTTGTGGGTGATGACAGCAAGGTAGATTAGGCAACTGTATGGTAAAACTCAAAATCCTGATGGTGGAGATGGCCAGCGTTGTCCTGTGTATGAAACTGCTGTCTGCCTTACACTTGTTGCAGGAATGGTCTCCACATCAGGTTGCAAAGACCCTGATGCCACTTCTGACTTTTGTTCTCATTTTGCCCTGCCAGCAATGGATCAGGCACCTCAGAAGATATGTTCTGGAAACTTGATGCCCTACAGACCTTCATTCGGGATTTGCACTGGCCTGAGGAGGAGTTTGGGAAACACTTAGAGCAGCGCTTGAAGCTTATGGCGAGTGACATGATCGAGTCCTGTGTGAAAAGGTAGGTGACCATGAGCAACCCAGGCATGTTTCTCACAGGAGCTCACATTATGCAAAGCCTATTCCACCCTAAAACTGGAATCCACCCCGTTGCTGTAAATTGTGGACTCTCCCAAGCAGGCACTTCTCTGCTGACACTCTGGAGAGTGCTTATTCACAATAAGGCAATAAGTCAGCCATTCTCTTGGGCTTTGCAGGTAATTACTTATTTTCAGTGCTACATGTGAGGTCAGGTTTCTGTAAATGCAGGTTGGTCTGATGAAGCCGACTGCTGAAGGCATAGCCATAAGAAAGATACCAGCACTCACCTAAAAAACACAGATACATGAAAAAAACCCAAGAAAAAATGATTTAAAAAGAGGGATTGTGTGTTGCTTGGCACACAGGTTTCACGTCTGCCGTTAATTGGGAAAAGCTGTTGTATCATCAGCCACATTATAGGATAGTTACCTGCAGATCTTCCAAAACAGAGATATCTTTAAGCAACTTTTAGACATACTAGCAGCTGTCATTTTGAAAGCAAAATATTGAAGTTAAATTTCCAACTTTTCCACAGTGATTTCTGTCCATTTGCATCGGAGGTATTGAGGCAAGAAGAAAAAATGAACTTTGTATTTCATTGTGCAAAAATTCATAGACAAAGAGATGAACCAGAGAAAAAATGGATGCCAAATACAGCTGATACCTGCTAATATTAACTGCAGTGTGATGTGGCTGTTCTGTACTGCAATTTTCTGGCCACACTCTTCTGCCACACTCACGCTCTGCAAGTGTGAGTGTGGCATTTATTTTCAGTATGATCCTCTCAGCCTGGATGTGCAGTGTCAGCACAGGGGAAGGCACGTTCAGTCCCTGAGATGCAGTTAGGAAGACAGACATCTCAAGACTTATTCTCTCACTATTCTAGAATAAACTCCAGTGCGTTTTACGTGCAATGAGATGCATTCCACTTAATGTCTTTGACATCGAGCAATTTATTGCAGCAACTCATCTTTGGTCCTGTGTCTGGCGCAAACACGGAGCTTCAGGTGTCCTCCAGTTGTCAGGCTGTCCTTTAGGAGAACAGCCAGTGCTGAAGCTCTGCTCTCTGCTCTGCCCCAGCACCACCAGCAAAACTTATTTTCTCTTTTTTTTCTTTTCACTTGGAGCTAAGGCCCCTTTGCTGTCCCTGCAGCACAGTTATAGCTGCAATGATCTGTAAAAATCAGACCAAGTTAGCTCAGCTGAGATAACTGGGAAATATAAGCAAATTTCCAGGTACATCCAAAGAAGGGCTTGTGTGCCTGGAAGCCGGGTTTATTTCCCTGATTTGCCTCAACCTTTCTACAAATGTGTTGCCCCTTTGTAAAAACCTGGCCCAGCTTGTATTGGTACAACTATATATAATGGTTGTGAGCATAAGTAAGTAGGAACATGCTCCTTTCCATAAGGAGATGGAAAATCCCAGTCTCCTTGGGTCCTTTCAGTAATTATCAAGATTCTAGTCCCCGAGTCCAGGCTAAATCTGGCACTGGTAATTAAATCAGTTCAAATGCCACTGCTGATGTAAACCAATATGCTGCCTTCCCTATTTATATCACCTGCAAACAGGGCCTGGCTAAGGTTTCTTTAGCAATTTCAGTTTGACACAACATTTTTCTTCGCGTCTGTCTCTGAACTGTTGAATCCATGGAGGAGCCACCCCGCCTTCCACACTGGGTTGTATTTTGGGGCTGTCAGGAAAGCAGCCCATGCAAGGAAGGCCTGTTAACTAATAAATCCAGGCAGAAGGACCTATATACCAGCTCAGATCTGATCCCAAGAATGGGAGCTTCAAGTTTGTAAATGAGTTTTCATTTGCATAACCCTTGGGGGATTGTTCAAGTACAGAATTATTCCTGAGCTGCAGTTGATATTATTTGTTATTTCTAAACTGAAGCTCCTATGTTAATTTATTGGCAGATTCTGACTGATGTGATAATTGTTCTGTGTTAGGTTAGATTAGTGAAGTACCTCTGGAATATGAAGAGGGGCTCTGAAAAAAGCCAAGGCAATGCCCACCACACCGGAAAGCTTTCCTGTGTTAGACTCACAAATGCCTTGGTATTTCAGATATGACACAATATCAGATTTTGTAGGTTTTGACTTGACAAAGCTTTTGGTGTATCATGGTTTGTTACTGCCAGGGATGTCCAATTTGATCTCAGTGAAACCTCAGGAGAGCAGGGAGGTGTGTGCTGCGAGTGTGCTCATACGCATACGACTGTGCCCGTGCGTGCTTTGCAGGCATATTCTGGTGAATTTGTGTGGCACAGGGAAACCACTTCTGTGAACTTATAAGACAATTAAGAACTTCCATCAAGCAAATCCTATCATACCACTATAAATGCAATGATCTGGCAGTGTCCTTTCAGTCAAGCAATGGAGGAGTTTCTGTTATTTGTAGTTGATATCAGGGAGCAATAGGAACTTCCTTTAGTATGCCAGGCTGAGGTTATCAATCAGCTAATGCAACCAAATTAAAGGTGTGCATTGACACTGCTGTTTGTAACATCATCACACTGTTTATCAAGCATAAGAGAGTCACAGTTTCCCTGAAACTGTTGAACATTTTATAAGTAGTGTCTATTCTGGAAAGGGTTTTTTTTTCCAACTGGAAAATAATTTTTAGAAAAAACACATTTGTAACAATTGCACTATGGCACTCCCAGCAGCATTCAGCTTTCTGGCTTCTCAATCTCCTCTCAGTATTATTTCACATTATTATTATTGGCTTCAGTATGTTTAAAAGCAACTGGAACATCTTTTTCTACTTTCCTTCACAGAACAAGGATTGCATTTGAAGTAAAACTGCAGAAAACCAGCCGATCAACAGATTTCCGAGTCCCTCAATCAATATGCACCATGTTTAATGTCATGGTGGATGCCAAAGCTCAGTCTACAAAGCTTTGCAGTATGGAAATGGGCCAAGAGGTAAAAATGCAGGTTCTTCCTTTCACAGCTTTTAAAGGCAATGTCATGAAATTTCCTGTCTCCTGTTGTGCTCGTTTCAGAAACGTTGTATCGTTTGTGGATTTAGCCTTCCATAGAGAGTGTGCAGATGAATGTACAGGGGGTTGCTCTCAAATCTAATGAATAGAAACACTCGGAATCCCTGTCACTTACGAGTGGCTTTTTGCAAGGACTGTGGTATGCATACGGTATCTCTCAAGCTTGGTTGTTGCATGATGACCATATAAATTGAGTCATTAACTGCACCTTGGAGCCAGGTGTTGGCAACACACTTTCTGTGTATAGCTATTTTCTGTAGACAAACATAAGGAAAACGGAACTGCCAAGTTGTTGCTGTGATGCATGTAAGGGGGAAAAAAAAAAACAAAACCACAAAAATAAATAACTTCCAAAAGTAGATTGAAATTCCGGCTGTTTTGCCTTCCTCGAGTACTGGCTGTAATCAGCACACTTGATCATTCTGGATTTCCAGGTTCATAATGACTCAAGTTTCCAAACAACAAATCTGTTTAAATTAATTGCTGAGTTTTATTTTCTTCTGAAGCCATAGTTGCAGGTTGAAGTTTCTGTGAATTGATCTATGAATTAGAAAGGCATGGCAAATTGGAATGAATTAAATGCATCAGAATGCTCATTTTGCTCCAGTGACTTCAAGCCAAATTGAATATTCATATACCAGTCTAGAATAAATTCACAAATACTGTTTGGCTCACCTATTCCGCTGCTTGTCAGCATTTCCTAGATAAGCCTTTTCACTACAGCTTTCCATGGTCAGATTTTGTAGTGAATCATTGCTAGTTGTTCCTGTGGTTTTTTCTGTTGTTCACCTCAATTTGTTCCTCTGAAAGAACTTGCTCCAAAGGCCGCTGGATGCAGCAGGGCTCTCTGCCCTAATGTCAGTGGTGTTTGGATCAGATTCAGCTGTTCTTTTTATTTTTCTTATACGTATTTCAGTTATGACATTTCATTTGTGACACTCACCTTGTAAGAGATTTCATATTGCCCATCATCAGGTCTTCCGTTGTCCTCCAGGTCAGCTGGAGCAGATCTTAGATGGGCTTTTGTTGTCCAAACCTGGACATGAACTTCTCTGCCATTTTCTGTTCCATACTCAAACCCATTTGTCTCCCCAAATCCCTCAGCCTGCAGCTGCTACAGCATCTACCCTGGCAGTGCCCTGTCAGCTGGGAAGGTCCGTGTTTGCGATGCTCCCCACTGCAAACCAGGATCAAACCCTTATACAGGCACAGTCCCTGGGGACAGGGAGACTTTGGAGATCACGCAGACTCTGATATCATGACAGAGGAGACTCATTGCATTCATTAAACTGTCAGGTTAAGTGTATTCAGATGGCACAAGACCGGTAACATCAGTTGTGCCTGAGTATCGTGTGACCAGGCACTCGCTGCATCTTTCCATGCTGACTTGTGATGCTTTCTGCTTGCCACAGTTTCCTCCAAGTTCTGGGCAGCAGTCCCACTGCAGGTTCAGCCTGACTCAGACTGCAGGAGACAGGGGAGCAGGCAGCCGTGTGGTTGCTCCTGGGCTGCAGCTGGGATCAGCTGCAAATCTGCCTGTGCTGCTTCCAGGAGGTGTTTGGGTGTTTGGTGCAGCAGCTCAGAGACAGATGAACTCCTGTGGCAAGCAGCAGTTGCTGGGACATGAGGTTTTTAACAGATAGCTAAACTGATAGACCTGTAAAGCAGATGTAAATTATTGGTGCATAATTTACCATTTAGGGCTGCAGTATGTTATACACCCTCCCTTTTTCTTTTCTTTCTTTTAATGAGTGTTACTACCTCCCCCTCCATTCACTCATGCCAGTCTGTGTTTTTGGCTATCTCCATCTCCTCTTCTTGAAGCTGTCCAAACCTGTGTGCCAAGATGGTCAGGCTGAGGGGGGCAAAAGTTCACATATAGATCTCTCATTACAACCTGGGAGGGGAGGACAAAATTCCACCCCACCTCTTCCAGTCACATTGGAAATGATGAGACAGTCAGATAGGCAGCAGAGGCATGGGAACCTGAGTTTCCATCCTGTGTCTTTCTCAGTAGATTGGGGAGTTGGGTCTGTGCCTCACTGAGTCCCTCTGTCCCCCCGTCTCCGGTGTGTAGCATATGCACAGGTCAGCAAGGGGAGGAATGAACAGGCAGGGAGGGACAGAAACTCGCTGATGGGACCGTCCATCAGTGCCACAGCCGGCACATGGCTCCTCCAGCCCATGTCCCTGTGCAGACAGTTCAAAAGCAGCAAAAAGGGCTCACACTGCTCACCACAGTGTTCAGGCAGGGCCTTTGGCCTAGACCTAACCAGAGAAGACATTTTTGTTAGAAACAAACCACTGATTTCGCTGACAGTTCAATCTGTATGTGGGCAGAGACTCTCTCAACACCTTGCTCTGTGGGTTCCCTCCCACCTCAAAGGCCTTCCCTTTCACACTACCTTCAGCCACACTCACTTTAGCAGATATTTGAATGCATTTTGCGAGCATTACCCTGTGAAACAAACACCCATCATTTCATTCCATTTCCTTGTCTCTAAAGGCAGCTGTTAAAACATTTGGTAAACATACTTTACCATCTTAAATATTTATTTTTCCTCTGAATTTTTAATACATCTAAGGGGATAAATGTATGTATTAAATGTTTCTCAGTTGGTCTAGTATGTTTCTATTTAATATCTAAGGTCAGATGGTCCTTAGAGAAATACAACGTACACACAATCTGTTACATGACAAGGCAAGATACTCATCACATAAAGTCAAGTTGAATCATTGTAGTGCACTGATTATGGATTGTAATAATTGAGCTAATAGAAAGCTACAATGAACTTGATCGAGAGCGGGGGCTTTGCTGGGTAAAGCAAACCAGCTCTGTGATCTTTAACCTTGAGTGTTTTCATGAGGAATGTAGAAGGAGCTGTTGGAATTGCTGGTTTTGCAAGCCAGGCATCTGTAGCAGCACCAGGCGCTCGCTTTCCAAACCGCCGCCGTCTCTGACCCTGTCCTGGCCGAGGGTCCCCTTCCTGAGGTGGATCTGGGGCTGTGGCACTGGTGGCACAGGGTGCACATGGCTGTGGCTGCCTGGGGCAGGCCCTGTCCTGCATGGTCACTGCCAGGGCACCGGGGCTCACTCTGCCCTGGGGATGCGGCTGCGATGGGAATGAGCGCTCAGGGTACTGCTACATCGCCTTGGTGCATGCACAGGCTCCTCTCCTGCTCTCAGAGCTGTGGTTTTATTCCATTGGGGCTCTTATTTGCTTTTGAAACAAGCTTGTAATTGAACATGCATCAATCAGTGCATTTCACAGTGGGTTGCTTTGCACACAGCTAGTCATGTTTGAGTTCAAACTCATTACTTACTTGATGAAAGCAGTTAGCTGAATGCTTGTTTGCAAAGTTTTACACACACAGAAAATGCAGTTGCAGAAGGAAAACATCATGGGAGAGACACCCCAATATATGCACAACCCCTTCTCCATTTCCCTTAGGAAGTCCTGGCTGTGTCTGGCAAGCATATCAGCAGCTTCTACCTGTACCAAGCTATTACAGGTCCCTGTCACCCCACAGCAGTATTCCAGCTGTGCTGGGAAAGGGCAGGTCAATCCTGGGAGCTGATAAGGCCTAGCTCTACATCAAAGATTAATCATAACTATGATCCCATAAGGGACTTGTGTATGTCTTGATCTGCAAAGCAGGACATGGGAATGAGAGCTGCCAGTGCAAGTATCACCCGCTTATTTGTGTATGTTTTACCCCCGCGTGGGCCCAGCAGATCGCAGCCTGTGGCGTGGCCGTGCCGGTTTGTCCTCGTGTCCAGGTGAGGCTCTGAGTGCTCCCGGCCAGGCCTTGGGCTGGGACGTGCTGTGCCATGTCCCCTGCCCTGGCCCTGCCGCCCCAGTGGGGCTGTGCGGCTGCCCCAAGGCTGAACCCTGCCTGTCGACAGCCGGTTCCCTTCCTCTTCAGAGCCAAATAAAACCTTAAGAGCGTGCCAGGTGTCAGCTACAATCTGGTCCCTTCCTACTGTTTTACTGCCTGCAAATCCTACAGGTAGCGATCTCTGGTATTGCAGTGAAAGGAGGTTTTGACCCATTTCATTTTCCATTGCTTATTGTTTCTGTGCATGATGCTGCTGTTCTCATACGTCTCTTTTTTTAAAAGATTTTGGTTTATTTATTGTTTATCTTCATATGTTCTTTTTCCTGTCTTTTGCACTTTCCTCTTTATTTCTGTCCCCAATCATCTGAAAAGTTTGCAAAAGAGTGGGTAAGTGTGTCCTACTTTTATTTTCTTTTTCCCAAATTCCTATATTAATGTTACTGCCATAGAAAAAATCCCCAAACTGTAGAGCAGTTCATAGTACTGATCAGACACTGAGACCACCAGCTAGCATTTGTAAAGCCCTCACAGTCTTCCTTCCCAAAGCCTGATTAGTATTTAAAGCAGATTTGTCTCTTTCAATGTGATTTGATGTTAACATTTTAAAACAATATTAATGCCAAGTGGTAATGAATATAGTGACTAGCACCAATGCTTGAAATGTTTGACTGAAAAATCAAATGTTTTGTGTTGGAAAGCAGTCATAATCAGGATTTTCTCAGTCCATTGAAAATAAGAATATACTGTATGTTTTCACTAATTAAATCTTGTATTGGAAACAGGTCTTTTCTAAATTAGTAGAAGACTGTATTTTAGTACCTATTCTAGCCATATTGCAGCTGATTGCATCAGAGCTCCCAAGCTGAGCAAGGTTTGGCATGTGCAGAAATTGGGTTGAAGACTCAGAAACGCTGGTGCTGGAGGCACAGGCCTTGGTCAGCCGGTGCTGAGCTACTGCCACGGGATCTGCCATTGCCCGGGGCTCAGGGCTGCACTGCTTGCTGGCTTTTGCATGGGACAAAAAGGCTCGTCATGGTTTGTTGGGTGTTTTTTAAATCTATCTCACAGTACAAAACAGCAAAACATTTGAACGAGTGCTTAACTTGAGCCATGTGCCTGCTGAACCCAGGGTAACACAGGTTCAGCTGCTTTTCTGCAGTAGGTGGGAAGAGTGCAGCACCATTCCCAGTGGTTGAGCCCATTGCAAGCTCCCCTGGAACAGCACATCCTCCCCATTCCCATGCTGAGGGCTGGGTGGTTTGTGGTACCCTGGGAAAGGGCTGCCTATTCTCCTCCAGCAGCAGGTGTATCCCATTGTTCACTGCAATCCATGTGCAAGATGGGCAGGATAATGCCCACAGAAGTGGAGCAAAGGGACTTCAGAGTCTCTAGGAGCACTAGGTGCTGTTTCTCACAGGGATGGTAGAGCCTCCCCTCCGACATCCACGCATGGCTTCCAGAGCTGCGGGCACAGAGAAGAGGGCAGGGTTTGCCCTGCTTCAAAGCTGATGCAGGATTCTCCTGAATTCAAGGTGTCTCCTACAAGCGTAAGTAGTCATGGCCACTGCAGTGGGGCCCAGGGTAATAAGCTGCATAATTCTTTGGTTTAATACTATATGTATTGTGGCTTACCAAGGGAAGAGACTGACAAGTATAGAGCTGTTGTCTGTGATCAATGCTAATATTTTCCTCCCCTCTCCTTTTATTTTTCTTTAGCACCAGTACCATTCAAAAATAGATGAACTAATTGAGGAAACCGTCAAAGAAATGATAACACTCCTAGTGGCAAAGGTAACCGTCGGCTTCAGGTGAAGTGATTCACTGTTAACATTGCATCTTTAATATGTGTGTTTCCATTAAAATGTCACACATTAGGATGTTGAATTGGCTTCTTGTGTCTCACAGGCAAGATCATATATCTCCCAGTCCTTTCATGGTGACTCTTTGTTGATTAGGAACTGTGTGAGATGTAATACTCTGCTAGCAGGGTTGCCATACGGGGCCAGAAGTGGCTCTAAGGAATCGGTGTTTTGTTAATGGGGTAACACCCCATGGTCAGCATCACCTCACGGCACTGGGGGTAGCTGCATTCGGGGGTAGCACTGCTAAATGCTGCTGCAGAGCCATTGGGGTAGCATGCAGAGGTGGTCACCACTCCTACACGAGGTTGTGTGGACAAAATAGCACATCTTGTGCAAGATCACCATATGCTCTTCTAAGAAATTAATTCAGAGGTGACAGTAGTGGGGAATACATTCCAAAATGTCAGGTTTAATTGTTTGGAAATTGTTTTTCATCAGAGTTGGCTCCTGTAGCTCAGCTGCCAGCATTCCCCTTGGGTGGTTGTGTGGGTCTGGTGTGCTGTGCTAACATGGAGGGGAATTGGTATGTAAGGAGAAAGATGGTGGGGTGTGTTTTCCTCTAGTTTCAAACTTTCTGAGAACAAGTCATCCCTATTATACAATGGAGACCTTTAAACATGATCCGCCAACATATGCCAGTTCAATTCTTCTGCAAGAATACCCAGCTAGCAGCGTGCTTGCCACTGCATACTGGGAGCAGAAACCACAGCCTTCCCCATCCAGAGAGGCTCTGCTGGATTCCCCACACACTGCACCCACCTCCTGTCCCCTGCACCACCCAGGACACTGAGGGGTGATTCTCAGTCAGCAAGAGGTGCACCAGAGCACCCAAAAGAAAGCACTACTTTCTCCCCACTCCCCACCCACTGTGCTCAGGAACAGGCAGTCCATTGCTTTGGCAATGCTGAGAGGTCCACTGGCTTCTTTGAGGGTGATGCAGATTTTTACACCTTTGTCCAGCTATTAAAATAATTGCAGTACTTTTTGTCTTTGTAGTTTGTCACCATTTTGGAAGGAGTCTTGGCCAAACTATCTAGATACGATGAAGGAACTTTGTTTTCTTCATTTCTGTCATTTACTGTAAGTACAGACCATCGTTTCCTTTCTTTTTTTTTTTTTTCCCCTGGGTTGTAACCTCCTGCCCTCCCAGGACTAGATCAGCTCCCTAATAATTATTCCATTCTGTGATGTTTGATCACTGTAACCCCCACATGAATAGACAAATAACCTGTATGAAGATATACAGTATATAAACACCCCAGATGAACAGAGTAAAGCCATCTCCATCCATTGTTCAGCTTGGTGAAGTTTATTCTATAAAGGATACTTATGAAAATGAAAAAAACCATTGCACTGTACATGACATTTGCTTCATTTTCACTTAACATGACAGGTGTGTTCCTCTCAGTCTTCTGGCCATAACAGTGACCATCTTAAATAGTAAACAGCAAAATAAGGGAGATCCAGGGAGTGCCTCTGTGTTTCTAAAAGAACAAGGTAGGGGAAATGCCATGAGGTCACAAAGCACAAGGTGCCTCTAATGCCATATTTCTCCCTAACACTGAGGAACCAATCCACAGCTCACCACGTATTTCCTAGCAAGGTATAGGACCAGACCAATATCTGTGCAAAACTGGCCTCAGTATCCAGCAATGGTTTAACAATCTGAGCTGTATTCCAGAAAAGTGTTGTGACAGCTTCTTAGGATGAACACATGGCAGCTGATTTCCAAAGGTCTTCTGAAAACGCATGTGCCAGTAAGTTTACAAGAGTGTCTCTGTGCAAGCAGGACTTCACTTCTCTCGGCTCACAGACAGCTGTGCACATGAATGCCTGTGGCTGGGCTGGTTGGAAAGTTGTGTTCATGTTTCACACCCCGGCCCTGTTGCCTTCATGTGCAGCCTCTCCTAATCCTACTTGTTCACAGAGACTGGGCAAGAGGCAGAAGGCTCTTCTCTGCAAACTGGGAAGGCTTTCCAAAATCTCATTTTGGAATTGTCTTAGTGACTTGCAAATGTCTGCTGTTTGCTACTCTTGGGCCCTTTTGCTGAGTTTGAGGCAGTTTGTAGGATCCATTTGGAAATGGAGATGGATTTAGGAAGGCTTAACAGCAGAGGCAATAAACTGCTCTTGGCAGCTTTGTGCACACAGTCTGACAGCTTATCTGAACCACCATGGGGTTCAAACAAAGCATTCTGCCTTTTCAGGTGTGCTGGAGGCACTTTGTTCTTCAGAGAAGAGAGGAAGGGAGGGTATTCCACTCACTGTCCCGCAGTGCAGCTCTTCTCCCACAATAAACCCTGTGTGGTTACAGCCCCAGAGCTGTGCTCATCCCTGCTCGAGGGGATGCAGGGTATGGCTTGGGTTGGATACCTGGATACCTTCCCTCATTCCAGTGCTATGTAGGGTTAGGAAATGCTTGTGTGCCAGCAGCAGAAGATGTGGAGGTGGCAGCTTTCCAGGCATCGGAAGTACCAGCATCAGCCCGTGTAGACAGTGTAATGTGCAGCCCTTCCTTCTCTGTGAATCCAAGCTGTTCCTCGGTTGATGCTGCGCTGCTCCCACCACATCCTGCAGTTTACACTGCTGAGTGCTGCTCCCTTTGATTGCCGAGCAAGGCCCTGGCTGCACCTGGGCTCTGGGCACCTGTCAGGACCAGCACGTGGCTGCATGGGGTTCAGGCATCCGCTCTGCTGCTCCTCGGACACTTACTGACAGTTAATTGCTCCAGCAGCAGCAGAACAGTCTGTTCCACTCCAACAGCCCCACAGCCTTCGAACGTGGTCCCAAAGCCTCGATTTCCTGAGTTTCCAGTCAGGAGGGGATGTGTATCCAAATAGCTGCTGTGCGTGGTGTGTGCATGTCTCCAGGAAAGTGTTGGTCCCTCGCCCACAGCAAGTGGGCTGGGCACACGACAGAGGAGCAGGATTGCTCCTTCCTGACAAAGGGAAGTCTCTCACTTTGGCCCCCATGTTTGCTGGGAGCCACTGGGAGCCACTGGGAGAGCAGGCTGAGAAGCAGCCCTGACCCCTTTGGCACTGGGCTTAGCAAGTCTCCTCTCCCTGCAGTAGTAATGTGATTTGCTGTGTTTAGTCTTTGCAGTGATAAATACAGAATCTCTCTCTTGTTACAGCATGCTTGCACCACCTCCCACGTTTTCCCTGTCTGAACAAATACAACGAAGTGTGATGGTCCAAGCCACTGAGCTCCAGAAAGCATTAGTCTCCCACCCCCTTCCACCAACTTCTTTCATCGCGTGTTTTCCAGGCACTCTGCAAGTGACATGTACTCGGGGGTCTTGTGACAGACAGTTTTATCACCTAGTAGGATATCCTCATTTCCAATTCTTGCCTCGAAATTCAAGATAAAATTAATGCATCTGTTGTCCTAATAAATTCTCACTAGCCACTTCTCCTTGCAGAGCACTTTGAGAGGAAAACACCCTTCTAAATTTGGCCAGACTTTTTTTTTTTTTTCTGTTTGTTGCTACATTTCAGTGCATCTTGGTGGCAGCAGCCCAGGCCCTGGCTGGGTGTCTGCATGTGCAGATCCACTGACTCACAGGAATGCCAGCTGCTAAAATTCCCTGTATTCTGGATGGCCTCTGTAGGCAGAGCATTACACCTGTGGTAATTATAACCAAAGATTCCATGTTACCCAAGGGAGACAGAAGTAAACGGTCTTATTTTTGTTCTGTGCAAAATTTGTATGGTAAACTGAGACGTTTCATGGCGAAGTCACATACTTTGTGAAAAACGGCAGCCTAGCAAAAATCACACAACATCCGGCAGTTTGGAAATTTCACTAAATGTAGCCAAATCTGAGTTTAAAGAAAAACAAGTAATATTCTGATTAAAGGAGAGTGGGCAGGAGAAGCAGCTCCGTTTTTCTGTGGGTGGAGGGAGGAGATCGCAGGAAGCTGAGTTATTCTTGTTGCCTCTTGGCTTTGGAGAACGTAGTTTGAAAGTGGCGCTAAGTTGGACCCAAGAGTGCTAAATCCACACTCAGCTGGCAGGTTTACCTCTGCCTGGCATCATGCTCTGCGTGATATTTGAAGGTACAGGTCTAGCCCTGAGCAAGGACCCCAGCTTGAGTTTTGCAGGCTGTTAAGCTGCATCATTTTCCAGGCTTTCCTCCTGGTTGTTGGGCTTTGCTGCTCAGAAAAAGTGATGGTTCGGTGCACACATGGGCACCCTGCCTGCGTGGGTGTGCCATGACTGCCTGCTCTCCTGGAGCTGCATCCACTGGATGGGCTCCAGCTGCCTTCATGCATGGAGACTGAGGCTCCTCTGCTCCCATTCCGCAGGAGCAAGGGATAGCACTTCACCACCTCCCAAGAAAGTTGTGAGGGTAAATGCAGAGATAGGGCAAGGTGTCCAGACAGCTGGCTGGAAACAGGAATACCTGGAGACAAGGCAAGTGTTTGCTCTGGCGCTGATTTTGCTGCCTCTTTCATAAACTCACGCTGGGACGTACCCCGTTCCCCTGCAGCCCCTGCGGCAGCCAGACCCAGGGTCACATCGCAGCAGCAGGCGCTCGGTGCCCTCCTCCTGCCCTTCCCTCTGTTCTTGTCCCCCAGCTCGGCAGCCCAGGCGCTGCCAATGCTCGCTGTGTTCACCTCGGCAATTACCACCAGTCTGGTCTTTTGTATCGCCTCATTGTGCTTAATTATGCACCCCCCACACACACCATATGAGTGCTTCCACCCACTCTCACATTCTGTCTCACACATACATTCATTCTCTCATTCGGGACACATAATTTATTCATCCCAAGATGCAACTGTGTGCGTGTTATATTTAGGCTGTTTTAATGGTAGCTTTAGAAATATTTAAAAGCAGGTGAGCTTTTACACCCAAACAAAGATGGCCGGCAACGCTTACCCTAATTAAAAGCAGAAGCGTTGTGGAAAATCCCAGCCATACTCTTTCTAGACACTGTGCCTTATGCTACAGTGGGAAAAAGGTCTCTGTGGCCAGCTGGGCACTGCTCAGTTGGAAGAGTTGGCCCTGACATCAGGGGCCACGCCGCCTTCCACGCCAGGCAGTGTGCACCCTGCTGCATGGAAGACCACAGACAAAGTCAGTTTGGGGTCTTGCAGATCCCACCAGCTTGTGAGGACACCACAGAGTGCAGTGTCCATCTCTGATACCCTCTCTCCAATGGCATCTTCTAAAAAGGGAGGAAAATCAGGGAAAATTGATTTAGCTGTTCAGTCTGGGAAGCAGAAAAGCTTCAGGGCACTTCTGCATGGCATGGCATGAGCACACTGCCCCAACATGGTCTGCAAGCTCTCACCAGCATCAGGGCCAGCAAAAAGGGGGAAAATAATAATTTTTGTCTGGAATTGACTGATGTGAGGGAGGAACAAGTGAGTTCAGGAGAGGCTGCACATGAAGGCAACAGGGCTAGGGTGTGAAGTGTGAACACAACTTTCCAACCAGCCCAGCCACAGGCATTCATGTGCAAAACTTCTCAGAAAACCCTCAGCCTAACAGAGCACCACAGGATGGTTTGGGTTGGAAGGGACCTTAAAAATCATCTCATTCCAACCCTCCTGCCGCAGGCAAAGACACCTTCCACTATGAAGGTTACTCCAAGCCTGGTCTTGATAATGTCCCAGGCTGCAGCATGCACAACTGGGGGAAGCACACCTTGGGCAGTATAATGGGCAGGGAGCAAAATTAGGGTCCTTTGGGTGCTTTCTTGTGTCTAGCTTGGTGCAGGTCCCTGCCAGCCTCACCATGCCATCGTGCCCCTGCTCCCAGGGGAGCTGCCATTGCTCCTGGGATACAGCTCCCAACAGGAGAGACATGCAGTGCCTTGGGAGACATGTGGCATCAGGTGGAGAGGGAGGCCTCCAAAGAAAATAACGATGTCTTCTTACGAACCCCGTCTTCCCCCGCTTGCTGAAGTAGATGCACAACTCCCACACTATCATCTGTTGCTATTAGAGCTTTAGCAGCAGTCAAGTTACCTCTCCAAAAAAAAAAACAACAACAAAAATACCACCCTTTTAGACAGGAAAGTGAGTTTCATCACCCTTTTCAACCTACTCAGCGTTATGTTGTCCCAAGTTTTGTTGGAGATGGTCTTACAGAGTTTAAAGAAAAAAACAAATACGTGAAAAGATACTGATGGTGTTAACTCTCTTTTTGTTCCTTTTACAGGTGAAGGCTGCTTCCAAATACGTGGATGTACCCGTAAGCACAATTTAAACAACTTCTGTCATAGTAATTTGCATCATGCTTTGGTTTATGGCATGTGTAGCAACCCACATTATGCATTGACAGCCAAGACTGAACCATGGGCCTTCATACTTCTAACATTTGAACTGGAAAGGATATCTCCATTATGTTAATAATGAGCAGTTACCCTCTTATGGGGACCTATGAGGCTGTTTAGGCAACAATTTGCAGATGGTGTCAAAAAGGTACCATATTTGTGCAATTGGCTTGAATCACATTTGAAAAAAAAAATGGGAGCAATGCATTCTGTTGATTCTTCATTTGGACTTGTACAAATACAGTATAATTTCCAAACAAAAAGTCCAGACATGTTAGAACTGAGCCAACACACATCTAACACATTAGCTAATCTATTTTATTTTTGTTCTTCTAATTGTTGGTTTATTTTACTCTTTTGGAAAATGACTTTTTTATTACTTTGGGGAAATGGTGATGAGCTAGCAACATGTGCTTGGGAAATTGTTAATGCAAATAATTTTTTTCCATTTTTCTGTAATTGGTGTAGGAAAACTGTACATCATCTCCTCTAATTAGACCTTGATTCATAAGGAAAAGAGCCCTTAACGTTCTTAGGCAGACCACTTAACTTGCCAGAAATTTACATTTAAATTAAGTTGAAGTGTTGTATATGAACATTGACTGGAATAAGGGGTTACTGTAACATTTACAGGCAGAAAGATCCTGAGCAACTGCAAATGCAAAAAAATGTATCTTAATATACCACACCAGTTCCTGCACCCAGATAGACTGGGCAGTGGAAATGAAGAGTAACTCAGTTGAGGTTGATGATGTGTGTGTATAATGTGTGTATATTTAATGCAGATGGATTGCTCTGAATGCTCTCATATGACAGTGTGATAAATTTGTCAGACATCTTGGACCACATCATCTGCATTTGGTGTTTCTATCCCTTTAGCCCAACCTAAACATTGCCTACAAAATTACCATATCTTGAGCCTAGCATGGAAAAGACAAACTCTTGAACAGTAAGAGGTGTTGCTTGGTTTAAAATACCCCAATGCAGATCTTGGCATCCTGTTCTCTTGGAGTAATAAAAACAAGATTTTAAGAGCATTGGGAAGAAAAAACTCAGAATTTATTTCTGGCCCTGAAAATGTGGAGATCGTTCAGTTGAAACGTCTAGTTGTTTCAGTGCATCTTAAATATTCAGTCATCAGAAATTTGAGCACAGAACAGTTATTTAAAGTACCTTCTAGGGTGAAGCATGGCCTTCTCTGAGGCCTCTATGTTCCTGGAAAGTAAAGCAGCTCCAGGAAAGGAGTCTCAGTAAAAGGCTATGTAACCCTTTCAAGCTTTTCCAAAAGCTTTGTATCTGGAACATCCTTGGGAGGTCTGCAACAGGGTCTGCTCCCCCTCCTCAAAGCCAGACAAATGCTCTAGTTCTTTGTGTAAATCAGAACAGAAATCATTCACCTGTTAGTTTTCAGTTGTTTCCCCACCTGCCCCTGGAAACAAAGCCATATTACAGTGGCTTCCTTGACAGCCTCAACATTTTTAATGAACTCAGCCACCAGTCCCATGCAGTTCCCAGACCTGTGCAGAGGCCACTCCATGGTCTGTGAGCCACTGCCCTTCCAGGGGAAGGAGAAAGAAAAACTTGTTTGACTAGAGGATAGAGGGGAAATCCTGGTGTTGAACAGAAACCTACCACTTAAATCTAATTCTGCAGTTCTGTTGCAATTGTCTGGGTACAAAACAATCCATCTAATCCTGCCTTGGAATGGGCATGATCAGCAGACTGAAAATTGCTTGGAAGTGTAACACTTGACTACTACCACATTTGTGTTGTCCTCATTGTTTTTCAAATTAATACCTTGTCATTGTTGCAGTAGGTGTTAAGAAATGTCACTGCCTTCCCAAGGGCCAAGCACTGGCCCTTTGCTTGATAATTGTTTGCTTTGTATTAAAAAACTCCCTTCCTACTGCTTTCCAAACTGTCCTCATTTTCACCCTGGAAATTACACAGATGTGTTAACTAACTTCAATTTACAGCAGCTGACAATCGCATCTTGCAGAGAAATGATACTCTGTGATCTGAGGTAAATCACAGTAATGGAAACTAATAACACTAGTTGTTAACAAACTTACAATGTGCCACACAAATTTAAGGTTTTGTGGCAGCTCTTGTAATAACTCGTGTTACCATATTTTAATGGGTTTCCTTTGAGGTAAGTTTGAATCCAATGTATCAAGCAATGTGAACTCAAACAAGTTTTTTTTTTTAAAGTATTTTCCCATCCAGCTGCTTCAGTTTTCATTTGCTTTAAAACAATACTGTTATCCCCAAAATCTTGCATACTTGTAGGTTACTCTTTAAAAATCAGTTAAATTCAGCAGAGAGCTGTAGAAACGTGACATCAGGTAAGTGTCCATCAGGTAAGGAAAGGGCAACTGCAGAAGGACAGCAAGAGATGGAAGAGAAGGAAAAGCAGTGATGAGACTGCACAGGGGAGCTGCCCCCTGTGTCCCTATTCATGTTTTTTCTCTCTCTCTCCTCTTCTCTCCTCCATGCAGAAGCCAGGAATGGATGTTGCTGATGCCTATGTGACATTTGTCCGCCACTCTCAGGATGTCCTGCGTGATAAGGTCAATGAGGAGATGTATATAGAAAGGTTATTTGATGTAAGTAAATGCCCTCTCCTACTTGGACACCAAGCAGGAGAGACCCAAAATGTGACAAAATAAGACAGGAGGATAAGTCACATTTTGAGAAAATTTATTGGTTGTACCTTTAAAAAATAAATCTTTCCTTTCTTTCTGACTGAGGCTCGTATCTGCTCTCTGCCTGCTTTAAATCTCTACTCTAGTCCACGGTGTCTTAGTCTGTGTGTGGATTTTAGAGAAACAGTATCTTCTAAGAGAGCTCTTTAATATGTTTAAGCTTGTGTAAATTTCTCTCTATCAGAACATCTCAGTCACTGTTCTCACTGTTAAAATTTGAGCCAGGTTTTTGGCAGATGTGTTTGCTAAGGGCCATCTCTTCTGCACATTTTGCGTTGTTTCATTGACAAGCACTTCAAATCTGACAGCAAATTAAACATACTAAACTTTAATTTTAAAAGCTAATCAAAACAGAACTGATTATGAATGGACTTCAGTAAAAAGGAGGACCATGTTGTGGTGTCTGACACCAAAGGTAAATTTGAGACATGTCTCCTTGATGAAGATGGCTGGTAGAAACTGACCCAGAGGTTCACAGCTAATTTTCGGTTGGACAAGACCAGTTTGTTGGACTATGAGAGAACAGTGACCTGTGATGCCTGGGTTTTTTAGGTTTGGATGCATGTTAAAAGTACGTCTGTTTCTGTTGCTCTTGTTTTGTTACAGGCTTTCTGTCCTTGTAGCTGTTCTGTAGTAAAGGTTTTCTGTTGACGACCAGCCTGCAGCATTAGTGTTTCAGTCTCTCTAGGGTATTTGTCTGTATCTCAGTTTCTGTTTGAAGCAGCTTCTTTCCCTACTTTCCTTCCTTCCATCTCTCAGCAGCGCCATGTCTCAATCTCCTGGCCCTGGAACCTGAACAGCCTTCTGTGCTTTCTTTACTCACTCTTCTGCTTCCTCAGTGTGCAGGGAAAGCTGCTTTTTCCCCAACCAACTTCCTCCTTCACTTGATACCTCTCTTTCTGCACATTACCTGTCCCACAGAAACCTCTTCTTCCTTTGCAATTCCCACTCTTTGTTTCACCAGTAGCTTACAAGATTAAAATGGAACTTATCTCTCATGTCAAATGTTTTATCACATTATATCAAGTGGCATGAATTAAGAGTCAAATAATCTTACTGTGTACATCTACTAGCATGACCCATACCCACTGAGAATGCCTCATTCATGCACAGAGCACAGCAGTGCCTCCTCCAGGCTCAGCTCGTGCTCGCTCCGGGGAGAGTTTGCAGCGTGAGCACCAGACACAAATCACCCATCAAGCAGGCACGGGGAGGAAAAACAAAACATAAAACAAAAGACTGTCGCTTCCATCTGCAGCGGGCCTGCGAGTGCATTGCTCGTTTGTGCTGAAATTTATTCCACGAGCAGTTAAATTTCCAGAGCTCATCTGGACTGTTCTTTTCAATGCCCACACTGCCTTTTCCCTCATCCTTTCCCTGTGATTCACAGTTGGTGTGTTTGTACCCTTTTGGGCCATTATTTCCAATTTTCAAAAGGCTGTAATTAGCACAAATATTGATTTCAATGTGATCCACTCATACTTGGTTTTATCAAGCTCTATTTTAAACAAATTAACAGTTGACATGAACAGAAAAAAAAGAGCAGCTACCTTGGTGGAAAGCAAAAAATGCAAAACCCTTCTTTCCCTCCCTGCCTTCCTCAAGTCTCCCTGATCCATATGGAATTAAATAATGAAGGATAGGGTTTTTACATTGCTCTGCCTGTTTTGAGGTACAGTGGCTGCAGGTGGGAATTGCAGCATGTGAGAGCTGAAGGTTACCCTGTTGGCATTCACATACCCATTCCTGTTCCCGTTTCTGTTCCCATCCCCGTGGGACAGCATTGGGATCTAATGCCACTGGCACGTTTGCATGTGTCTCATGTACGTGAGTGTGTGCCCATGAGCAGGGTGAGCTGCGGGGTGGTTGCTTTGCAGGGAGGGAGTGGATTGTACCAAGCCCTTGTCATCCAAAAATTGGAATTGTTTTGAGCAGTCGTTTATCTTCTTTGTCAGGTTGCAGCTGGAGGAGCTGACTCCTGTGGTCAGCTCCCATCATGGCTCAGGTGTTCCTGGTGGGTCAGTACCAGCACAGGGTTTTTATATGGGGATCACCAGACCCCATTTACGTTGGTGCTGTGTTCACCCATGTTCGAGTAAAGGCAGGAGCAAGTGCTTGACTCCATTCTGGAGCTCAGACACAGCTCTGCAGCTCTTTGTCCCTCTCACCTAACCCAGCAAAGCAGCATGGCTGTGGGGTCTTTAAGGTCCTTTGGTCTTATTTTCCAAGGACATTTTAGGTACTAACTACCTCTTTAATAAGAAAGAGAACAGGAATAATCAGAAATTATATTTATGATGCTGAATTAGAGTTGGACTGGATTTTGTTCCCTCTTCCCCCAGCATGGCAGGGGAGCAATTCTCTTAGCTGCAGTTTCTCCAGGCAGTGAGATTATTAACACTTTCACGGCCATGTGAACTAGCTTAGTGCAGTGGTGCTGGCTTGCCTCAGCCAAATCGCAGTCCAGTTTAGGGTGTTATATGACAATAGGGGCAGCAGTGGGAGCAAACAGTTTAAACCTGCCTGCAGGCAGGTCCTGTGCACCCAATGGGGTCACAGTAGAGACGCTCACAGTGTGGGGCTACGTCCCCTATCTGCACTGTCCTGAGGAGTGCAGGAGCAGAGGTGCACAGTGCAAGGTTGTCTATCGCACGTTCTGTGGGGTTTGAACTCCTGGGATACCCCTAATCCCCGCACTTCTCTGCCATCCTGCCCTGTGTTTCCATTTATTCCCTGTTCTTTTTTCCTCCCAGGGCAGAGGCTCAAGAGTGTGTTAGGCCATGTCCCCAGAGAAGCTGGGTTAATATGTCTTTTCTTGGTATTTGTCATGATTTCTCAGCTCAGAAACCATCTCTCTTCCCCTGCATCGCCTGACTTGCTTGTGCCTGCAGAACAGGGCACTGCTCTTTGGGAGATACTGGTGTTTGTGGCAGATTATTGTTATATTTCTGTGTGGTCTCTGTGTTAATCCTCTTAATTCTGCAAATTAGGATGGGTTTTCCCTCCTCCCTGAAATAGAGTAATCTTAATTTTAAAAATCTGTATTCTTGGGATCATTGAATGAACAGATTGATCGTGGAGTTCTGCTGGTAATCAAAACCTAACTAGCTTTTTGGCAGTGCTGTTTACTGCAGAGTAACATGACTTATTTATTTGGCCTGGCTCACTAATTTGATAGCATTTAAAGCTAAAACACTGTACTAAGGCCCATTGGTAGAGAGCAGTGGTAACAGAAGAGTTTCAGAACAGCATCATAGCATCCGATCCCTGCACTTCTGTGCCTGGCTGGGTGCTTTGGGATTTAAACCCTATGGTACTTTGCACACAATGCAGAAGGATCACAAACTCTGTGTAGTGCCTGATAGGAAGTAGAATTTTGTCACTTTTTTCCCAGCGAGGGGGCAGAGTTGACATGCAGAATAGAACTTTTCATAGGAACAATGAGGCAGAAGCATTGGGTGCCTGTATTGTAAACATGGGAAAATATCTTCAGAGTGATCTTGAGTCTTTAGACCAATCCTGCAAAATTCAGGTCTTCTTTGTCTTAGGTCACTCCGAATTTCGTAGGATCAGAGTTTATACATCCATCATTTTGTCTGAAGGCTGTGGGAGTTTTACTTGTTAGGGTTGTGCCCTTTGGCAGAAGTTACTTCTAGATTCATGTATGTGTGTATATCTTTACGAACACCCTTAGATACTCACAGTATAGGTTTCAACCTGTCACAACATATGTGATCCAGAAAGTCTACGATTGACTAGTAGATAGTGTGAATGCCAACCTTTCTTCCTCGTAAATTGGTAAACACTAATGTGAAACATAGGGTGACTATTTCCTCCCCAGCCACAGCGAGTAGCGCATGCACAAAAGGCTACAGAACGTCGGGTGAGCTCCCCGAGATCCTGCGATTTCCAGCATCCTGATGCAGTCCCTGAATAGCGCAGATGGCATTTTTCTCTCTGATGATTAATTCAATATCTTACCGGAAAAAACAAAAACATGCTTTTGATATGAGAGATCAAAACACCAAGAGAAGCTCCTAAGATTGCGAGGACCTAAAAAAAAAATTAATTTATTTTTTTCCTCCTTGTACTTCTTGAAGACACCAGCCTGAGTAGAAGATAAGGATTAAAACAGATGTGCTTAGTGCTAGTTCATCTGCTTAAATCTAGCAGTCTCTGAGATCAGTGATTAAAAAGCCATCTCTAACTTTGATGAAATCCACTGCAATGGTAATTCTGTGTCTCTGATCGCTGTCTTATGGGCCTCATGTCTGCCTAAACCGGACATAGAAAACATTTCACTGGAGATGATACATGGATTATATGGGTCAATTATACACTTAATCTGCCTTCTGGGGATTAAGTGTGCATGGATTGACCCCACATATTTGGCTTGTCCTTGGCAGTTATCAGATCAGGAAGGTTGCCTTTACCAAAAAGTCTGGTAAGAACTTAATCATGCAGTGATACTGCCCGCCGAGGTGGCAGCAGCCACCGCGCTTGTTGCAGAGGGCAGTTTTACCACTTCACTGTCACTGTGAGTGTTCAGCTCCTTCTGTCTGTGTCACAGCCAGGATAGCAGACAGAGAATTTACTCCAGAAACAAGAAATCAGCCTGTTCTCTGCAAGACAGAAACGACTCTTAGTCTTGATGGCAGGGTGGGATTGGCACGGTCTGGCAGTGTAGCAGGGAGGGTAGTGGGGGGACCAGGGTTTTCTCTGCCCTGGGCTGTCGTCAGTGCAGAGGAATAGTCACTTCAGGTCCTCTCCCAGCAGCAAAGGAGAATCCATGGCTCATCAGCTAGACCAGCCAGCATCTCCTTCCCACCACCTTCAGGGAGGCAAAAGCCCCTGGCTGAGGCTCCAGCATCAAGTCCTGTCCCTCAGGCTCAGCTGAGCTGGGCTTTTAGGAAGCCCCAGTGCTGTCCCAGGGCTGATGTTGCATCTGGTGGATTTTGATGGATTTTTGGTTTCTTCCCTTAGCCAGGAGCCCAGCAAGAGTGCTGGGCCTGGAGACATGGTGCAGGACTGTTGTCATGTTTCCAAAGCAGGCTGCCCTTGCTGGTATCTGACCTCTGAATATCAGAGATAATGAGTTAAAAGGATGCAGGACACCGTGTGAGTCTCAAGACTTCAGCAAAATCCTTATACACATTCCCAGGAGCCTGAGTGAACATTTGTCACTGGAGGATCCACAGGCAGCTCAGCGTATGTTTCAGTACCTACACGTTCAGAGCCTAATAGCACACCTGAGTATATTGAAAAAACACAAAACACAGCTAGATCAGTTAATTCAGCAAGTCTTCTGCAGACACTGAGGCATTAGCTTATTCTTAAAATCAAAGCTTTTGCCCTCAGCAGGGTTACTCACTTGAATTTTGGCAGCTCCTTCAAGGCATGCTTGCAGGATCATGGCAGTTCTTGCTAGACCGCAAGCCTTGCACAGCACAATCAAATGCCAAACCAGAGCCCTTCTCACCCTCCCTTCTCCTTCCCCTCTTCGATCTCAAAAGCCTGGTTGTGAGTCAGTGGAGCTACTCAGTCTGAGTTAGAATTACTCACAGGAGGCCGGGTTGCAGGATCAGAGGAAGAACGGATATCAGGCTGCATGCTGGGCTCCCATCTCATATCTGCTTGTAGCCACACTCACTGCTTTCTCTTAGACAGACAACAACCTGTTTCCCTCCTACGCAGCTAGACTGCTCATTAGGGCACTAACTCTCTCCCACTCCCATCCTGATATGGCCTCCAAGGAGCTATTTCTTCTGCGTTGTTTTTTGGTTTTTTTCCCCGTCTCCTCGCTTCCGGAGTGAGTTGTGAAATGAAGACAATTAGGCACATTGATCTCAAGGGAGCGCAGCTTACTTTTCCCTCCCTGTGCATCTTTGGAGGAGCTGAGGCCACGCAGCTTTTGCTGCCATTTGCTGTCTTGGCAAGGCTCAGAGCTGGACCTGGAGTTGATCTCACTTCAGGACTTTGGCTAGGGAAAAAAATTAAATCGTGGTGGCAGTTGTCAGTATATCTTCTACAGGACAAATTTTTTTTGTCCTGAGGGGGCATAGAGTGCACTGTCCTTCTGCAGCCTCTTTTTCTTCCCATGTGCCCTCTTGGAGTCACACGGGAGTGGAGAGAGGAGCTTAGCACTGACACCATTCCTCGGAGCCAGCCCTTGTCCTCTGATGTTCCCCTCCATAAGCTTCACACGGCCAGGCATGCACTGGCGCATGGCCTCCTGGCTCCCCCTCAGCAAGGCTTCTTTCCTGAAGTGCTCATTTAAGTAGGCTCCATTTAATTAATTTTAGGTAGAGTCTTAATAAAATAAATCCTAGATCTGTCACTGGATTTTACATGCTTGAAAGGGGTTTTTTCTCCTCCTAAATGTCTTTATCAGAACAGCTTTTCGTGTTCCAGTAGACATTTGGTTGAAGACAGTTAATTTGATTTCTTTTCCAGAGGAGATTTTCCATTAATCATTCTAAGAAGGCAGACTGATTGCTCCGTTACGTTAAGGTCAGCATAGGCTTGCTAACATCATCCGCACCGTGCTTTTGAGCGTCAGAGATTTCTGTTTTGGGGCTGGCACTGAGTGAAAGATCATTTATTTCCTGGTAGATATGAGTAGCCAAGGTTTTAGGGAAGCAGGATCATGGAATCCTCCATCCACAGAGAACCTTTTTCTGAGCAGCCTCTCTGCTCCCTGACCAGGAGCTCTCTGCACATTTATAACCGCGGACGAGTTACATGGTGCACTCTGAGCTGGAGCTGCCTTCCAGCTAAGTTTAAGAAGCTGTACCTGATTGGAGCACCAGTCCTGTGGGTGATCAGGGAGGAGAGGCTGGAGGTGCTGGGTGAGCCGCGGCCCACGCGGGTCCCAGCTGCGTCCAGGGGTGCGAGGAGCGTGGGAAGGGCCGGGGCGCGCCGGTGCCCGCAGGTGTGCGCGGCTGACCCGCAGCCCGCGGGGCCACGCCGGCGGCTTTGCTCCCTCTCTCCAGGCTGTGCAAAGAGCCTTTGAAGGAACTATCGGTGCACACAGGGGAGAGCCAACGGCCCCCGCGCGGACAATGACGAATTGTCTGATTTCCAGCAGCGCCTTCAATCCCTCTTTTCCTTTTCTTCCCCTGCATCCCAGCCCCACACAATCGCTGCTCTACCCGTGCCAGCCAGCGGTGCGTGCCAGATTAGTCGTCCCAGGTCACTTTGTTTCTCTTGATCTGCGGCTCTTTCCTTTCCCGGTGCTCCCTTAAGCCTCGCCCTGGATGTATGATATCAGCATTCAAAAATGCGTGGTGGGACTCGGGCAGGGAGCGTGCTGTGTCTGGTGTTTAACCCCAGGAAGGATACCAGGGGAGCTGCTGGAATCAGGGCCAAGATATCCAAGCAGCCTCTAGCCAGTTTTTTTGGAATTTGCAGGCTATAGAAGAAGCAGATAAAGTTTATCAAGTCCCACTTCATGACAGCTTCCAATTTAAACTGATAGCAAGTATAATGAAAGTATTCCATAGCATGCGTTGCTGTGCATCTTACTGAGCAACTCTGCAGCCAGTTTTACCATCACTGCCTCACACTAACAAGGCTCTGGAATCAGGACAGAAAAATAGTTGTGTGGATATTGTGTTTTACTAGGCTGCTTTATATAGAAACTCAGATTTTAACATGTCAACTTCATTTCTTTTTTGAAAAATGGAAATAAGCAGAGAATATTTTATAGGTTAAAAATGTATTTAAGAACAAGCATCCATACAGGAGTGGTTTTGTGTGTGTGTGCCTTTATAGGTTTTTATGCAGAAACTCTTTCATTTAGGAAAAGGGAGGTCTGCAAATTCCTGCAAAGCAGCAGGTTTTTGGGGATTTAATTTGGCAGTTCCTAGTGAATGCTGTGCACTTTGCAGAGCTATATCTGCAGTGAAGGAGAGAGAGCTCAGCACCCAGAGCCCACCTGGCTGTGTGCCCAGGCCCCCACTCTGTGTGCAGGGATATGGGATGCTCCATGCCAGAACAGCCTGGAAAGGCAGGGTCTTCCAGTTCAGGGGTTCATGTAGCCAGGACAGGCTTTACCTGTTACCTAAAGGGAGCATTTTTGGAGGTGTTTAATTCGGTGTGTAAACAAGATTAGGACTGTCTGATCTTACAGAGAAAATGAGGCACCTGCTGAGGAGCTCAGCCTACAAACCCAACAGGTTTAAGCATGGGATGCCCCTGGTTTGAGGACATAGTGGATGGGAGAGAAGTTGGGGGTGGCAGCCGGCCTCCCTCCCAGATCACTGTGAGCACCACCTCCTGCACCCCCCTGCCATGGACCAGCAGTTGTTTGCACAGGGGTCTCCCCTGCAGTTTTCTCTGCCTGCTGCCCTCCATCCCGCCCTGACCAGCACATGGCCTGGTGGGTCTGCCCTCCTCAGAGTGAGTGCAACAGCATGTGGCTGGGATGGATTCAGAGATGATCTGTGCATGGGCTGGTGTTGGTGTTTGCTCACAGCAAACCCCAGCAGATTGAGACCAGGACATCCCTGGCTGTAGGAAGAGAGGAGCCAGCGTTGTGGTTGCTTTTTCCATGAGATTCTCCCAGGGCAGAAGGCTCAGGGAGTCACTGGCACATCCACCCATCAGTTCTGCCGGGGATGTGAGTGTATGGCTCTTTGCTAGGCAAAGCCTTTGGTGTCTGGCTAGCAGAGCAGACCACCCTGACATACAGCTCAGGGACACCTGAATGAGTACAAGGCATCATATCCCCAGCATCAGAGTTGCTCCTCACCCCTGAAGGAGCAGTAGTGTTGCAGATGCCTTTCTGGCTGTGTCCCTACTATGGGAAGCCTTTGCCTGTGTGCTGAGAGTGCATAGATTGCCTGCAAAGCCACTGAGGGTCAGAACAAACAAACCTGCGCTCACCGTGGTGTGTGGAGTCACAGCTGCACAGGACACGTGTAGGTGTTACTTGTTTGTGCAGCACCGAGAGCAGGGGCTATTAGGGATGAGCTTCTGGGGCACATGTGTTTGCTGGGGACCTCGGCCCCACCAACACAAAAGATCTTGATCCTCCCTGTCCTCTCTGAAACAGAACAAAATTTTGGGTTAAGAGCAGGGAGAAATCTGCAGCAAGGAGCATGCAGGTTGGGCTGTGCCCCTTTGGAGAGCAGGGAATTTGTGCAATCCCACCGGCACAGGCAGTACCCCTGGGAGCCGTGGCCTCCCTCCCATTAACACCTGTGGCACCGACCTGCCAAGCCCCGCCAGGTCCAACCTCCAGCCAATTAAGGGTGAGGCAGCAGCCTGAGCACACCCTGGAGCCGAGATCCCCAAACAGTGGGTGCACTCAGGTGCCATATGTACTGCAAAAAGCGTGCGGCACTTCCACGCGCTGGGGTCTGCACTCTGTGTTCATTCTGAATGCTCTTCCCTGTTGGAAGGCAAAGCTCTTATGCGATTCAAAGTTGTTTTGTGGTTTATTTTTGGGAAAGGGGGGGGAAAAATAATGTAATTCGGGGATGCCATTTGCATCCTAGACAGATGATGAGTCTCTCTGGCTAGCAGCTTAACCCTATTAGGCAACGTTAGGGCCTGTGCCTTTATTAAATAACAATACAAATTATTTTCATATCAAGAGCCTTTGTAACTTCCTCGTATTGGTACACTGTCAACAAGAATGAAATTTCGTAGTTAAGGAATATAAAATAGAGTAAAAGTCATCCAGAATTCACAGCTCTGGGGTGGATGTTGAACACGCTCTGTGTACTTGCAGTGATAGCATTATAGTGGTATATAAAATACCAGGAAAAAAAGTACTTTTACTTCAGTAATAGCTCGGTGTGAGTGTGACTTGGGAGACTCCAGACTTATTCACAAGGCTTTGGTAGAACAAGGTCAAAATTTTATTTAAAAAAAAAAAAGACTCCAAGGTTTTGGAGGATTTTTATCAAATTGCTAGCTCTTTGTCAGATCTCTAGAATTTAATGTGGAGTTTTATAGAGAGGTTTAGTTCAGAAAATGAGGGTCATGTTGCTGTGAGGACCACTCGCCCAGAGCCCTGCTGAGCATGGCTGATGGAAGCTTTGCTCACAGGGGCGAGGTGCAGACGTGGGGTCCACAGTTTGGCAAAGGGGTCACAAATCCCAAACACTGACGGTTCGTGCATGCAGTTCCTGAACATACCAAGGCAAAGACCCTGCAGAGAAGTTAAATTAGCATAGTGCAATCTGTCACCAAAACTTAGATTTATTTTCTGAGAGATACTTTCCAAAGGGTGTGAATTTGGGGGTGAATCACCTTTCTACCAGCAACCCGAGGGCTGCCTGAAGCCCTCCCAGTGCTCTGCCGTGTGCTCCGTGGAGCTACACTGGCAGACCTACTTTTGATGTTGGCTTTTCATACCTAACTTAAAGAATTATGTGCCACAGAAAAGCTGCCTAATGACTGGACAGCATTATTATCTGGCATGCGGCAGCATAGCAGGATGATAACTATTTATTTACTCTTTGTGGATAATGTTCTGTTCTAGTCTTTGGCAATAGCAAGAGAGCATCTGATATATACAATATTGGTGTGTATCCAATTGTTTGTGAACATCCCAAGTTTTGAAACATGGTTGTGAGAGAGGAATATAAGCTTAAGCTTAAAAGGCTAAAAAGCAGAAAGCCCCACACGTAAATGCTATTATACACTTAATGAGGCAGGGTTTAAAAAAAAAATCAGCCACACAAGTTGGTTTTATCAAAGGAAATGTATAAATAACAACCAGTGATTCAAAGTGCCTCACAAAGGGAAAAGCAGGGACGGGAAGCTAGCACTTCACTTGTGGCATTCAGATAATAGTATTTACTACACTAATCTTTTGGGCTTAGCAATTGGCAATCAATATATTATTATCAACAAGCATTAATGCAAACAAAAAGCTTCTATTTCTTTTTTTAACTGTCTTCCCCTAAGTCCCTTAAATTTAATTAAAACCAGACAGCTCTCCTTCTAGTACAAATTAGAGTTAAAATCATATTAAATATTTGTTCTATGGGAAAACAAAAGTGTCAGCTTGTGCTACCAGGTTTGGCTGTTTCTTTTTTTCCTCCTTTTTTTTNGGGGAAAAAAAATACCAGCTACTCAAAGTTAAAATAAAGTCTCTCTCCCTCCCTCCCTGTCTCCCAAGACTACTGTCTATAACATGTTGTTCCTTATAGAAAGTGGGATATGGTGGCATTTGCTTGATTAACTTGCTCGACAAAAGTGACAGCTGCTGTGGGTGCATGTAGCTAAGCTGCACAGCGCAGTTCCGCCTTTGTACATCTGTCAGCAAAAAAGGAGGAATAAAGAGTGAAAAGAGACAAATTGGTCCCAAAAGGCAATCCATTCAACTCAGGAGGTTTGCTCTATTCAAGCACTTGCTGGGAATCTCAAGTGCTAGGTAGCTTATTCAATTTCATTCATTCTTTAGAATGAGCCCACAAGTGTTTAATTTCTTATTCTGTTGAATAAAAGGGGAGCTTTTTTTATTTATTGGAAGCATTAATTGTAAGACTAGTTGATCAATGCCTGCAATATTAACTCATTGCTTATTTTATGGTTAGCTGTGTGCTCCGAGAGCCGCAGCCGCTAAACTTATTTCTGTAACATGGGCAATGTCACACCAATTTCTCTGCTTCTGGAAAACCCAGGCACGCACGGCAATGTTGTTCTCAGTGCCCTGAGCCTTGTCCCCTGCCTGGCTTGGGGGAATGGTCCAAATTCTTGGCAGGTGTAAATCGAAACAGTCGCTGGGTCATTATTGGTGCCACCAATGGCTGCAGCCAGGACACAACCGAGACAGATGCTCTTTGCCTGGGGCTTCAGCCCGGAGCCCACTACAGGTTTGGCCCTCTGTGCCAGAGGAGGTTTTGTAGGTCCAGATGCTGAGCTGCCTTGGGGTGGCTCTTTGGTCCCCAGGGAAGGGCAGGGCAGGGGAGCCCATCAGCAGGGCTCTGTGGAGTAATACCCAGAGCACAGTATGGATTTTGTTGAGTAGTGGCAAAAAAAGCTGATGAACAGACGGGATGGGGTTTGTTGCATGGACAGGTCTCTGCTTGCCATCCAGAAAATGTATGCTTGCAGGGGAGAGATGTGCCTCTTCCTTCTTCATTGTGTGGCAGAAGGTCCATCTCAGTCTTCTCATTGACACTGGGGACCAGAATGATGTTTGTGCCTGAGTGCCTGTGGCTCCTCACTCACCATCGGCTCTGCCACCTCATCCTCCAGGGCCACTGCTACATATCTCAAGCATTTCAGACACACTTGTGTCACTAAGGCCCTGTCCCTGCTCTATCCCCACTCTCCCAGCACTGGGCACAGAACATCTTCTGCAGCAAGACAAAACCCAGATTTCCAGAACAGCCTGAAAAACAGCTGGGCTCAGCTCTGGCAGCCCAGCTGAGACCTTGCTAGCACTGGCTGGGAGCAGGGCAAGAGTCACACTCCAGCCCACCACTGCCCTTATCCACATCCAGCATCCCAGCAGAGCTGGCCTTTAGAAAAGGGATTGCATAAGCTGCTGTGTACATTCATGCTGGGAACATATCTTTATTTCTGAAAGACAAGAGTAGGAACTGCATTGGCTGTGAGACCCTGTGCTTCAGGCTCGCCATCTTTACCAAGTGTTTGGAACAGCAATGACTGCCTGGGACCAACAGTGAAAGAAACATTGAGAGAAAGTGGAGAGGAACACTTTGGTGGCGACAGAAGTCTGAAGGGACAAGAATGGTCCTTCCATGACTGCCATCGGGCAGTCTGGGCTTTGGGTTGCAGGGCTGAGCCAGTTCTGGTGTACAAACCTGGCTGTGCTCCTGGGCGCACTGGCAGCGAAGGAAGGAACGCAGTGCCTGGGGCAGGCAGGCTGCTCCTACAGAGTTCCTGCTCCCACTCTCCAAGAAAGTCCTCCTCCAACACTGGCAGCTGTGTGCACAGGGCTGGTCCCCAGACAGCGTGTTCCTGTGCTGCTGTGGCTGCATCTCTGCCTTTCCTGTGGAGATGACACCCACTCAGGGGAGGTGGCTGCCGTGAATACATGTGGCAATGCTGAATACCCAATTTGATCTCAGGGCCACCCAGGACTGGGATGGGCACGACTCTGTCAGCTGTCACCTACTGTCAGCAGTTTAAAATCAGCACAGTCCCACTGTGCCTTCCACCAGCTGAGCTTCTGGCCCACTGGACAGGGATGCAAATGCCAGAAACAAAGAGTTGGTAATTTTATCTTTTTTTTTCCTGGCTGATCAAATCACTTGGAGCTGTTGCCTGAAAGCAGGTTCAGTTTTTCTTTGGGAAATAAGACTCAGAGTCAGCCTCTTCCTCTCTCCCTTCCCACCTCTGTGGTCCCCTCACTTTGTGCTGGCTGGCTCAGGGATGCTGCGGAGGCGTCTGCCCAGCGTCCAGTCCCTCATCTTTGAAACACCTTGAATTCAAGGGTTCATTTCAAAGCTGCCTTTCAGCATTTCAAAACAAGCCCATGTCCCGGACAAAGAAAGGGAGCCAGCCAGCATTCGGAGCCTCTTTGTGCAGTGTGTGTCACAGTTTTAAATAGATTTGCCCTGCTTGGATTGGTTCTGGTTGGAAAGCAAGTACTGAAATGAGAGGTCATAGGGGAGAGTTACTATGGTAATTGAGTAGTATCACCGGTAGTTTTGCTCTTATGAGCATTAAAGCACATAATAATAGACAAACAACAGTGGTTAAAGCAAGCAGGTAGGATTACTATGTTCTTTTGTCAGAAGTATATAATGTCTTGTAGTCAGTTTTAAAGACTTCTCAACTCCAAATCCACCCAGCAGTCACCTGCTGAGTAATTTTGTATGCCTAATCTCTCGCCCTTAACTACAAGCTTTCTGCTAATTTGAGGCAAATGGGTATTTTTGACACTAAATAGGGCAGTAAAGAATCCCTGACCTAGAAAAACTCCATTCCAAGGCACTGAGAGCAGAAAAATATTCTTTCAGCATCCTTGTGAGACCTTTGGAATGACATAAAATAGCTTTGACTAAACTGTGCTGCAGCCTTCGATTAATGGTTTGCAGAAACTTGCTGAACATCACTACTACAACTTCCCCCATAAAACTTGTCACTTCAGATTGCCATCAGCCACCACAACAATAATCATTTCATGCCTATTGCTAATTGCAAGCACAGCTGAGGCTCAGCGGGGTGCTCTTGCACAGTCCCAGGCCTTTATACCAGCCTCAATCTGTTGTATGGCACTTGTTCACATACAAAAAAACTACCAGTAAAGGCAGAAAGAGGCAGAGTCACAGGTTCCTTGTAATCCCTCTGCTACCCTGCTGACAACCCAGCCGTATAAGCATTCCTGGTTTTGTCCCACTCTTTACAAAAGCTGAAGTGACCTTAAGCTACTAGTAGTATGTAAGCTTTTGAATGGAGAATACAGCTCCTTCAGGTGCCTTAAGAAGCAGTGTTGCATCTGGCTTACAAGATTCTGTTTGCAGCACCCCTGCAGTGAGCTGTGGCTTCCTGTAACATGTAAAATATGAGTGTGAACTCAAGGTTCATGGCAAGGAACAGGAGGTCATGTTTCCATTCAGCTCACACTAAAGAAGATGGGGGTTTGCAGATGTTCCTGGGTATGTGTAATGACACCACCTCCCGGAAAGCGCAGGAACCCAGCACAGGGCTGCGTTTTGATAAAATGTGCCGCATTCAGTGTGCTACTTGCAGATTTATTCATACCAATTTTTACAATTTATGTATTCAGAGACAAACTTGCTATTTCAGGAACTTATTGATCATGTTTTTGCATTCAAAAAAACAAAAAGAAGGCAGAGGGCCGGGGAACAAGGAAGCTTATTGCTCAAGCTGGTTGGGGTGTTGGGTGGGCAGCCACGGAACTGCACCTCTTGTAATGCTCCAGCTCCTCTAATACCCATCTGGGTGCATCCCAGCCGGCCCATGGCCCACCTCATCTACCCAGCCTAGCACCCAGCAATGAGGGTTGCTGTGAAAGACAGGAGAACGGGAAAACTGACCTGAAGGAGGGATTGACTTCCTGTCTGTAAAAATACAGTATCTGCTTGCAGTGACTGGGGCTCTGAGAGCACACAAAGAGTGTCTGCATTTCCTCTGCTGGAGGCTGGGTCATGGTGTGCAGCCATGGGGCTGTGTTTTTGCCTCTGACACAGCCCTGCTCCCTTCCCTGCTGACAGCCTGCTGGATGAGTGGTACCCACCATGCATCCACAAGGATGCAGCCTCCACAGCCTGTCCTCACCCTGTGCCCCCAGACTGAGTGTAAATTGTCCCCTAGGGGAGGGGCAGGAATGCCAGCAGCACCAGTAATGTGTGTGTACTACAGTGAGCTGTATGTGGGGTTTTGTCCATGGGCCTGGACCATCAGTGAGGTCTATTCGTTCTTTACAACCAGACATGAGGAATTTTTTTCAGAAAATATATTTATGGTATTTACTTTGGTGTGCCTATGCCACAGCTGTGCTGCAGCTCCAGAAATGTGGTTGAAATGTGTTGCAAGCCCCTTGGCAAAGCCCCAAAGATCAGTATTTGGGCTGTGACCTCTGCACCTTGTCCTTGGGGGCAAGCCACAAGGCTGGAGCTGGATCCCCATGGGGACCCTGTGTCCCCAGCATGGACCCCACTACCCTTGAGGGGCAGACCCCCTTGGGGAAAGCAAGGTGGCCAGTGTCCCCACAGGACCACTCTGTTCTCTTTTGTCTGAGATGATCACGTTTCTGTTTAGGAGCATTTGGCTTTGTTGTTGGTTTTTCAATAATACAGTCATATGCAAATGTTATCTTCTTTGGTAGGTTAGTCATGAATCAGAGGGCTTGTGCGTCTTATAGCACATCAACACTAGCGATAGCTAAAGGGAACATTTAATTTATGGGCTAACTTATTTTTATGAATATGCAGGGCTTAAATTCAGCAGTTGGTGTGTGCTCTATGAAGTGACGTGACGGTTTTGTGTATCAAGATCAATGAATTAGACTTTGTGTTTTTCTCATAAAGCCGAAAGTCTTTGGAGTAAGTTGGCTTTGAGAAAGAGAGCTCCTTTCATGCAGCTGAGCACTACGCCTGGCTGAGCCCTTGTCAGCCGGTTCTCGACAGGGGAGGTGCGATTCACATTTGGTTCCAAGGAGTTTGCATCTCCCCAGAACCCAGAGTGTTGAAGTGCCCTCCAGAAACACAGAAAAGCATTTCATTTTGCTTACTCTGAAGGTCTCGAAGCAGCAAAGTCACCTTGCCAATAACCTCTGGGCAGAGGTTGTAATTTCTGTTTGGGATCACACAGCCGTGTGGGTGTGTGTGGTGTGGGACAGACAGAAATGGTAGGACCTGCCCTTGTCAGGGACTTCTCATCTCATGTAGAGTTGACACAAACACCCAGCAGATTGTTCTGTGGAAGATGGGAGGCAGCAGGGGAAGGGAGAGGGTGTGTGTGTAACACACGGCTGCGCCCTTCCTCTGGGGGTTCTGATTTGAAGAGGTGGCAGAAGGGGAAGGAGGTGTTTGGCTGACCTGGGCATCCATGTGCCAGCACAGCCCTGGATCACAGCTAATGTCACCCAAGAGCATGACTCAGTTAAGCACTGATTGCAGAAAAGCAGCATTATGAACATTAACGATTTCTCTGTTCTGCCTGCACGGATCCGCAGCATTTCACGGGAACCCAGGCAGATCCTCCAGTGACAGCAGCTGCTCTGTGCCACCCCACCACCAGCTGGCTGCTGGCTGTCCTGGGTCAAGGTACCTGGGATCCTCTGGGGATATCCAGGGATGCTCTGACTTCTCAGACTAGTCTGAGGGATAGGAAGGTATGAAGCCCCACCAGACCTTCATGTCTCCTATGATTGTCAGGTCCACACCGGCTATCCAGGTTGCTTCACTGTTCAACCCCAGTCTGATGCCAGGACCTCAGGTGACAGCTAAGAGCTCTTGCTTGACAGTCTCAATTAGTCTCATCCAAGCTCTTGCCAGCTTTCCGTCCTGGAGACAAAGGATCAGGAGAATCTCTGCTACAAGTTGCACAAAGTGTAAGCATTGAACGTGAGGTCACCACATGCCATTTCTTTGGTGACTCTTTCATCTCCTTACTTCCCCCATTTTATAAAGAGGTGGTGTAGAAATTAAAGTAGAGGAACATCATTGGATTTGAGGAGAAAACCCTTCCCTATGCAGCTCCCAGGTGTGCTGCCATACAGGGCGGAGATGTGTGCTGAGCACACATTTTTGTGGTGCAGGGCTGGTTTAGCTTAGACTCGTTCGTTTGCTTTGGTGAGCCTCATGCTAGCTTGTGGGTGCCAGTGTCTAAGGTGGAGGGTAACAAATCACTGGCCTCAGTTCTGCAATCACAGAATGTTCAGTTGTCTCCATTCCCCTGCTGCGCCGGCAGCTTCCGCAGCCAGCGAGAAAAGGGCACGTTCTGTGTCAGAGACCCCTGACCCGAGGGGTAAGTGAGGTGGGCAGCAAGAACTGAGTTGGACTGGTGTGAGGTTTCAGGGTCACTGGGAGGCAGGTGCATCCCAGAGTAACTTGGATGGTGCTCTATCATGATTTTCATAAACTGGTCTGGTGGGGTTTTTTTATTATTTTAACGGGTTCTAAATTAATTGCATCTGGTCTGCAGTATGTGATTTGATCTCTGCATGTAAGAGAGATCACAAGAAGGATGCAACTGTGCATACAGAGGTGTGATTGGTTTTTGCCTGCTTTGTAAGTACTCCTTGTGCTGAGTGCCGTGGGGAGGTTTTGTGGTTCCTCACCCACCCCCCAGCCCCTGCTTTTCCTCCTCTCGAGGACTCGCTGCTCATCTGTGTGGCATCAGAGGTGCCACGTCAGCCCTGCGTGAGCAGGGCGCTGATCCACAGCCCATCGGAGCCTTCCTGCACTGCGGGAATGGCAGGCTGCTGCCACACCACTGTGAGCCTTTTTCACAGACAAGCAGCACAAGTTCAGCTCCTGGAGGGGCCCTGTGAGCTCAGTGGCTTGAAACAAGCTGATCTCTTTGTTGCTTTTCCATCTGTCTTAATTGTGAGGGTGAAACCAGAGCATTTCCCACGCAGCCTGGGCAGGGACCCATAGGTGCTTACACCAGCATCCTTCCCCCCAGCCAGCCTCCCCTCCATTCACACTCAGGGACCCAGCCTCGTCCTGTGGCTGTTTATGACTGAATTTGAAGATGGTAAGTAACCTGAGTGTGGGACTGACACCCTTAAAGGCAGGACTGTGCACAGTGAGAGCACTGTGGGAGAAGCAGGTTAAAACGTGGCTTGAGCCAAACACACATCACTGCTGGCAAGTGCCATCAATGGCAAAATCAGATTACAAAACCTTGCAGCACTACTGGTGGCCATTACCTTCCTAATAAGTTTATTGTTGTTGTTATTAAAATTTAAAAGCTCATGCATGGAAATTCTGTGTAAGAGCAGATGCCTGTCTCCCCTCTCAGTCTGTGGACCCCCATTAGCAGGCTGGCAGGTGGGAAAGGTGGGTGTGAGGGGGTGCTGGGGGCACCAGTCTCAGTCGGGGCATCGCACACAGCCCTGGCGTGGTTGCCAGAGAAGTCGTGTCTCTCTTGCAGCAATGGTACACCAGCTCCATGAGTGTCGTGTGCACTTGGCTGACAGACCGCATGGACCTGCAGCTCCACATCTACCAACTGAAAACTCTCATTAGGATAGTCAAGGTAAGCACCCGAGCTGTTCTCAGTACCCCTTGCTGTTGGGAGGAGCATGTGTGTGTGCCTGCATGTGTGTGGCACATGCTCTTAGGCAAACTGTCACCAGCAGATAAATTAAGGTTTATGTTAAAATTCTTTAAAAGAATTAAGATAGCTGTGTCTATGGCAGGTAGCACTGGATAAACACAAACTTCAAATGCATAGAGATGTAAAATACAGGTGTGCAAATAAGAACAAAGTAACTCTTTGCATTAAAAACAAAAACCAAACTCTCTTGCTATTTGACCTTACCCATACAGTAAGTGCTCCAAAATTAGCCTTTTTGTGGACAAATTAGCTGATCACACCAGTGAACTCTGGTGTTAAAATGTGTTAAATCAACCCAAAAGTTTTTAATGCTGTTTTGCTAGAAACATTTAATCCCAGCTTTGGCTTGTGATTATTGTCAGAATGCAAATAAGATTGTTCTCATAGTTAATTGAAGTTGTTTCTTTTACAATGAGTGTATATAATCAACTCTTAAGAGATCAGAAAGGTGAGATAACATACCCTGAAAGTAGCATTTTTTTTCCTAAAGTGCACGTGTATGTGTATATGTGTGTGTGCATGCCTTGGACTAATGATAATTATTTCAGTGTGAAATCACAGTGGTTTACATGAAATAATAAGATCACAGAAGGGGGTAAATATATTTTTGATCATTTTAGGTTCTATCTAATGCTTTTTGGTCTAGTATTTTATAATGTTTATGGTCTTGTGTGCAGTGAACACATTGAAGGCATGAATAAATGAAAACTGAAATGTATTAAATGTGCTTTTCATAACTGAAAACAACAGGCAGAGACAGATTATTCCTACTTGTCAGCTAGCTGAGGAAAGCTTTTTTCCTTGTGCTTTATTTATATCAACATTACATCCAGAAGCAGCTATAACAAACCCAAGGACTTTCTGAAATAGCAGAACAGTAAATAGTTTCTATGCAGAGCACAGAGCAATTAAATGAACAACAAGACCAGAGTTTTATCTCACAGAGTCAAGAAGTTTTTAAACATAAACTCAAATAAGAGATATTAATTGTAATTACAAGGGAAATATGGGAACCATGGAAATACAACTCCAGTTTGAGATGAAGAAAGGGAGATTTAAGAAGTATGTGCCCTGTGCTTATGCATCAATAATTTCCTCCAGTATCCTGGACTTAGTTTATTTAATCCGTATACTGTAGGTAGGACTGTTTAATATGGAGCATTCCAGGAATGTGTAATCATGTCTGTGGGTAGGGGTGATAAGCATCCTGCTGCTTGAAGAGAAATAACTGATATTAGAGGCAGGATGAACACATCCAGGAGCAAGGGAAGTTAGCTGGAGCGGAGCCCTTATATTGCTTTGATGTCTTTTTAGACCCCAGCCCACCCTATACAAAGCTCCCCGGAGCAGCTCTGCACATCCCCGCTTTGAATCTGCCCAGCCCAGCCCCCAAAGGCAGGGCTGGAGTCACAGAGCTGTAATTTGTTACCCAAGGCAACCTAAAGGGAACTCCACCATGCCAGAGCGGTGGCCAGCAGAGGTGGTTCTGTGGCCTCTGTGCTTCCCAGGTGATGCAAAACGTCCCCAGGGCTGGCATTTCCCTGGTATCCCAGCCTCTCCAATTAGTGGCCCCAAACCTGCAGCTCATCAGCACGGGTTGACTCCTGCAGCAAAGCAGGGCAGCCGGTGTTGGCCCTGACCTGTCCCTGTCTCCTTCCTCCATGCCTGTCTCCGCTTTAGAAAACGTACCGGGATTTCCGATTGCAAGGTGTGCTGGACTCCACCTTGAACAGCAAAACCTACGAGACCATCCGGAACCGGCTGACGGTGGAGGAGGCCACGGCGTCGGTCAGCGATGGAGGGGGGCTCCAGGGGATCACCATGAAGGACAGCGATGAGGAAGATGAAGAAGACGACTAGGGAAGCTGGAGCACCGGTTGGGGGTCGCCTGGTATCCGTGCATGTACCTCATCTGTAACTCAGTTAGCCACATTAGGAATTTTTATGTCAGCTCTAAATGCCCATGAGAAGTTTACCTATAAAATTGCCATGTTAGCTGTGTGGTAATAAGATTAGCACCTCTCTTTGATTCATCAGTTTCCTAATTTCATATCTCTATGTTCATAAGCAATATGGAGCACCATTGTTTAATACTGTTAATGGAAAAACTACATAGAAAACATGCTAGGTGTGTCCCTGTTATTAAAGTTTAAACAATGCTTCATTAATGTACTGTATATACATTGATGGTAAATTGTTGTGAAGATGAGTGACTTAAGTCCTTTCATTTCTTTGTTTCTCTGCTGTGGATGCCAACTGCTTAAAATTAATAAAAAAAACAGCTTTGTTTTTAAAAGAAAAACCAGGCAATTACAAATGATTTTTTTGTTCTCTCTGTCCATTTAAAAACCAGAAAACAAACAAACCCAGACAGCCGTTTGAATCATTCTGCATCCGTATTAATGTACCAGGCTCTTCCCTTCAATATGCAGTTGACTCCATAGAGATTTCATCCCAAAGGATTAGTCATTCTAATTGCCACACCAGATTAATCCTATCATTATGGATATATCATGCCACATTACAAGTCCAAAGCAGTTGTTTTATGTTGATGTTTGCTCCTCTAAATGTTACATTTTTGTTTAAATTTCAAATATACGTGTATGTACAAAGACAACTTTAATTACAATCTTAGACTCTACAAATGTGTTTATAATAATATATTGAATATTTATTTCGGTAGATTGTAACCATAATTTACAATTCCTCTGTTTCACAAAGGTTTTTATATATGTCATGTACATTGCATTTTGATCAGTAATTGCATGTCCATCAGTTCCTTCTCCGGAGCTTTTACTTTCTGTGTAAAATAGTGATCCATCTTGCTTTTTTTGCCTTATACAAGCCGACAGTTGTAAAAGTGTGAGAACTGTGGCTTCTCAATAAATAACTATTCAGATGTCCTAATAATAAATTATGGAGTCTTTTTATGTCTGCCTTAGGAAAAAAACCAAACCAAGCTGAGATGTAAGAGCCCCCACCTCTCAGAATAAAGGCATTTTCTTTTCTCATGGGTGTTCTTTAGTTTATTAATTAAGATGGTTTTCTGATTTGCTCCCCAAGGTCAGGATTGGGAGCACACAGTCTGTTCCCCAGGTACAAGGGCATTTCTGCTATGACTGCCACAGTTGTTTTCACCATTATCTGCATTCTATGTGCTATGATTTGTTCCTGGACATCTAATTGATGTCTGCTCTGGTTCAGCCCCTGTTACTTTATGGCCATCAGCCTTACCCAACACTTACCTTCCTTCAAAAGGCCTCAGTTTGTATTTTAACTTCTCCCAAAGCAGCCAGCTGCAGTAGCACTTAAACACACAGAGCAGAGACAAACCCTGAGTTGAACTTAAATAAAAGTATGGTTTGATGGAAAACGTGTCTAATGGAAGCACACTTGAACTGGATGCCCAGAGAGGTCATGGATGCCCCATCCCTGAAAGTGTTCAAGGTCAGATTGGATGGAGCTCTGAGCAACCTGGTCTAGTGGAAGGTGTCCCTGCCCATGGCAGGGGGCTTGGAACTAGATCCTCTTTCAGGTCCTTTCCAACCCAGTCCATTCTGTGATTCTCTGTTAGGCTGAGGGTTTTCTGAGAGGTTTTGCAGTCCCTCCCTCCCATCAGCCGATTCACACCAGAACTGATTCCTGCTAGCCTCAGTCTCAGTCATTTGAGAGAGCAGCAGAAGAACTGGTGTGCTTTACCCCCAAACACAACAACCTGTTACCAGCCTGGGGAACCAGAACAAATGTTCATCCCTCACAAATACAAGATGGGCAAATGGTAAAAACATCCTACCTGGGTGAGCCTTCCTGACATAATGAACAATTAAACTAAACCATCTTCCAGAGCCCAAAAGACATGAGACCCTGGACATATGAGAGGAGACTGGGAGCTCTGGAACTGCTTGTGAAGAGGGTGTTGATTTCGAGATGGGGCTGGGATAATTATGGAGCCTGAAGCATATTCACCTGCAGTGCTGGATTTTTGGGTCCCTTCCCTCTGTGTCAGAGTTTAGCATCTGGCTGTGGAGGTGCTGTGCAGCCCCACCTGCATGGCCTACATATTCAGCATCCACCTTTCCCAGGTGTCCTACATATACCATCCCCTTGGAACAGGGGCATTAGCAGGGGCCTCACTTTAGGAGTGGGCAGTGGATGTGCACATTTAGCACCACTTACATGTTGAGAAGCCATCTGATGCACCAGAATAGACAAATTTTGAACCCTGACTGTAGCCCAGCAGACTTGATTTTTGTCTTGCTCTGTGCTGCTGGTAAGAGGGAAGCATTGCCAGAAAAAGCTACTTCTGAGGACTTAGGCAGGAATATGGCTTTGTGACCACTGACATGGGCAGCTTTTCCCTCTTCTTACCCACCCTTCATATGTGCAACTACTTGGCCCTGAGTCCACAGAGGAACTGGGGTAGTAGTTGAGTGTTTAAGTCATACAGAGTCTGTCAAAACCAGTTAAGATGCCTCTGCTGGTCTGTCACTGGGATGTGCAGAAAAAACATCTATTCCTTGACCTCATTATGCTTGGAGCCTGCAATCCCACCCTGAAGCCCTCCCAGGACTTCCCTGACAAAGCAAATCTCACAAGATACAAAGCAAGGAACAAACTGCAAGCACCACCTGGTCCCTTCTTTCTAGGTGGTTGAGACCCACTGCAGACCCATACACATACTGATGCACACGTGTGTTCATGCCCTCTTTATCCTCTCCCTCGGCTGTCCCAAATATTTATGTGAAGGACAACAGCTCCAAGAGGAAGCCCTGGGAAAGCCTTACTGGGGTGGTCACAAGGCTGGTAGCAAAGAGTACTGAAGGACACCCAAATTTATAGCTCTGCTCCCCGTCAGGCAGAGCAGAGCTGGAGAAACAGCTTGGTTCTGCTCTGGAAATGTCTTCCTTTTTTTTTTTAAACACAAAATATTTATTGGGTAAAAACACAGCCCACTTCCACCTGCCACCTTTCAAAATAGTGAGCCCTGCTCAGTTTTTTGAATGAGAGAGTGTGGGTGCAGCCTCCAGGAGATGCTTCTTGGCTGTGCATTGATAGTGCACATTGGTACCTCCCTGAAAAAGCAGTGATTGGACACCTTTGACTGAGTGCCTCTGTCATGAGCAGTGACCCTATGGCCTCTGACAGCTTTTTGGGACCTCAAACCCCAATAAAGCACCTCAGTGACTCCACAGCCCTGAGGCTTGAACACAGAAAAGGGAAGCATTAGCCAACTCGCTATTTTTAAGGCATTTGGACCCAAAAGATGAGCTTCAGGTTATGTAGTTTAGTGTAAGCAGGGAGAAGATCTCTCATACAAGCATTGCTGCAAGGCAGCATTTAACCTCCCACTCCAGAGCCTGCAGCCTGTGGCTGAGCCAAGGAGTGCACTGCACCCTGATCCCCCCTGCCTTTAGCCCTGCACGTGGCTAGCGGGGTGCTGGCAGCCCAGCCCTCTCCTAAATGGGTGCTGCACTGTGGTACCAGGAGTGGGAAGAGCCACCTTGGGTCAATCCTGCAGAAACATCAAATCCAAAATTGTTTGGTTTTGTCTGAAAAATATCACTCTCGGTTCAAATCCCTCCTGGCCACAAATTACAGTCTGGACAGGGTTCAGCTCCTGCAGAGCAAAGCTACACCTTTTGTAGCACCTAAGAGGGCTTGTGGATAGATGGGAGCACCAGCAAACATGGCCGAGGAATGCAAAGATCTGCTGCTGGTTCACTTGAACCCACTGCTGTGATGGAATGAGCTCCAACAGTCAAAGGACTTTCTGCCAGTACAACTGCACCTAGATGAAGAATCTGCCAGTACAGTTATGTCAATCCGTTTTGGGAAAAGAGGAAAATTTCATTCATCTGCCAGCAAAATTTTAAATTATAGATCAGGCCAAAACTTCTCTCATATTTACAGGGAAGTCCAGCAAAAATATCCTTTTTTTGACAGACTTACTTAAAGCATGTGGCATGGAGACTGAAAATGCTATCAACTATTTGACTGACAAGTGTCAGCAGCTGTTCATCCAATTTGTTTTATATTTCAGCAACTAACAGATTCTTTCCCCTCTGCTGTAATGAATGTCTTCTGGCCCATAGGCATCTTAAAAATTGCTTTTCTGCCTTCCTAGTGACCAAAACGTCAAAAATGTTAGAAGACAATTTGTGTTCAGAAGCATAAACAGGCACGCAACAAAGCAAAGATGATTTTGCCAACATTCAGGCTGTGTTCTTTTTTAAAAAGTCACAGCAAACCTAAGGCAAAAATTATTTCTCTAAGCTTTAAAAGCAAAAGCTAATGCAAACAAAGCGCATGATAAATCACCACAGGTTAAACCATCAACTACCAAGGGGAAAAGCTGCCGTCTAATGGCCAACCAAAATGCAGCTGAGCCATATGTCAACCTCTGCACTTTGGCTGTGAAGTTCACAACTCTGCACTTCCATCTCTAGTATTTGTTCAAAAACCTGTTCCATGCTGCCAGGAGTCCACAGAGCCACCGTTGTATCAATTCAAGCTCAGCTAGGGGAGTCCTTTGAGCCATTCACAAAACCCAGCCCTCTTCATCTCAGATCTGGCACTGCTTTCAGAACTCTTTGATCCCGACTGCATATTATTATTGAAGTTTTCACCCAGAGGAGACTGTCTGGACTAAAAAAAGCCTGTGTGACACCTCTCTCTGGTAAGCTGTATTCCATTATATTTCCTTTAATCAAACGTGTAGACTCTCAAGCTAAACCTGAAGTAATATTTTCCTCATCTCTTCTAAAAGATACGTATTCCATTTCAAGTTGTAAATCTGCATTTGTTGTAACTAGGCAAAATATGAGAGAAAAAAAGTGCAGAGATTATATGCAATCTGCCAGCAGAGTTGTGTGCCATGAGGAAAATGCCTCACAGGTCAAAACAAAGAAAAACACTGAGCAACAAATTAGTTGCAGGCAGTAGCTAATATGGAGATCAAAAGATTAAAATCAACATACAACGATGAAATCACTGGAATAATAGGAGCACTTAAGAAGATTAAGTCAATAGCAGAGTCCAGTACTACAAAAAAAAGGTTTTGATTATACTGTAAAATTTTATATTGGGAGAGCAAAAGCAATTACAACCATGACATGCTTCGCTATCCCCGCCTTAGATCATCTTGGCTCATTTCCTATGCAAGGAATACAGTTGTTGAAATAAACAGAAATGTTATGACTCAAGTGCTCGATTCAAAAACAAACCAGGTGGTCAGATCAGATTGGGGACTGTCAAGATGGGGTCTGTAAAATGAGGACTTGTTGCAGATCCTGGAGGATTCGACAGCTGGGGGGAACAAAGGCCACACCGTTTAGGACTGACTTTCTGCACAGAGAGCTCCACAAGCAGCTGATGTCAGGAGCTGTCCCAGGCTGTCAGCTGGAGAGGAGAAGCATGCATTGGAAGAGAGGTAGGAGGAGATAAATAGCTCAAAGACTAGAAGTGAACGTGGTGATGAACTCTGATAAGAGGGAAGGTATTTTTCCATCTAGCTAAACAGGCAAAGATTGCAGGTTTGGTTTTACATCAGAGGCAGAGCACGTGGCAGCCTCTAAGCCCATCCGGACACTCCCATCAGGGACAGGAACATGTCCCATAGCCATGTTCAGCAGTTCTGGGAGTCAACCAGTAGCACAGCCCAGGGGGGACAGGAAGGATGACCAACTAGGGACAGCTAATGCTCACCATGACAGATCCACCCTTGGTCATCTGCTTGGTGTATAAGCAGGAATTGATGAGCCAGTCCCTCCAGCACAAACTGGTCATGGCCGTGGAACACCAGCCTCATCCATGGACTGTGGAACCAAAGGCTTAGAGCTCCCCATGGAGAAACAGTTACCCTGGTAAGGTCCTCCACACCCAAGAAGTCTCAGAGCTCCTGGTGGGTTCTGCAGTGCTCTGTGTTTTGCGAGGAAGACCTGAAGCAGCTCCTCTGTGCCCCAGGGCTGATGACTTGCCCAGGCTTTTCTCACAACTGGTTTTTCAATATCACTATCTCCAGACCCCACCCACCCCAAAATCACAAGCTAGGCTCATAATAAAATCAAATAAATAAATTATCATCTATTGTTACATAATTTGTGGGTGTTCTTTAACATTCAGGAAATACTTGGGTTGTGCACTCAAGTTTTTTCCTCCAGTAAAGAGGTCTGGATTTTTAGTTTGGGCTCTCATTGTTGAGGGGATTTTTTGTGGTTCTTCTAGATCTTCTGGAATGAAATCAGCCCTTTTCCTGTGCCCAAGCAGCACAGCAGCACTTTCACTCGTCAATCTGGGAACCTTGCCAGGCTCTCTCTGACTTAGCCACCATGAGGGACAGGGATGCTGCAGTCCAGCTAGTCCCACACAACCCAGAGGAAGGGGACAAGGTGCTGCCATCCACTGCCACCTCCATACCACGCAGCCCTTGGAGTCCAGCTCTGCTGCAGATGGGGACACCTGTGACAACAGTTCAAACAATGGCAAATACAAATCTCAAACTACCTAATGTGACACAGCCAGAAAGACTGGACAACACCGAGTGAGGAGTAAGTGGCAAAATGACAGTGGAAAGATTGGTTTTGGAAATATTTTCTTTCTATTTGGTTTTCTTCATTGAAAAAGCAAGTCATTTCGAAAATGAGATGTTTTTCTATCTCATTAAGGGGAGAATAATTCAAAACACGTGGAGTTTGTCCCACTTACTTTTTTGGCCATCCTTCTTCCAAGCAAAAAAAAGGAAGGAATAGGAACATGAAACTGAAGTGGGCTTCTACCCATTTTCACTGCTTTTTGCTCCTTTTCCTGAAGCGTTTTTAGTAGGAAAGTGAGAACAAGGCCATCCCCCCATTATATTCTCCTTCTCTACTTCCTCCCACCTTTTTTCCTAAATAGAAAATAAGGGGAAAAAACCCCTACAAACCCAGAAAAACTTAAAAGCACCCACTCTTTTAAAACAAAAAAGTACAACATTTCAAAACATTAGGAAGTAACATCTTTCAGTTTCAGCGTTCAGAAATGAAATGCAGCATTGCTCCATTACTGCAACGTGAAGGATGACTATTTCCAACAATAAAGATGAAGAATAGCAGCTCACCCGCTCAACAATTTCTTCCTTGCCTTACTGGCCACGTTGGCTTTGGATATGGTGTGGATTCCACCGACTCCTTCCCTGCCTCCTGGGCTAGACCAGTCTCGCACCAGGAACTAGATTTCCTCATGATGTCTCTCTCCACTCCTCACAGGCAGGCAGGCAGCGTTTTTGGGGCATAAAGCCTGGCTGGGATCGAGCTGTTAGTTACCATTCCTGTTGACAGGCAAACTAGAATAGGCTCTGGCTCACTTTCTCTGAGCTGCGGAAGGAGGAATGAGCCGGGAAAAGAGTTCATTCAATTGCTTCTGTTTGGCAGCTCTGCAGGACTCTCCGCATAGCCAGAAAGAGATGTGGCAAGTAAGGAGTTGCCATTTTTAGAATTACATAAGCCCATTTGATTGCCATTGAGGCACTCTGTGCAGCTCCTGCCACGGTGCCCTGCCAGTTGCTCTGCAGTGGGACTAGATTTCAAACAGCTTTAGAAGCAGGTCAGATACCAGCTTTTAAAATTGAATTCAGGTTGAAAATGTCGATGTTACTCCTGCCATCACTGACAAAGTAGACCAGCACAGCCATGCAAGGACTCTGAGCCAGTTTGCTTCCAAAATCCCCCTAACTACACTTCCTCTGGGACCTGTACAGTGCTCCAAACACTTAGCTCCTTAATAAAATAAAAAAAAAATCTAAAAATATAAAATAAAATTATCTATCTAAAATTATCTACTGCTTATAGATAGGCAGTAACATACATAACTCAATAAAAGGGATGAAAAGATATTCTGGAGGGTCTCAAAGCCTCTGCTCCATCCAAGGTGGCCTTGCCAGGCACTACCCCTGTCCCAGTGTGGCAATCTCTGTTAGGTGACAGGGCAGCAGGGTCACCCCACTGATGCTATGGGCCCTGCAGGATAAGATGGACAGCCCGTGGGGAATGAGGCATACAGTACTGCAGGGGTCCTGCTCCCGGTGTACGAAGTATCGCGGTTTTAAAGGAATAACGGCAAAGACTCACATGGGTAACAACTCTCGCTTCATCCCTGCCCCAAACTTTGTACGGCAACTTCTCTGTTCGTTGCTCATTAATTTGTCCAAACAGTGTCTGTCTCTGACCACTGCAAACTGACCTGCAGCCAGACACCTTCGGAGCATCACTAGGCTGACGCTTCAAGGTCGTAATTGTTGCCTTGCATGGAGACAGACCCAAATCCAGCACGGTGGGGCCACGATCGGGCAGCTCCAAAGCCCAGCCCTCCTCCCAGCCCAACCCTGGGCCCCTCCAGTGCACCTTTGCACGAAGCTGCAAAGCCACAGAAAAAGCTGCTCCCCCACCCTGGCTCACAAAGACAGCCCCATCCTAATTGCCTTGGCTGGTGGCTCACCTGGCAGTCCATCAGCTTTTATTAAAAAATAATAGGGAAAAAATTGGGAAAAGGTATTTAGAAAAATACCTATAGAAAGCAAAGCAGCATGGAAATCAAAGCCACCATTTCGGGGAGATTGAAGCATAATGCTAATAACTTTCGGCAGCTTCCACTGTGGAGTTTAAGCAGCTGCCAAGTTAAATAACTAGGAGAATCCTAAGTTATCTTCCAGTAGACCAGAAATGCCCAGCGCCCACTGCCCGGGCGGAGGCGGCCCGACGGGCGCGGGGAGCCGGGCCGGGCCTGCGGGGCCCTGCGCTCCCGCCCGCCTGGGACCCACCCGGGACGCGTCCCCGGGAGTCCCTCACCAAGCGGGTCTGGCCGTCGAGGAGCGAAAGGGGAACCCCCGCCGGTTTTCGATGTCAGCGGCCGGAGAGCGTTTGGGGCTGGGTCTGCCGGGAGCGTACGGGACCCCCGAGGGGAGCGAGCACTAGAGAAGCCCCGGGTGACCCGGCATGTCCCGCATGGGGCCGGCCCGGCCTGCCCGGGCACCGCACTCGTTTTTCTGAGGAGGCAGCGGCGTAAAAGTAGCCGTAGGAGCGATTGCGTCCGCAATGGGAACGTCTTTGCAGCGCGCGCCTTCTTGGGAAAAATACGCAAACCATTTCTCCCTCCAAATGTCGGGGGTGAAGGATTAAAACCCCACGGGAGAACTGCCTCCACGGGAGAGGCGGAACGCGGGGCCGAGCCGGGAGCCCGCTGTGCGCCCGACGTGCAGACGCTCCTGCCTCCCAAAGCCGGGATGGGCCGCTCGNCCGGGAGCAGAGGGGCTCGGGCTCGGGCTTGGTGGTGGGCAGGCGACGGGGCTGGGGCAGCTGTCTCAAAGTCAGTCGTAATATGCTCGCCGGAACAGCAGAAGTCGAATCGATAGAGACGGCCTCCAGCTGTGCCTAAACCTGCGATTTAAATTAAAATACTGAGCTCTGATGCCCGGGTCTTAGATGGGATCTTAACGTCCTGATGCGTAAGGCGTGCGGCACCCGGTTTGGAGGCGGCCGGGAGGCAGCGGCACGGCCCGAGCCGGTACCCGGCCGCGGGATGCACGGCGGGAGGAAAGGAGGGAGCCCCGGGGCTCCG